>CM054143.1:52121162-52143662 GCA_028751875.1 Rapana venosa | reverse complement strand
AAAATTGGTACGGTGTCCTCATCATGGCTCATGTTACCATCAAGAGTATCCATGTTACCATCAAGATTTCTACAAAAGTTAGATCTGCACTGTAAATACTACAATAACTTAAAATGACTCTATACTCATTTGACTATAATAATAAAGCAAAGTGTAGACTACAAAAGCAGATTTTTGTGTTGTTTTGTGAGAATGGCAAATGGTGTCCATGTTACCATCAAGTGTATCCACGTTACCATCAAGATTTCTACAAAAGTCAGACCTGCACTGTAAATTCTACAATAACTTAAAATGACTCTCTATACTCATTTAATACAGTGCTATATTGAACTGATCCAGTGACACCACTGAATGTGGCCACTGATGTCTTACAATTACATATATTTTTTAATGTAATGTTTCACTTGCGACTTGCTATAACCAATGTTTGTAAAAAAAAAATGTTTAAAACCATCTTTTAAATATTTTTTCTTCAGATATCCACAGAAACCCTGATTTGATGTTTTTTAAACTAAATACTGTCATCTAAATGTAGAAGTAACAATTGAGCATAGTCTTGTAGTTGTACATGGCTGTATGTCACACTTTTGACCCCCCTTTCCAGAGACTGACCCATATTATTTCTACAGTTCTTTGTGCAAATGTTCACTTTCAATCTAAAATTTCTTTTCAGGCACAGTCACTGTATAGTGTATCGTATGCAGCTTTTAAAACTTGGTCACTACCTTGTTACCATGAGCATAAACAGTTGCATGTAATATGCAATACCTCTCCATCCATGAACCTCAGAGCTCTAGCAGAGGAACAACAACAAAATATTGGTCAGGGTGCACAAGGGGTGAACACTTTAAAAAGTAATTTGATGAACAAGAACATAGTGCCTGCAGTTTCATATCCACCCCCTTTCTCCCAATCTTTTTCATAAGCTAGGGACGTGGCAAGTAGAAGTGGGGTAGGAGTTGTGCATGCATATGATTAAGTGGCTTTCAAGAATATAATATTATTTGAACACACACACACACACACACACACACACACCCTCTCCCTCACAGTCACACATATACATAGAGTCACACACACACACACACACACACACACACACACACTTTAAGCTCTCCCTATTTTCAGCATGGGTTCCAACATTAATGCAAATGCATTGTGCTAACAAACAGTTTCATCATTTTAACTCAAGCCGTCAAGCTATGCAAAAACAAAAACAAATCAAAAGCAAAACACAACCTTATTATAAGTAATGTCCAACAGGGTAAAGACTAAAGTTCTGCAAGTTGGTCCTACTCCTACTGGCTTCTGAAAAGTTGAGGCTGGCCAGAACTGGAATAAATCCGGCTGTTGCGGCAATATCTATGATTCAGAATGTCAAAATGCAGCCACAGCATTATCGTTGCGGCAATGTTGAATATCAAGCCGATGTCAACAAGCACTGAATCAGTGAATGACCGAGTGAATATGCACCCATTCTTGCAATCATATTTGCTGACGAAGTAATGCGCCTCTCTTTTCTCCCAAATACAGCATGATACCATCCTTCGTCCATCGACCAAAACCTACAAATCTATCAACAAAAACTAGGTGAGTGTGCAAGTCAAAGCCACATATAAAAAAAACCTTGTTAAATAAAAAGAAATTGTTCTCCAAACCTTACCGAGTTACTGCAGACGCGGAAAACACACCCACGTACGCCAAGGGAAAGCACTCTTGCATTAATATAACAAAGGATCATCGCCCATCCCAGAAGCCCAGCTAAAAATATCGTTTCGCATTTAGTGTTCTTTCTTTCTCAATTCTTCCTCGTCTTTTTTTAAAAAAACAAACAAACTCTAAACACACACACACACACACACACGCACGCACGCACGCACACACACATCGTGTTTTTGTTCCTAGAGAGATGGCTTGATGAAAAAATGCAAATGCATTGTTTATTCAATGTACCATCTGGGGAAAAAAAATGACTTGACTTGACTTCACACAAACACACACACACACACACACATCCTGATATATTTTGTTCTTTTCAAAATAGATTAACATTGTCTTTTAAATGCTTTTATTTGTCAATTTTCTTCCTTTCGTTAATTTTTTAAATTATTATTTTGGTGTTGTTTTATTTTTTTGTGAGGGCAGGATGAAAAAAAGTTGTATAACTTAATCTTTTACCCTCAATAAACATCATTTTGACATGACATAACTTGACTTCTCTCTCTCTCTCTCTCTCTCTCTCTCTCTCTCTCTCTCTCTCTCTCTCTCACCACTCACACACACACACACACACACACCATTATTGTGGACACAAGCGTGTGAGGAAGCTGTACATAAAAAAACATTTAATGCATAAAGCTTTTCTCAAAAACAAATCACCTAGCAACCATGATGCGCAGAAAAGGGCCAAAAACTACTGTAACATGGTCATAGCGCAAGCTAAAAAACAGTATTGGTCCTCTTTTTGTAGAAGTGAAATTACAAATCATAAAGACATTCAGAAAATATGGACAAAATTTAATGAAATGACAAAAGGTATAAACTTACCAACATGTCCAATTATTCTAGAAAACAAAGAGTTTCCATCTAGTGCAAAAAAGGCTGAGGCGTTTGCCACAATGTTTTCAAATACCATGCGTAAGGAGGGTTTATCAGCTAAACATAGAGCATTTAGAAGTGAAGAAGAAATCAAAAATGAATATGTAGACCCAGTGCCTGATACCACTCTTTATATCAATGCTCCCATTACACTCCAGGAAGTAAAAGATGCTATTCTGTCACTTCCTAGTAAGAAAACATCCGTCGGAGCTGATGCGATTTCCAATGATATGATCAAACATTTACCAGAAAATCTCATTATGCTACTTCATAAACTATTTTGTAAATGCTGGGTCCAGGGTGTCATTCCAGTACAATGGAAACAGTCCATTGTGGTACCAATCCACAAGCAAGGAAAGCCGAAGACAGATAAAGCCAGTTACAGGCCCATAGCATTGACCTCACATACTGGAAAGCTCATGGAGAGAGTTGTTCTTGGAAGGTTACTATACTATTGTCAGAAAAATAACATTATTGCAAACAACCAAGCAGCGAGGTAGATCTGCTATAGATAACCTAGTTAAACTTACAACACGTGTAAAACAACAATTTGCACGTAGGAAAAATGTTCTTGCAACGTTTTTTGACATAAATAAAGCCTATGATCAAGTTTGGCATGCAAAGTTATTAAGTAAGTTGAAAACAAGTGGTCTTTCCGGTAACATTTATCATTACATCAAGAGCTTTCTTAGCAATAGATCTATTCAAGTAAAGGTAGGAAATAACTATTCAGATCCTAGATATCTTGATATGGGCTTACCACAAGGCTCCGTTATAGCACCAGTTCTATTTAATATCCTGTTACATGATCTTCCCAAACATTTGTCTCAGAACGTTGTCACAGTACAATATGCAGATGACATATGCATGTGGATGAATGTTACCATGAAACAAAACACATTGAAGAGGTCTTTAAATCATATTAAAAAACTGTACCAAAAAGACCTTGATAATTTAAATAAGTACATAATTGAAAATGGCCTAAAATTATCCACAGAAAAAACGCATATGATGCTTTTTAACAACGGTGGTAATCCAGACAGCTTACCTGTGTTTAAAATTGAAAACGAGGTAATAGAATATAAACACTTAGAAAAGTTTTTAGGTGTTTTTCTTTCCTCAAAGTTAACTTGGAATGCCCACATTGAATATGTCTTAACTAAAGGAAGAAAATGTTTGAATCTGCTAAAAATTGTACGAAAGCAGTATTGGGGACAAGACATGACAATTCTGAAACATCTGTCTACCTCTCTAATTAGATCTAAATTATCCTATGGACAAGAAGTTTATTTTAGTGCACCTAAATACTTATTAAAGAAGCTTCAAAGTGTAGATTGTAAGGCATACAGACTTGCTCTAGGTGTGCCATTTCATACCTCGGCACTTGATACATATAAAGAAACTGGAATGTTACCACTTGATGAGTACCGACAACTTGTATGTGCCAAATATATTCTGAGAAGCTCAACACCTGATAACTTTGCTTCAGAAGAAATAAAAATGAGGTCTGAAACAGATTTTCCCAAAAGAGCCCGACACATAAACTCTTTAATGACAATAAGTACATACACATCAGATCTTAACGAGCGTTCTGAAATTTTCAAATTTGATGTAGACTCACAAAGAGCAGTTTCAGTCTGTCCTGTTTGGGAAATGAAGCAAGCACACTTTGATGTAGATTATATCAACATGAAAAAGAATGAGAATCCAAATATCATGGCAGTTAATGTTCATTCACATATAGAACATAATTACTCTCATTGTCTTAAAATTTATACAGATGGCTCACTTTTAGACAATCATCAAGCAGGTTCAGCATTCGTCATACCAGCACTAAAAATAGAAAAGTCGTATTATGTTGGTAAAAATCGATCTGTTTTTACAGCTGAACTTATTTCTATTCTTATGGCTTTGAATTTCATTTTAGATCATCCATACTGCTTCTTTCACATATTACTTTGTGTGGATTCAAAATCAGTTTTATATGCCTTAAAGTCTATAACTTATAAGCAATCTACTAAACTTATACTAAATATCAAATACTTCATAAATCTTCTGCGTTTAAGAGGAATTCGTGTTTCCTTTTGCTGGATTCCTTCACATATAGGATTATTTTCAAATGAGTGGGCTGATCGGGCTGCGAAGAAAGGTGCACTTAATATAAAGGGGTCTATAGTACTGCATGTCCCTCTATCCATTGCAGAGGGTTATCAGTTGTTAGAAAAAGCTTCCATAAACAAATTCATAGAAAAGCATTGGCAAATCAAGCAGCTTTCACATTCAACTCAGAGTGGGAAGAGCGTAATTGAATACATTGATCACTTACAGATTCATACAAATGCTGTCAAAGAAAGACAACTCAAGGCATTATTTTTCCGGATAAGATTAAATGCATTCACAACAAAATTCAACAAGGATGTTAAATGCTTATGTGGTGAATATATTTCAAATACCCATATCATACTTGAATGTGAGAATTTAAAACCTTATCTCCCTGCCTTTTCTGAGAATACCATTGACGAAGTTTTGAACAATGTAAAGCTAACATTTGACATTGCTAAAGGTTTATTGTTAAGTCCTATAGGGCACTTATTGTAGTTGTAGTTCTCTTCGAATTTCATTTTTTAAATGTTTTTGATCTGTTTATGTTAAGAATACTATTTGTGTATTTCCCTTGCTATTACTCTTTATTACACACATAGACACACACACACACACAGACACACACACACACACACACACACACACACACACACACACACACACACACACACACATATTTCAAATCCTTATTTGTGTTGATTCTAAGTCGGTATTGTATGCTTTAAAATCCTTGTGGTACAAGAAAACTTCAAACATTGCATTAGAGATTAATCATGTCATACACCTTTTAACCTTAAAGGGCACAAATGTCACTTTCTGTTGGGTGCCTTCACACAGTGGATTCTTTCCAAATGAATGGGCTGATAGAGCTGCTAAAAGAGGTGCAAAGCATGAACGGAAATCAGCAACATTGCACGTGCCTTTATCATTACAAGAGGGCTACCACTTATTAGAACAAACATCATGGAAAAAGGTCACAGAAACGTATCACCTAAAAGAGAGATTTCTAAACAGATCTGTCATCAAAGCTGATAAAGCAAGTGTCGTGAGCCATTCTAAGGCTTGCTCAAATATCTCAACAGCAAGAAGAGTGAATAGTTTGTTTTATAGAATAAAACTTAATGCATTCGTAACCAAATTCAGTAGACACAGTAAATGTATGTGTGGTGAGAATATTTCTAATACTCATATAATATTTGAATGTAAGAATACAAAAGCTTTTTTACCCCAATTTTCTGAAAACTCCCTTAGAAGCATATTCAATAATTTGAATTTGGCATCTGATATTGCAAAAGGTCTCTGGCATAGTCCTATAGGACATTTGTTATAGTTTCATTAACGTTAATCACTTTTTATGTTCGTTTGTTTGGTTGTTTTTTTTTTAATTTGTTTTTTTAATTGTTTTTTTTTTAATTGTATCTTTTGCTTTGTGCGGTTTCTTTTCATGATTAGACTACTTTTCCCCCCTCGCATTTTTCAGTAGGGCCTCCACCACCACCTCAATTCTCATACACCCCTTGTATATACATTTTTTTTTTCTCGTCTAATATCACTGAGAGTGAACAGACGTAAAATCGAAGACAACAACAACAACAACACACACACACACACACACACTTATACACACCCATGCACCACCACACAGAGTAGATCTCTCTTCTCTCTCTCTCTCTCTCTCTCTCTCCTCTCTCTCTCTCTCTCTCTCTCTCTCTCTCTCTCTCTCATTCAGTCTCCTATTTTAGGGCCGTCTGGTATCACTTAAAGTGGAAAGACGTTAAAATTGAAGACTTACTTACAACACACACACACACACACACACACACACACACACACACACAACACACACAACACCACACACACACCACACACAGAGGATAGCCTAGTGGTTAGAACATTAGAACATTGCACTCGCAATCTGACGACCCGGGTTCGATTCCCGTTCAAGGGGCTATTTTCCTCGGGAGTTAACATCAGTGCAGACTCCACTCTCCCCAAAAGTCCTTCGGATGAGACTATAAACCGAGGTCCCGTGTGCGAATGCACGCAGAACATCTTGCACACATGTGAAATCCTGTTCCGCTTTTCGGAAGAGTAGGCAATTGTGTGCCGGTGGGAACAGATGACAGAATTTACAAAACCGCAAACACACGGGGACTGTATGTAAAAAAGCACGTAAAATAAAACACACACACCACACACACACACACACATGCACGCACGCACGTACGCACGAACACAAAATAATTGCTCATGGCCGTTCTCATTATATCATAACAACATAACATTTAGATCAATGTTTCCAGAATGAAGTTTATTCTTCTGTTAATCGCATGGAACACAAACGTACCCACACACACACACACACACACACACACGCACGCACGCGCGCGCGCGCGCGCCGCACGCACGCACACACACACACACACACACACACACACACACACACACACCACACACACACACACACACAAAGTCCTTCGGATGAGACTATAGGTTAAACCGAGGTCCCGTGTGTGAACGCACGTAGAACACCTTGCGCATACGTTAAAACCTGTTCCGCCTTTTGGAAGAGTAGTCCATTGTGTGCCGGCGGGAACAGATGACAACATTTATAAAACAGCATGCACACGATGACTGGCTGTAAAAATCACAAGAGTGCTTGTTCATAGGGGGTAGGGGATAGCCTGGTTATTAGAGTGATGTATTCGTGATCTGCTGACCCGGGTTCGATTCTCGTTCAAGAGGATTTTTCCTCTTGAGTTAACATCAGTGTGCCGACTCCACTCTCCCCAAAAGTCCTTCGGATGAACAGATGACAACATTTACAAAACTGCATACACACGGGGACTGAATGAATAAAAAGTATACGCGTGCTTATTCCATTATCCTTGAAATAAAAAAATAATAAATACTATAGATAACTAAAATGTGATGAACAAGAGGGGGAAAAAAAGAGGAGAAAATTTCGGATGCATCAAGATCATAGAAGATGTTAAAACAGGGATGAGGATGAGGCTGTTTATATCCACGGCGGAAATGCGGCTACCTTAATGGTGGGTAAACGGTCACATACTTATGCAGAATCTCACCGTTCAAAGAGAATGTATTCGTCGTTACATTGTAATATCTTTTCTTTTCGTTATTTTTTCCCCCTTTCAATCCTTTATGTTATATATTTACTTTGAAACACACACACACACACACACACACACACACACACACACACACACACACACACACACACACACACACACAACACAACACAACACAACACAACACAACACAAAACACACACACACACACACACACACACACACACACACACAGTGCCGACTCCACTCTCCCCAAAAGTCCTTCGGATGAAACTATAAACCGAGGCCCCGTGTGCGAACGCACGCAGAACATCTTGCGCACACGTTAAATCCTGTTCCACTTTTCGTAAGAGTAGGCCATTGTGTGCTGGTGGGAACGGATGACAAAATTTACAAAACTGCATGCACACGGGGACTGGATGTAAAAAGCACATAAGTGCTTAGTCCATTATCCTCGATATAAAAGAATTAAAAAAACAACACTGTGTGTGTGCAGTGTGTGTGTGTGTGTGTGTGTGTGTGTGTGTGTGTGTGTGTGTGTACGCTTTCGTTTGATGACTGGACATGTATGACCAAAACATTGTGTACTTACACAACTTTGGTTTCGCAGGAAAGTGAAACACATGTGCACTTGGAGATTGCAATTTCCGTTCATTATGTATATCTTTTCCTCTGTGTAATTATAGAAATTGAAGAAGAGAACAATGGTATTCATAAAAAGAAGTCAAGTTCTTAACAAGGATTGGTGTGTGTGTGCGTGGTGGGGGGGAGGGGGGGAGGGTGTTGGCAGCCAAATGGTTGAAATATTGCTTGATGAAATTACTTATTTACAATGACATTTTCACGACATCATGGAAAGAGAGGTAATTTGACTGCATTACTTACGGCAATGTGTGTGTGTGTGTGTGTGTGTGTGTGGTGTGGTGGGGGTGAGTGTGTGTGTGTGGTGTGCGTGCGAGCGTGACGAGTGTGTGTATGTTGTGTGTGTGTGTGTGTGTGTGTGTGTGTGTGTGTGTGTGTGTGCGCGCGCGCGATTATTTAGAAATATTTCATTTTCAAGGAATTACTGAATACTGCTTAGATGTTCGCGTGTCTGAAAAGGTCTGATGTATGTACAATTTTTACAGGATTTTTTACAGGTGCTGTCATTTGTTCATCTAGAGATGATACTGCATTCTTATCGGTGTTCTTGTCCGTGTTACTCAGTAATATCATCAAGAAATTACACGGACGTTATAGCTGAGTGGTTAGGAGGGCTTGACTTTCATCATGTGAGTTCAACAAGTCGTAAGTTTGAACCTCAGCATCATGAAGTCGTGGGTTCGAATCTCGGTAGGGGGGGTGTCTGGTAAGTTTAAGGTGGGGACTTTGAAGGTATCCAAGGTCAGCTTTAAGTGCAGACCTGCCAGTGCCTTATATTCATTCGTGTACATATACACCAATGGAAAGATCCAAGTTCTTTCTTTCTTTCTTTCATCTGCCGCTGGTGCCTTTCGGCGTCGCGGGGAGACACAGACGTCTGTCTGCAGCAAGGCGGGAGGCTTGATGTAGTGACAGGTCTTGGGCTTGCAGGGTGTCAGCCACGGAGTCGCTCCATCGTCTCCTTGGTCTACCTCTGGCTTTCCAGCCATTGTATTTGGTGGTGTATGCCCGTAGGGCTGGTTGGTTGGGCGGCATTCTAGCAAGGTGACCAAACCACCTGATCCTTCGTTGTTCGATATGGTGGAGAATTGGTGTTAGTCCGACCATGTCTCTGATCACCTCATTCTTGATCTTGTCGCGTCTGGTCTTGTTGACAGCTTTTCTCAGGCAGCGCATTTCACATGACCAATTTTCTCTCTAAGGCTTTTGTTAGGGCCCATGTCCGACACTGGTATGTGAGTGTTGGAACGAAGATGGCGTTGAAGATCAAAGATTCAAGTATGCACGTTAAAGATCCCGTAGCCCATGTCAGCAGTTTTGGAAACACGAACATACCCAGCATGCATCTTGCACTCGGCGAGGGATGGGCTCCGCCAGATTCCACTTGTCTGAGACACAGCCTGACAAGTTCATTGCAGTGCTTGTTCCCCAATGACTCCTTGTGGGTGTTTAGGAAGGAGATTTGAGCAATTATCAATTTGTATTTTGTGTTCCTACCCTCGTTGGAAGGCGGGATAGGTTAGCAGTTAGAACGTCAGTTCATCTGGGGACATGAAATCGAGCCGCGATTGTTCTGTCCGCTTGTTGTTGTTGCTGTTGCTGCTGTTGTTGTTGCTGCTGTTGTTGCTGCTGTTGCATTTTACCCAGCTTAATTAACCTTACACCTTCGGGGTCTCACAGAATTGCACTCCGTATCACTCATCAGAGATCGGGAATATTATGACACGGTAAGTAGGCATTGCTGGATAACAAAGTTTGCCTGTAGGATCTTTTTCAAACACCTCACCTCACCATACTCCTAGCTTCAGAGATCTGTTTTACTCATAGTAGAGGATAGGTTGTTAAAGCCAAGTGCTTGCCATTGCTGAAGACAATCTCAACACGATATTTAACAACAACAACAACAACAAACAACAACAACAACAACAATTATAACTACGTTTTAATGTAAACCTTGGCACTTAGCTTACATCAATAAGCCAAGAGCTTGCCATAGCTGAAGACAATCTCAACGCGATATTTAACAACAACAACAACAATTATAACTACGTTTTAATGTAAACTTTGGCACATAGCTTACATCAATAAGCCAAGAGCTTGCCATAGCTGAAGACAATCTCAACCCGATCTTTAACAACAAAGTGTAACAACATGTTGATGTAGGGCTTGGCACTTAGCTGACATCAACAGGCGAGAAAGCTTTTGTCATGGGCCAGAAACTGTCCTTTGAATAGGATCCTTCTCCTGGGGTCAGTTCAAGTCAAGTCAAAAACACTTTAATCATCCCATGAAGGGCAATTACAATACTGAACTGATGCCAAGTTCGGAACTGATGCACGCTCCTGTTATTAAAGTCCTCCGCATAAGGCTCTAAACCAAGGTCATCACCATCATCATCTGCTCCCCTAACCCCCCCCCCCCCCCCCCCCCTTCCGAGGTCGTAGGGGCACTGCAGTGACGAACGTTGCACCAATTGGCTCCATTTGTGGCGGTTGTGGGCAAGTGCCTGGGTTGTGGAGAAGCTCTTCCAAACCAAGATGCCAGGTACGAAAGAACACATAATTATAATCTAGCCCACACGATAAAAATAAAATCTATCTTTCGCAGATATGTTGGCCAGCTGTATCTTAGTGGCATGGGCTGTTGTTGTTGTTGTTGTTGTTGTTGTTGTTGTTGTTTTTAATGGTTCTTCGGCTCCGAGGCTCACCAATAGCGAAGTTTTTACGCACGCAACCATTTTTTACACATCATTAAAGTAGCCGCATTCCAACTTCGGGGACGAGTGAGCATGCATTTTAAATATAATTATATGTATTTTGTTATCATCCGTTCTTACCGGCACGAATAGCCTACTCTTCCGAAAAGCAGAACGGGTTTTAACGTGTGCGCAAGATGTTCTGAGCGCGTTAGCACAAGGGACCTCAGTTTGTAGGCTTACATCCGAAGAACTTTTTGGGGGGAGTGGAAGTCAGTGTTGTTGTTGATGTTAACTCCAGGGGGAAAAACCCCATACTTAAACAGGCGTCTTGATTGTGGCTCGGACCCAGGCTCGATCCAGGGCCATCAAATCGCGAGCGCAACGTTCTAACCACTAGGCTATTCCGCTCCATGCAAACCCACCTAGATGCACCACAGGCCATTTCAAAGCAGGCGAAATCAGTCCCTTCAATCGACGGACGCTATAGCCGAGTGGTTAAGACCGTTTGACGTCAATCCCATGGATCCACCAAGTCGTTGTTCGAATCTAACTGGCGTCTGGTGAATTAAGGGTGGGGATTTTACGATATCCCAGGTAAACTTCAAGCACACAGACCTGATAGTGCTGTAATTCCCTTCGTATAATTATGTATACGTGCAGAAGATCAAAATATGCGCGTTAAAGATCCCGTAATTCATGTAAGCGGTTTGTGGGTTTCGAAAACTTGAAAACACTCAACATGCATCCCTTGAAGTCGGAATACGGCTACATTATTGGTGGGTAGGAAAAAAAAAGTCCCTGATTCAAGCACCCGACACCCCCAGCAGTGAATCATTGCACAGGAGAAATGATTTTCAACATAGCTCGTAATTATGTACAGTACATTCTTACTTAGTCTAAAAGCTTATTCTGTATACACAATCACACATCCGCATATGTACAAGACTCACGTTCAAGCGTACGTGCGCGCGCGCGCGTGAGTAAGTACACACACACACACACACACACACACACACACGCACGCACGCACGCACGCACACACACACACACAGTGATAGTAACATTCAGAATGACTGTTAATGAGAAGACATGATTACAATATCAGTTGCGTAAAAGAAAACATTCATTTAGAACTCTTATCAACCAGTTCCAAGTCTCTACAGTCTAATCCCAATGACGACGCAATGAAATATAATCGGACCTAATGTTAAATCCAAAGAAAATAAATCTTAAAAACAGTCACCTCAGTGGAGATTCGAACGCACATCCGCATCAGATCGAGATGGACGTTCTAACCGCTCGGCTACCCCCTCCCCTACATCTCTTCAGATCTACTGAGCAATGACTGCAAGAAAAGTAGTGAGTTCAGACACACAGCTGAAACAAGAAAAGCAACACCACTTGCACCTTCTCTCCTACCATACGTACCTGCAGCCTTCACCTATCCCGTAGTCCCGTGGGCCGTGGGGGCACCAATGAAGATTTTGCAAACCAGCTTCCTCCACTCCCCACGGTCCTCTGCTTTCCGTAGCAAATCGTTCCCCTCAAGGCTACCAGTCCACTCTCTGATGTTGTCTTCTCATCGTTTTCTCTGTCTGCCTCTTTTTCGTCTCCCTAGGCTATGTAGGACAGTCTTGGCCAATCCAGATGTTGGTGTGACGTGCCTGTACAACTTTAGTTCGCGTCTTTTCAATGAAGCGAGGAGCACTACATAATTTATGATCGGATGGCGTTTTAAACTCTGGTTTTCCCTTCCCATTGGTGAGTGATCTCTGTATGAGATACCAAGGAGTTTGCGACGTACACTCACTCTTGATTAACACCACAGCTTACCCTAAACCGGGCAAAGGCACAATATTCGTCTTCGCTGGACTAAAGTTTAAGCTTAATGACAGCGTCAAAATACCCAAGCCGGATATGCTTACATAAGGTAGACGTGCACGATGGGCGATGTTCTACATTAATGTTTAAAACACACACACACTCACACACACACTGATCAAATGTTCCTGGAATAAATGCTTAAATTTCTCTAAATATATTTTCTGATATTCTCCACAAACTGGGAATGATTCTTACAATAATTTTTTTTCAGAAAGTGGTAATGAATTAATGCTTTTTCTTGTATAAAGTTTTCAAGCTGATGCCAACATTTTCCCTCCTTCATTTTCGCGTAAAAAGTTCTTTGTCATGTGATTTTTATTGTAGTTTTTGTAAAATATGTTGTAGAAGGATCGCAGAAAGATTTTTTTTAATTTTAAAGATTTCAGGGATGTTAATCACCATTAAAATATTTTAATTATACTGAACAAGACTGTGTCAGAAATATATCACGAAAATGAAAATAGGGTGTAGAAATAAATAACAACGTTGTGAGTTGGTCGATCCAAATTTTACCTCACAACCAAAGAATTTAGGCATACACAATAATCAGAGACTGATTGTGAGCTGCCCTTAGTCTGCCTGAATCTCTGTGACATTCCTGCCCTGCTGTCCCCACGCCGATCACTTCAATCTGTCCGCCCCAGCTATACCAAGGATTGTATTTTGCATCATCAGGGTCAGATGACTGTGACCAGGGAGCTTATCAATGTTAAGCCACCATAGGGCCACCAGCCAGGGGGGCCCTGCACTGCTGCTGGGCCACCTTGTTAGCGTTCAGTGGTGCCTGTTCTGAGCTAACATACACAGGACACCACCTACTAAGGCCCCTTACTGACGAAAATAATGGCCTAGACCCGGAGCTAGACTGAGAGAGACACCCACCCAGGGTGGTGACTACAGCAATGTCCCTCCAAAAACCTTCTCCCTTGCACCTCTAACCTGAAGACTGTAACACTAGCTCATCACAGGCACAGAAGTGTATGGGAAGCCGAAGCTGAAGTCACCATCAAGACCAGAGCAACCCAGGCCACCGACCAGAAACAGATTTTTTTTATATTGCATGACGATCAGTGATAAAGGGGATGATGTCATGATGCTGCTGTGGAAGAGCATATGCTTTGAGACTACTTGACATGGCTGTTTTCTATGATTACTATCATAATATATATCCCAGCATCAACCGGGCCCGAGAGATAGAGACACAGACACCTGCAGAGTTGGTCAGGTGACTCGAGCAACGCTCTCACAATCGCACCCATAAGTGGATGAAGCTCGATTGTGTGGTCCCAGTGTTTTCATTGAGTTCATAGCAAAGTCACTTTGGGTAGGAGCCAGGTGGAGTCTGAAACAACCCTGTGACATATGGGATTTGAACCCGTAACCTTCTAAACAGTTTCCAAACCCACTAACCACTGCTTTGTAAATTAATTGTGTTTTACAGCACACACACACACACACACACGCACGCACGCACGCACGCACGCACGCACCATCTCTCTCTCTCTCTCTCTCTCTCTCTCTCTCTCTCTCTATATATATATATATATATATATATATATATATATATATATATATATATATATAATAGTGTGCGCGTGTGTGGATTATAGTCTCATGACAAATATAAGCAAACAATACCTTGTCACTATCCAACTAATACAGACATTCAACCAAAATAAATAAATAAACAACAAAAAGCCAACTTTGAGAAAAACTGAAAATACTGTTGACAAGAAATTGGAATACTGCATTTTAAAACTGTTTTTTTTTTTTTTGGCGGGGTGGGGTTAGGTCAGAAGCTTCATACCTTACACTTCACGGAGTTTCTTCCATTTCTTTCTGGTCATATACTTTGTCTTGCATGAGATATTTTCAGGTTTCAAACCGCCTTTCACTATTCATACATTTTCACGAAAACTATGATTCGTTACGTGGTTCTCAACTCGGCAGTAATTCTGTCTACTGCTCTGGCATAGAAGGGTTGTATGATGATGGCTTTTAGTTTTAACCATCTGTCATATTTCTTCTTCTTCTTCTTCTTCTTCTTCTTCTTCTTCTTCTTCTTCTTCATCGAACGCTCAGACAGCTAGTATTGTCTGTCATGTGAGCGAAAATGCGTTGTGCTGCCGTTCAGCGCCTGACAAGTCAGGCCCAGCGCATCCGACTTTGACGTGGGAGAGAATTGTTATCTTTTAAGTCTTTCTGGATATAAAAAAGAAAAAAGGCAGGAGAATGGACAAAGAAGGTAGAAAATAGACAAGAAAGAGGTGATGGGAAGAAAAGGAACAAGGCAAAAACAAAGAGAGGGATAGAAAAAAAGGGAATTCCTAGCACATGATTTCCCAGAAGGTGGGGATGCTGTTTGTAACTGACAGGTACCAGGCATCTCCACAGGGGGCTAAGATTTTTGTTTTAATGATTAAGTATTTAAGTTGTGTTAAGTAAAATGTGTTGTCAGAAACGGGTTACAAAAACCCGAAACAACATTATAAGAGGATATGTCCCAATACATTTAACTGTTGTGGAGATGTTGCACACACGCACAAAGGCTCTCCTCAATCTCTAGAGTTACATTTGGTTTGAGTGAAATTGTTTTTCACGGCTAAAATGTTCAGACATCATGTTTCCATATATCAAACTTCTTAAAAAAATCGATATCCAACCACCATCACAAATCCCGCTCAGAAAAGACACTTTGATGGGACTATCTTAAGTTTACCTGTTCTCCTGTCGATACATGCTTGTATTTTTGTGACACATTTCTTGAATACATTTTGTTTAAACCAAGACACACTCTGGAACTCCCACCAAAAAACCCAAAGCAAAACAAAACAAACAAACAAAATCATCACAACCTTAAATCTGCATGACAATGGAATTTTCGCGAAAAAGACTCATTCAAAAACAGCTTCTTTGAGGCAGAGGAGTCTTGTATGCTCTCTTTACAGTTCTTGAATTATCAGGAATTGCAAGTTTCAGGTGGCTGCTCTAACATGTACCAGAGATATTAGCCCAGAACACACACACACACACACACACACTCTCTCTCTCTCTCTTAAAATATATTTCAGCAAAATATACCAACCAGCCTAATGTATTTAGACTCTGTTTGCTCCTAGCATGTAGTAGTAGTATGTTCTTTCGATCCAGAAGGACCATAGAGCCGGAGCTTATCCCGGTTTCTGTAGCGTTAAGCGAACTGATGGTTTTTCACCACCCCTGTGACAGGACGCTAGTCTGTCGCCAGATACTTTCCCAGCAGAGCTGGTACCCATTTGTACACCTGGGTGGAGTGAGGAAAATATGAGTAAAGTGTCTTTCCCAAGGACACAACACCGAGCTGAGCGGGGATTGAACCCGCGACCTCTGGATCACGAGTCGACCGCCTAAACCACTCGACCACGGTGCCTCCGCTCCTAGCATGTAGTAATCCTAATAATATCATTGGAAATTTAGTCTTATATTTTATATTACATAAAGCCTTTAAAGTAAGAGATATCCTGTTGTCCTAAGGTAGTACTCCCCCCCCCCCCCCCCCCCCCCCCCTGTTAATCTGTTAATGTGTTTGCATTTGTTTGTCTCAGCTGTACTTCACTGTGTATTTCTATCATTTGTCAGTAAATTGGTCAGAAACCCCCTTTACGTACCAGCCCAACAGCCTGTTTTGAATAAAATAAATGAAATAAAATCTTTCACAGTTCAGAACTTCACTCTCTCTCTCTCTCTCTCTCTCTCTCTCCTCTCCTCTCTCTCTCTCTCTCTCCCCTCTCTCTCTCTCTCTCTCTTTATTGGGCTTGTTCGCTGTACTTAAGTTTTAATGAGTGCCCTATTTCAATATCTTACTGTTATATGTAACAAATATATGTACCATTTGACAATGTGTAGATGTTTATCTTTATGAATTATTAAGTTTGGTTGGTGTTATTTTTCTTGGTTTTGTTGTAGTTCTTGTTGTTGTTGTTTGTTTTTCTCTTTTTTCCTTCTTTTGTTGGTTTGGTTTTTCTTTCTCTTTTGTTGTTTGTTTGTTTGTTTTGGTTGGGGTGTTTTTTGGGGGGGTTGTGGGGTGGGGTGGGGTGGTGGTGGTGGGGGGGGGGGTTTAGGGTTTTCTTTTATTTATTTTTTGGGGGGGGTTCTTTTTTGTTGGGGGGGGGGGGTGCTGTTTTGAAAAGGGTTATTTCCCCTTGTTTCTACTGCGAGAGTGTATAAGTGTTGGGTTATTATTAAAATGTATCCCTACGGGCGGGGACTGGATGTAAAAAAGCACATGACTGCTTATTCATTATCCTCGAAATAAAAGAACTTGTCATTGTCATTGTCATTGTCTCTCTCTCTCTTTGTTTCTACTGTTTGAGAGTATGAGTATTGGGTTCATTATTAAGATGTGTCCCTACGGGCGGGGACTGGATGTAAAAAAGCACATGAGTACTTATTCATTATCCTGGTAATAAAAGAATTTGTCTCTCTTACTTACAATGTGTAGATTTCTTTTTATGACTTTATTGGGTTTTTTCCCCCTCTTTATTATGTGAGTGTATGGGTATTGGGCTTACTTTATCATCATGACATTCAAATTGTATGAGTATAATCAAAAAGTGTTGATGGTGATTGTGTGCTATGTGAGTATTATATATTTAGCATTATCCCTGAAACACACACACACACACACACTCTCTCTCTCTCTCTCTCTCTCAATGACTGTATAGGTTTGGATTTCTTCTTTTATTTTGTTTCTTGTCTTTTATTGTGAATGTATGGGTATTGAGTTCATTTCATTATCATGATATATAATTTGAACGAGTATAATAAAAAACGAGTGTTGATGGTAATCGTGTACTGTTTTGAGAATTACATATTGATATTATCTCTGAAACACACACACACACACACACACACACACACACACACACACACACACACACACACACACACACACACACACACTTTCTAATATCACTAAGAGTGAACAGACGTTAAATTGAAGACACACACACACACACACTCTCTCTCTCTCTCTCTCTCTCTCTGTCTCTCTGTCTCTGTCTCTCTCTCTGTCTCTCTGTCTCTGTCTCTGTCTCTCATCTTTTATCGTTTTGCTTGTACTTATAGTGTATCCTGATGAAGGAGTCATACTGTATATTTTCAATACTTTATTCGGCTTCGGCTATACTTAAGTTTTATTGAATGCCCTATTTCAATATCTTATTGTTATAGGTAACAAATATGTGTACCATTTGACAATGTGTAGATGTTTATTTTTATGACTTGTTAAGTTTGGTTGTTGTTGATTTTCTTGGTTTTGTTGTTATTCTTGTTGTTGTTGTTGTTTGTTTTTTCTCTTTTTTTTCCTTCTTTTTGTTGATTTGTTTCTTCTTTCTTTTGTTTGTTTGTTTTTTTTGGTTGGGGTTTTTTTTTCCGGAGGGATGGAGGGGGATGTTTTTAGGGTTTTTTTATTTGTTTGTTGTTGGGTTTTTTTGGGGGGAGGGTTGTTGTTGTTTTGTTTTGAAAAAGATTATTTCCCTTTGTTTCTACTGTGTGGGAGTATAAGTATTGGATTATTATTAAGGTGTATCCCTACGGGCGGGGACTGGATGTAAAAAAGCACATGAGTGCTTATTCATTATCCTCGAAATAAAAGAATGTGTCATTGTCATTTGTCATTGTCTCTCTCTCTCTCTTACTTCCATACTTCCGTTTCCTGTTGTCCTCCCCCACCCTATCTTTTTCTAATATGCCGGTGTTTCTATGGAGACCATGCGAGTGTTCAACAGACAAAAGCATATTGTATTGAAGGCATTATTAATCGCACGTGTATATTATCACTTGAGAGTGCGTGGACGTTCCTCTCTGTCTGTCTGTCTGTCTGTTCTCTGTCTGCCTCTGTGTGTGTGTGTGTGTGTGTGTGTCTCTCTCTCTCTCTCTCTCTCTCTCTCTCTCTCTCCTCTCTCTTTCTCTCAGTATGTGTGATCATAACAAATACTTGTTTCTTTTTGATCATGCAATTGTGTATCAAGATTTTTTAAAAAAGTTTGTGATTTATTATAGTGTTTTTCCCCCTTGTTTTGTCCATGTTTTATTGACTGTTTTGATGCACAAGGACAGATAGTAAGATTACACCTGTCCTTAAATTTCTATTCCTTCATAATTAAGATTATTCATTCTCTCTCTCATGAAACGCAACACACCTACAGTGCCCGCGCGCAAATACGCGCGCGACACACACACACACACACACACACACACACACACATCAAGGAAAAGAGAGAGAGAGAGAGAGAGAGGAGAGAGAGAGAGAGAGAGAGAGAGAGAGAGAGAGAGAGAGAGAGAGAGAGAGAGAGAGAGAGAGAAATCGATACATGAAGAAAGATAGAACGAGAAAGAGTGAGACACAGGCGTACTCCGTAAGGGAAACGCCCATGCTATTTGTCGTCTGATTCAAGCTTGGCTCCTGTAGGCTCTCTGCTTGCTCAGTGACAGAGCCTATCAGTGGTAATTAAGTGGTGGTGTGACATTGCAGTGCGCAACATCGAATCCACTGAATAACGCATTAATTCTTTCCAAGTTGAGTGATCATTCTGCCTGCCATCCATTCCTTCTTCTTCCTTCCTTTTCTTCTCTCGTTCAGTCACTCCACTTTGAAGTGGTCCACACAACGAAGTCTTTAACACTGTAACCACCGGGTTGCTGCGGAGTCATCCTTGCTGCGGATTGCGAAAGGAGCTAAGATTGTCGTCTGCTTGGGTCAACGTTGTGTCGTCTGCTCTGTTGGAAAGAGGCTTGGCTTTATTTTCGTCTTAAAAGTCTGTGAATATATGCAAAGAGGTGGACAAAGTCTGGATAAAATCTTCCTTTACTACGAAAATCTGTTTCTGCGTGTGATTGAAAGGAGAGAAGAAAAAGTTTGGAAATAAACGGTGACTATTTTTTTTTAACCTCCCAAGAATCCATTACGTTGAGAAGTTGGTTCATTTCCATCCAGCATGACGACGATTCAAACGAAAGAGATCGGCGAGGCTTATGATCAAGTTCGCAGTGACAGCACCCCTATTAACTGGTAAGTGGTTATCTTCACGCTTCTAGATTTTGACTAACCAAGGGATAAAATCAGTAATCTTAAGATAATCAACTAATTCCGACAACACTACTAAATATAGCAGAACTGATGATTATGGATAATAATAATAATAACAATAATAATAATAATAATAATGTATGGAATTTATATAGCGCTGAATCTTGTAATACACCGATATACATAATTTTTATGACATAGGTGTTGACAGTAAAAAGACCTAGTAAGAAAGAATTGCTACGGTTGCAGAAGCATCAATCCCCTGACTTTTGTAGATGAGTGTTCAGTGTCTTTCTCACTTTTGAACTTTATGTACGTCTATTTTCTTGTCTGTATGCAGTGTTTTGTTAGTATGTTTGTCTGACGGCCAGTCTATGTATCCATGGCAAACTTTGAAGAGAGATAATGGTAGATTATAGAAAGCTTACACGATGGTTATTATCATTCCCTAATTGTTTTCCTTTACAATGAAGTTGCCTAGCAGTAAACAGCAACCGCGGGGAAAAATAAAATCAAATGTGTTAATCTTTGGCATTTTCTGTTACATCGATATTCTGGCCAGAGACACGCTTCATTATGTTTTTTTTTTTAATGAACATTAGCGTTTAAGCCTACCAATCTTAATCTGGCTTCAAATCTTACTGGGGCATAAATGCAAACTTCAGCTTCTTAATGGTAAGAAACTGTTTCCAAAGAGAATCAATATAATAATGATGATGATGATGATGATGATAATGATAATAATAATAATAAATAATAATGATAAGAAGAAGAATTTGAATTTATATAGCGCTATATCTTGCAATGACAAATCAAAGCTCTGATATATAATAATTTTGATTTAAAGTTTCACAAATATGAAACCTGCAAGTTACTGTTAATCGTCTATTGCACACCAAAAGAGTGTATATGCTTTCATTAAAACCTTTTCCGCTCCCCACTTTAACTAAATGTGGAAAAAAAATCAGAGTAATACATTGTGTGCATCATTTGCATGTTTAAATCTGAATTTATTCGTTTACTTTTCAGAGGGAGAACGTTTCTTCTTAGAATAAAGAAGAAAGCAGGCTAGAGCGAAGACACACACACACACACACACACACACACACACACACACTCTCTCTCTCTCTCTCTCTCTCTCTTCTCTCTCTCTGTCTCACTCAATCACACACACACACACACACACACACACACACACACACACACACACACACACACACTCACGCACACGCACACACGCGCGCGCGCGCACACACACACTCTCTCTCTCTCTCTGTCTGTCTCACTCAATCACGCACACACGCGCGCGCGCACACACACGCACACACACACACACACAGAGTTAGTGAGTCAATGGGTTTTATTGAATAAACCAGAGAGAGAGAGAGAGAGAGAGAGAGGGAGAGAGAGAGAGAGAGAGAGAGAGAGAGACAGACAGACAGACAGACAGATAGACAGACAGGCAGACAGACAGACAGACAGACAGACAGACAGAGAAAGAAAGAGCAGTCTCTGAAACAGCACATCTCACCTCCCTATCGCAAGCTAACACACCCTCAAACAAACAAAGTGTGGGCCTGTGTGTGTGTGTAGTGTGCGTGCGCGCTCGCGCGCGCGTGCGCGCGTGTGTGTGTTGCTTCATGCTGATGATGGGGTTTTCTTTTGGTTTGTGAATTTGTTCCTGTGTTAGTTTTTTTTAAACTTTTTATTGTGTTGACGTCATTACCGTGGGATTATTTTCATTGTCAACAGAGGTCACGGGCGCGCACGCACGCGAGCATACACAGACAAGTGCGTGCTCTTACACACACACACACACACACTCACACACACACACACACACACACACACACACACACACAGTCACCCGCATGCAACACACACACACACACGTGCGCGCGTACACAGCACGCACCCCCCCCCCCCCCCCCCCCCCAAAGTCAGGCACGCAACACACATACAAGCAGACATGAACAGACACACAGAGAACAAACACAGACACAGACACAGACACAGGCACAGACACACAGACACACAGACACACTCACAACACACACACACACACCACACACACAACACACACACACACACACACACACACACACACACACACACTGAGGCATGCGCGTACACACACATGCGCGCACGCACCCCCCCTCCCCCACACACACACACGCACACACACACATGCTATACACATATTACACACACTAACACACACACAGCGAGAGAGAGAGAGAGAGAGAGAAGAGAGAGAGAGAGAGAGAGAGAGAGAGAGAGAGAGAGAGAGTCAGACAGACAGAGAGAGAGAGTCAGACAGACAGAGAGACAGAGTCAGACAGACAGAGAGACAGAGTCAGACAGACAGACACCGAGACACAGAGACAGACAGAGTCAGACAGACAGAGAGACAA
>CM054143.1:52011162-52093662 GCA_028751875.1 Rapana venosa | reverse complement strand
ATATTATACTCTGTAACGAGTGTCGTATTTAGTTTTTATAAAAAGGAAAGAAGCAAAATTTAACAACTTTGTCTTCTACAGAATGAGTAAAAAAAATCCATATGAAAAGGGTGTAGTTAGTACTGCTTTGAAGATGACATCATTTTGGGGGGGTTTTATATTGCTTTTCATATCATTTGACGTTTAAACTTTTTTTGCACGAAACCCCAAGCATCACTCCATTATACTTTTCACTTTGATAGACCCTGTTTGATGATTCTAAATCGGTCTTTGCAGATTTGCTAAATTTCCCGATCATACCAGTGGAGGATTTGCCTCTCAAAGCCAAAATCAATGGCTCTGATCCCATCTCTCCTAAAGAACTGGAACCCCAATCCTTTGACTGTCTCGAGCGCGTGCAGTACGTGCTGCTGGGAGCGTTGCAATCCTACTGGCTCCCGTGCTATGTCCTGCATGTCCTGGCTTCGGAGAAGCTCGACATTTTGAAAGTGAGTCACGATAATGATAATCACTATCCTCTTTCTGTACGGTAGATGCTGCGTTACTTCAGTGTAGAAAGAATGGTATAGTAGCGAGTTTTTTTTTAAAGGGTTTGTAGGAACAAGTAGGAACATATTGTTCTTGTTTAACGTGTATTTTTTTCTTTTGCAAATGAAAGAATCTCCCTCCTTGTCACAGGAAGTGTGGAAACCCCAGCTTATTTTCAGGAAAAAATGGTTTCAGTACACAAATTTAGTTGAAAATTATGTACCGTTTCAAAATATTAGTACAATTCTGTATGTAGTCTATAAAACTCGTCGTGACATCGAAAATAATGACTGATTATTTGTACTCTGTGTAGCAATTAGCCTTGTCAGTCTGTTAAATGGAAATGGTGAAATTTTGTCTGGACGAAAAGTCAGTTTGTTCGTTTTGAAATGCATATATGTTTGCCAATAAAAAAAGACATATATATAAATAAATATATATATAATATATATATATATATATATATATATATATATATATATATATATAAAGGAAATGTCCTGCAGGAGCTGGTGAAGACGTCTCCAGACGAGGTGGTGAGCAAGGAGACGGTGCAGAGGCTGGCCCAGCGATGCTCGCTGCTGAAGAAGGGCGTCGACCAACTGTCGCTTTCCAGCAACGACATGTCCTCCACCTTCCTCCCTCCCCTCCACGACCACGTCCGCAGCCAGCATGGGAGGCACAGCAAGGAAAGGGGAGCGTCATCAGCAACGTTTTCTGAACTGAAATTGCCCAAACTGTCTGGTCTCGGTGATGATAAAGGTAAGGGGGTGGGTGGGTGTGGTGGAGGGGGGGGGAGGGAGTGGCATTGTCTTTGTTTCAACGTCCTCTTTGAGAATTGTTAATGTGACATGAGTGAGTGAATGAATGAATGAATGTGTGTGTGTGTGTGTGTGTGTGTGTGTGTGTGTGGTGTGGTGTGTGTGTGTGTGTGTGTGTGTGTGCTTGAGCGTATCTTGAGATTAATACAAGGCGGAATGTGTGTGTGTGTGTGTGTGTGTGTGTGTGTGTGTGTGTGTGTGTGTGTGTGTGTGTGTGCTTGAGCGTCTCTTGAGATTAATACAAGGTGGAATGTGTGTGTGTGTGTGTGGTGTGTGTGTGTGTGTGTGTGTGTGTGTGTGGCCACAACTAATTACAGTACAGTTCTTGCAAGAGAATACTATATGAATTTGGCAACTGATATCATGAATTGCTGAGAGTCATGAAATTTCTTAAACATTGATGTATATTTTATGAATGTCTAATCCTTTTTTTTTTTATACATGTCAACAATAATTGGCTAATTATTCAATACATGGAGGACTGAAAGGGGTTTTAGAACAACACAGTATGTTACATTTTTAGGATTTCATGCATGTAGCTCAATCTATGAGTGAAACAAATTTTTAATTTCTTGGCCACAGCTCCGAGGTTTACCAATGGTAAGGTTTCGCGTATGCAGAAATTTATCTACCATTAAGGTAGCCGGTTTCAGACTTCGGGAATGATGTCTAAGCGCAGAACTATTGTTAATGCATTTAAAAAAAAATAAATGTTGTCATCCGTTCCTACTGGCAGAAGATTTGGTTGGGAATGTAGAAAGTATCGTGTTGCTTCTTATCCCATATCCCCCCATCTCTTCCAACTTGGTAACTCTTTGTGGAGGTAGCTGTGTCACGATCTTCAGTATTTTTAGTGTTATCCAGGTGGTGGTAGTGGTATTAGTCGTTATTCTGGTGGTGGTAGTGGTGTTCGTTCATGGTGGTGGTAGAAGTGTTAGCATTAGTAGTGGTAGTAGTAGTAGTTGTAGTAGTCGTGGTGGTGGTAGTAGTATCAGTAGTAGTAGTAGTAGTGGTAGTAGCAGTAATAGCAGTAGCAGCAGCGGTAGTAGTAGTACTAATAGTAGTAGCAGCAGTGTTGGTGGAGGGTGGTGGTAGGAGTAGTAGTAGCTGGAGTAGAAGTAGCGATAGTAGTAGTAGCAGCAGCAAAAGTAGTAGAAGTAGCAGCACCACTACTACTACTACTACTACTACTACTACTACTACTACTACTACTACTACTACTACTACTACTACTACTACTACTACTGCTGCTGCTGCTGCTGCTGCTGCAGCACTACTACTACTACTGCTACTGCTACTGCTGCTGCTGGTGCTGGTGGTGGTGGTGGTGGTGGTGGTGGTGGTGGTAACAGAAGTGGTGGTGGTGGTAGCAGAAGTGTAGTAGTAGGAGGAGGGATGGTGGCGGTTGTGGTGGTGGTGGTAGTAGCAGCAGCGATAGTAGCACTATTAGCAGTAGCAGCAGCAGTACAAGTTGTAGCAGCAGCAGGAGCTGGCAGTAGTAGTAGAAGTAGTAGCAACAGCGGTGGCAGCGGTGGTGGTGGTTGTAGCTACATTGCCCAATACTATGCACATGCTTTCTGTAAAAGATTATGTTGGGTAGGGCTGTGCAAACCAAACTCTATGTGATTCCAAAAGAGTTTATCATCTCCTCTCTTTCTTTACTTCTTGTGGAGTCACTGCACTGCACTGCACTGCACTGAATTTTTCAGGCCGTGTCTCTATGAAAAACCAACCTGACGGATTCCATACCACTCCAGTTTAAGGTGCACGCCTGGTGTCTTTGTTTCTGTTCACTAGCAAACACTGACACACGTTTGGAATCTTTAATGTGCCTGTGTGATATTTGGCGTATGTATATTTAGGGGGGAAATGTAAGACACTGGAAGGACTGCACCTTTACTTGACCTGGCAGTTCTAAAAAATCCCCACCTTAATTCACTATACACCATCGCTGGGATTCGAACAGTCGATTTCATGGACGGATTGGAAGGAAGTCAAACGCTCTATCCACTCAGCTACAACGACTGTTATGACTGACGATTCTGATACCCAACCATCTGCCAGAACGTCCACTGGCACCAATTCCTCCAGCGTAAAAACTGTGCTTCAAGACATAACCGCAAACACCCCTCCCCCCCCCCCCCCCACACACACACACACACACTTACTCACACTAGAGGTAGAACTGCAATGGTGCGTGTTAATACACGGGCATCAGAAACTCACTGAATAAATATGTTTCCATAGGGTTGTGTTTAGAGGGCCAGCACACTTCACCTCAGCCCAGCAACATGTCTGTGGTCACACAAGACAGGGACGACCAAACCGCAGACCTGCCTTCGGAGGGACGATCCACCCCTGCCTCTTCCCACACTCTCACTGGTGCCAAGTCAAATGACTCCACGTTAGCCGATGACCACGAAGACAACGTCAACAAAAGCAACATTGAATCCCAAGAAGGGGAAGCCTTTGTTTCTTCAGGAAGTAGTGTTTTCAGTAGTGAGCAGGTTGTGACACGGGAGAGAGGAGCTGAACATGAGCCAAGTCCCACGGAGGAGGCAGAGCTTGATATCAGTGAAACCTACTCCGCTGTATCTTCTCGCACTACTTTCACTGCGGAGTCGAGCTTCAAAGAATCTCACATCGGTGACGGAGAAACAGAAACAGCGTCTTCGCTGGACAGTGACGTTTACATGTCCCCAGTCGGTGGTCGTCATAACATTCTTCCTCGCACGCTCTCCAGGAGACTTTCTGCTCAGAGTTCAACCAGTTCCGCCAGTCTGTACACTACAGTTTCTGATCCTTCTCCGTGTTGTTTCAGAATGCGCAGAAACTTCTCAAGCTCTTCTCTTGATTCATTGAGTTCCAGCACTTTGCAGGATCCACAGCAAGAAATCGCCAACGAAAGCGAGTCAGAAGGTAAAGGTCAAAACGCCTCACAGGACTCCAACAGAAATGCCAGAGAGCCCCAGCGTTCGTTCCATTACAGGGGGAGAAGCAAAAGTACGGGACAGCCAGAATTGCAGGAAAAAACGGAGCTTGATTTTCCAACATGCAGCACAAGCAAGGGCAGCACTACCTGTTCTGGTAGTTCTTCAAACGATACGGAATGCTCAACGCCTCAGTCTAACCCTCAGAGACAAAGACAACTGGATCATTCTCAGAAAAGGCGTAACAGAGCAGTGGAAAACAAAACAAAGTACAGGTCTGATACAAAATCATGTAAATCAAGGACTCAGAAGGAGAAAGAAGATAACTCTGACTTCAGATCCTCAGAGCAAGGTTCTTCACAGACAGAGAGGTCTTCCTGCAGCGACAGCTACGCAGGTGACAGCGGATCCCAAGAAATGAACAACAACTCCAACAAACCAGCCAAGCACCCCCCAAAAATCACCAGGCTGGGCACTATACGCAGCGTCTTTAGTCAGAGCAGCTCCTGCACTATATCCAGCGACGAAGAACCGCCTACCACACTCTCCCAGAGCGAGGACAATCTGCCCGAGGACTCGGAGTCCTTCACCGCCGAGCAGAGAAGGGAGCGGAAGAAGCAGCTGCTGAAAGAGGCGAAGGAGAAGGAGCGGAAGAGGGACCTGGAGCTGCAGACCGAGGCCATGAGGAAGGCCTTCGAGGAGTGGCGGAAGCAGGAGCTGCGGTCTGCCAACATCGCCAACCTGACCAAGATCGCCCTCCACGACATGCTGCTGAAGCACGAGGAGGTCGGCCCGCTCAGCTCCCTGCTCATTCACTTCATCTTCGGCTCCAGAGACCTGCAGGTGGAGGATTCCAAAACAGACAGGTGAGCGTTCACCCCCTCCCCTCCCTCCCCCAGACAGGTGAGCGTTCACCCCCCCTCCTCCCTCCCTCTCTCTCTCTCTGTCTGTCTGTCTGTCTATCTGTCTGTCTCTCTCTCTCTCTCTGTCTGTCTGTCTGTCTGTCTCTCTCTCTCTCTCTCTCTCTCTCTCTCTCTCTCTCTCTCTCTCTCTCTCTTTCTGTATGTTTGTTTGTTTGTTTCTGTCTCGGTTTGTCGGTCTTGCTCTCTCTTCTTGTGAGTGTGCTTCCTACCCTCACTTTTTCTCTGTACTAGATGCCTCCTGTCTCCCTATTTCCTACCCCCCTCTCCCTCCCCCCTCGTCTCTTATTGTCTCTCTCTCTGCCTCACTGTCAGTCAGTCAGTCAGTCAGTCTTCCCTGTTTCTCTACGTACTCACACCCTGTCTGTTCTCTTCCACTCCCTTTTCTCCTTGGTTCTCCTATTGTTCCGTGCTTTTTCTTCTTTTTTCCATCCTCCTATCTCCACTCTGCATCAACGACTTCTGTGTGCCTCTCTTCCTGGCTTCTCTCTCCGTATCCCCCTCACTGAGAGAGAGAGAGAGAGAGAGAGAGAGAGAGAGAGAGAGAGAGAGAGAGAGCACGAGTGTGTGTGCGCGTGCGCGCGCGCGCGCGCGCGCGCGCGCGTGTGTGTGTGTGTGTGTGTGTGTGTGTGTGTGTGTGAGAGAGAGAGCGAGAGAGAGAGAGACAGAGAGAAAGAGAGAATGGCAGAGAGAGAGACAGAGAGAGAGTCAGGCAGGCAGGCAGACAAACAGACCATCTTGCGCACACGTTAAAGCCCGTTCCACTTTTCGGAAGAGTAGGCTATTGTGTGCCGGTGGGAACGGATGACAAAAAGTTTTTAAAAAACTGCATACACACGGGAACTGGATGAACAAAAGCGAATGAGTGCTTATTCCATTATCATCGAAATAAAAGAATGAAATAACATAAAATAATAAAAATGAAATAAAATAAAAATTAAAAAAAAACAGACAGACAGAAAGAAGAAGAAGAAGAAGAAGAAGGAGAGAGAGAGAGAGAGAGAGAGAGAGAGAGAGAGAGAGAGAGAGAGAGCTAGAAGGGGGGGGGGGGTTGGGGGTTATTTTCACCACCTGTCCATCCTGTGTGTACAGACGCACGTTGTGCTTGCTGGCCTGTGACTCCTGTGCTGGCCACCCTCTCAAAGGCTATTTGATGGAGAGAAATCAGACTCTCAACGTCGACTACCTGGATTTCTGGACCTCCTTGAGACGGTACCTACAGGTAACAGAACGCTGGTAGCAAAACAGGGTTTGCTGGGAATCGGGCAGTGTAAGTGTGTCCCCGGGGACACTGATACAGCAGGTCGGAGTGCAAGCGAACAGCTAAAGTCAGTGTGTGTGTGTGTGTGTGTGTGTGTGTGTGTGTGTGTGTGTGTGTGTGTGTGTACACATGTGTGTGTATGTCTGTTTGTGTTTGTATCTATGTGATCGCGCGTTCGCGCGTGCGTGTATGTGTGTGTGTGATTGTGAGAGATAGATAGATAGAGAGAGAGAGAGAAAGAGAGAGAGAGAGAGAGAGAGAGAGAGAGAGAGAGAGAGAGAGAGAGAGAGAATACGTAAGATTACATATGGCTATATGCATGAGCGTAGTGAGTCAGTAAAAGAACGACTAGGCAGCTGAAGAAATTACATCGTTTCACTACTTGGTGACTGTCTTTGGTTAGGTATTTTTATTTACTTATGCTATCCGCCGTTCTTTGTAAGACACTCCGGTAAGTAATGTTCCAGTACCTGTCCTTCCGGCATTTGCTTTGAAAGTTGTGCATCTTTTCCTCCCTACCATCATCGATGAAATTTGTGAAAATGTCCTGACATTCTCAGTTCCAAATTCTGTTATTATGTGAAAACGTGTACGCAGAAGATAAAGTATACCCACAGTGAAAGATCCTATAACCTGGTGTTTGGAGAGTTGTGGAAAGAGGAAATTAGCCAGCGTACAATCTAAGTTTGAAGTTAGCACATTTTGATTTGAAGTTTGGCGATCATAATTGCGCTGAATAAACTTCTTGTTAGATACAAGGTGGCATATAGGGACGATCTTGTGTTGAGTGAATTTGTTTTAGATATACGTGGCGTATATAAACTGTTCCGCTTGTGGTGATTTTGCCCATTTTATTTTCGTTTTTCCACAACTGACGAAAAGTAAAACTCTAGCCACACCGTATTGTTGAAGGCACATGAAAAAGTGCATGCAAAAGCGGACGGGTGGGAAATAAACAGTTTTTTTGTAATAGTGTTACTGACATTTTACACGCATTACAGTACGCTGCACTGCACTATATTACTCTGCACCACACCACATTACTCTGCTTTGCACTATACTGCACTGCATTACATTGCTCTTTACTGCACCGCACTACACTTAAGTGCACTACAGTCCACTGCTTTGCACTGTGCTGCCCCGCACTGAACTGCAACACATCGCAGTAAACCAAAACACTCCACTCCCACTCCATTCCCACTCCCACTCCACTCCCATTCCCACTCCACTCCATTCCCACTCCACTTTATTCCCACTCCTACTCCACTCCCATTCCATTTTCACTCCACTCCACCCCCATTCCCCACTCCACTCCCAGTCCATTCCACTCCCACTCCACTCCACCCTACCCCACTCTACTCCTTCCCACCCATTCCACTCCCACTCCACTCCTTCCCACTTCATCCCACTCCCACTCCACTCACACCACACCACTCCCACTCCACTCCTTCCCACTTCTTCCCACTTCATCCCACTCCCACTCCACACCACACCACCTCCACTCCACTCCTTCCCACTCCTTCCCACTTCATCCCACTCCCACTCCACACCACACCACCTCCACTCCACTCCACTCCTTCCCACTTCATCCCACTCCACACCACACCACACAACTCCACTCCACTCCACTCCTTCCCACTCCTTCCCACTTCATCCCACTCCCACTCCACACCACACCACCTCCACTCCACTCCACTCCTTCCCACTTCATCCCACTCCACACCACACCACACAACTCCACTCCACTCCTTCCCACTTCATCCCACTCCCACACCACACCACACCCCACCACTTCTACATCCACTCCCGCTCCACTCCTACCGCCCCATCTCGCCTCTTCTGTATGTGTCTTCCATCCCTCCCTCCCTCCCTCCCTGGGCAACAGCTGCGGGACCTGTGCTGCACTGGCGAGGCCACAGCGCGGGAGAACAGGGCCCAGATCTTCCAGCTGCTGGGCCAGCAGGCCGAGCACGTGTGCCGGAACTTCCTGTCCGGCATCTCGCAGATGTCCAGCCAGGAGCGCCTCCTCAGCCGGAACTTCCAGCAGCAGTTGCTGGAGGACCTCAAGCGCAAGAGACACACCACGCTCATCAACTCCGTCATGGACGTCATCGCCAACGTCAGTGATAGTTTTTGTGTGTGTGGGAAAGAGAGAGAGAGAGAGAGAGAGAGAGAGAGAGAGAGAGAGAGAGAGAGAGAGACAGAGCAGACAGACAGACAGACAGAGACACAGACAGACATAGAAAGAGATAGAGACAGAGAGAGAGAGAGAGGAGGGGAAGAAGAGAGAGAGAGAGAGAGAGAGAGAGAGAGAGAGAGAGAGAGAGAGAGAGAGAGAGAGAGAAGAGCAATTTTATTTGACGAGGGTAATAGAATAAGTTACAAAGACTTTTTTTCCCCATCCAGCCCTCAATATGAAAAAAAGGGAAAACAACGTTGCAAGAAAAACAAAAGCAAAGGATGCAAATAAACACACACACACACACACACACACACACACACACACACACACACACACACACACACACACACATGGATATCATGGTGAGAGAGAGAGGTTGAGTGAAGTAATGTGGTGGTGAGGTGGTGTAGGGTGTGAGGTAGGGTGGTGTGGGGTGAGGTGGGGTGGGATGGGGTGGTGGCATGGTGTGGAGTGAGGTGGTGTGGTGGGGAGTGAGATGGGGTAGTTTGGCATGGTGTGGAGTGAGGTGGTGTGTTGGGTGGGGGTTGGGATGGGGTGGTTTGGCATGGTGTGGAGTGAGGGGTGTGTTGGGTGGGGTAGGTGGCTGGTGAGATGGGGTAGTATGGTGTGGGGTGAGGTGGTGTGTTGGGTGGGGTGGTGGGATGGGGTAGTGTGGCATGGTGTGAGGTGAGGTGGTGTGTTGGGTGGAGTGGGGTGGTGTGTTTGGTGTGAGATGGGTAGTATCGAATGGAGGGGGGGGGGTGGGAAGTGGGCGTGGTGTGGAGTGAGGTGGTGTATTGTAATTGTATGGGGTAGAGTGGGTGTGAGATTGGGTAGTACGGCATGGTGTGGGGTGTGTGTAGGGAGGGTAAGGTGTTAGGTGGGATGGAGTAGTGTGGCATTTGTGGGGTGCTGGGGTGTGTGAGATGGGGGTGGGATGGGGTTTTGTGGTGTAGTGTGAGACAGGGTAGTGTGGCCTGAGGTGAAGTATGGCATGTGTGTAGGGTGAGGCGGGAGGGTGGGAGGGGATGGTGTGAGGTTGGGTAGTATGATGCATGGGATGAGGTGATGTATGTGTGGCATAGGAAGGGGAAGTGTAGGATGGCCACGTTATGTAGTGTTGTGTAGTACGGAGTGAGGCGTAGTATAGTGTAGTGTAGTATGGCGAAGTTATTATAGTGTAGTGTAGTGCAACATGGCTAAATAATTGTAGTGCAGTGTAGTGTAGTGTAGGTTCGTGTAGTACGGCAGTTATAGTGAAGTGTAGTGTACTATGGAGTAGTGTAGCGTATGTAGTGTGCATGGGGTGGCATAGCATGGCAACGAATAGTACAGTGTAGCTCGGCGTGCCATGGCATACCATGCCATAGCATTGTATAACAGACCATAGCATAACACAGCACAACACGGTATAGCACAACACAACACAGCACTGCACGGCACGGCACAGCATAGCACAGCACAGCACAGCACAGCACAGCACTGCACAGAACAGCACAGCATAACAGCACAACGCGGTACAGCAAAGCGCAACACAACACAGAACTGAAAAGCACAGCACAGCACTGCACAGCACGGCACAGCATAGCATAACACAGCATAGCACAGCACAACGTAGCCTAACAAGGCACTGTTGTTTCCATTTTCAGGTGCTAAGCATACCAGTGACTCAGTTCATTCTTCACGATATACACATCTTCCATTTGATTGTGGTGAGTGATTGCCGTAGCCGGTTCAAAATCGTCGAGTAATATATACTTTTTTTTAATTGCCTGGTAAGAGATATTGAGGTGATGCTTTGCATTTTTTCATTATTAGCTTATCTTTAAACTAATGAAATAATTCAGAAGACTTCTCCACATGTCCTGGCAGGACCACAGCGAGTCAGTGTGGCCAGAAATGATTGTAGAAACTGGGCCACAAACCCATTTCTGGTCGTTGTAAAGAGGAGGACGCTGGCGTGGTTTGGTCACGTCACGCATTTAATTCTTAATAACAATCATACAAAATAAATATACATTCGTTATAGTCTTCTTCTGTGGTAAGTTTTTTTCTCTGATAATTTTTACCAGCGCAAAAAAAGGCACGAAAATCCATTAAAGTCATCATTGTTCTTATAGTTAGTAGTAAACCAATCTCTCTCTCTCTCTCTCTCTCTCTCTTCTCTCTCTCTCTCTCTCCTCTCTCTCTCTCTCTCTCTCTCTCTTTCTCTCTCTCTCTCTCTCTCTCTCTCTCTCTCTCTCTCTCTCTCTCTCTCTCTCTCTCTCTCTCTCTCTTCTGTGACTTATAAATTTAGTTTTGTGAACTGCAGATAAATTCATATCTAAAATCAAGCTGTATACTCATATATTCAAAGGTTCCAAATATTCATGCCACATCTTTCAATCAAATATTCAGCAGATGGATTAAGCCTGATCAGAAAATATCTACAACATTATTTTTAATCACCAAGTCTACAGCTTCCCTATGAAGACAAAGGGTAACTGTTACTTATTTTCTTCCAAATTGTGTGTGTGTGTGTGTGTGTGTGTGTACTGAATTGGGAGTAAGCGAGATGAAAGACTGCGGCATTTAGGACAAAATGAGCTTTTTATGATTTTTAAAAAAGCACAAAAGCTTAGAAGTATACAGGCAACATCTTAGTCCAGTCTGTATCCACCAACTCGGTGTTTCGTTTCATTTGTGCAAAAAACGGCACAGAAGTGCCCAGTAACAGCCTGTGTCGAAAAGGGCAGGGCTGTTTGCAATTTTTATATTTTCTTTTGTAAATTAAATGAAAGTTGCATGGTGTAAATGTGGACAGCTGTCTGGCAAGAGCTGAAGGCTGTGAATAATTAAAAAAACCAACCAAAGAAAAGCCTGCACTCCTCATCCTCTTCCCTTCCGTTGTTCGCTCGTGCTAGTCTTTCTCTCTTTCTCTCTCTCTCTCTCTCTCTCTCTCTCTCTCTCTCTCTCTCTCTCTCTCTCTCTCTCTCTCTCTCTCTCTCTGTCTCTCTCTCTCTCGTCTCTGTCTCTCTCTGTGTGTCCACCCAGCTTTGGTTCTTGTTTCTATCAGTCTCATTATCTCTGTGTATCTACTCTGTATCAGCCTGTGTGTCAGTCTGTCTGTCTGTCAGTCTGTCTCTCTGTCTGTCTGTCTGTCTGTCTGTCTCTCTGTCTGTCTCTCTGTCTCTGTCTCTGTCTCTCTCTCTTCTGCTCTGGTTGCTGTCAGTCTCGTTTCCTCTCGGTATCTGCCCTGCCTTGTCTGTCTGCCTGTCTGTCAGTTTCTGCATCAGTCTCCGCTTTGTCACCTCTCCGTCCTAATACCTACGTACTGTACAAATTCAAGCTTTTTTTTTCAAAGTGGTTTTCTTTTAATTGCCTGATTTCTCTTTTCGGCTGGCTTCTTTCTGTTCGATTCCTCACAGCTCCGGTCATCGACTCCAGAGCCGGAGTTAGACAAATCTGTCACGGCTATAACGAGCATGGATCACGTAAGTCCCTTTCTTCGTTTGATGATGGTCGGCTTGAACTAAAAGGTAAACGTGCTCCATACCCTATGTGGTCGTAGGGGAGCGAGGCTTCTCTAGGGGCCAGCATATTGAGGGCGGCGCCCATCTCCTCTCCCTCGCTGCTTTACCTTCCCTGACCCTAAAGAAGGCAGGTACCCATTTACAGCTGGGTGGACTGGGGGAACTGTACTGAAGCCAAGGCGCGCAAACGGTCACCCATCCAAGTGGTATCCATGCTCGATGCTGCTTATCTCTTAGCTGGGGAAAGCGAGTGCTCTGACCCCTGAGCTGTCCTGTCCCCCTGAACTACATACACAAAAATAATGACTTCTCTCTTCCGCCTGTTTTCTCCCTTGATTAATTCTTAACTCCTTGTGGAGTTGTTGGGGGCACGACGGCACTCAGTTTTTCAGGCCGTGTCTCTTGGGCAGGTTGAACCTGGCGGAGTCCATCCTTCTCCAGGTACAGGGTGCATGCTGGGTATTGTCAAGTTTCCGTCAACCCACCGAAAGCTGACGTGATTTGCGGGGTCTTTACGTGCATCTTTGATCCTTTGCATGCATATATTATATTATACGATTTACAGCAAACGCAAAGCAAGCGTTTTGATATGGTGACGCAGTTTTATCTATTTATGCATGGAGTATGTACATCTCCGAGACATAGAGAGGAGAAACTGACAATTATCAGAGGATTTGTTTAATAACGTAGGACTTGTTGATTTACGTGGGTTTTCCATGTTCTTCGTGTCTGTTCGCTGTTTGGTGATTGCACAGGCAAACCTTCATACTAAAGCTATCAACCTAATGAGGGGAGTATGCAGGATCCTAGGAATGACTATAGTAGTTTCTTTTTGTGTGTGTGGTTCTTTTATGTTCAACACATAACATTGGTCAGTCGTCAGTCACTGGGAGTCAGGTGTAACAATTAATGTTGCCTCCAAGGCATTCACAGCGTTTCAGTGTTCTGCCTCATGAGTAGTACCTTTAACCCTCCACCCCCACCCTACCCCGTGGGGATTCCAGGGATCTAGCACCTAGACTACCCACTTGTAGTGTAGTGTATGATGGAGGGAGGGGGGGGACACGGCTTCTAACAGGAATCGAAACCGCAACCTCTCACCTGTTTTTTTTTTTTTTTAAGATGGATGCACTGCGTTATCACTACACCACCGATCCGTGTCAGTATGGTGTTTGAATGTTCCGATGTTATTGATGCGCCGGTGTTACTTCAGCTTTTTGGTGTGTTAAGGTTCCGTAAACATCAGCTTCTCGTGTGTGGTAGTATTCAGAATGCCACATACATAAACAGTTTTATTATAGTGTAGATTCCTTGAACATGTCGTTTGTAGATGTTCAGTCAAGTACTATTTTTGATGTGAGAATCATGAGATTTTAATTTTTTTTTTTATATTAGAGTTCATGTTGTTATTTCAGTGCCTTTCTTCGTGGGGATGCCGGGGTCCTGCCAGTATAAACAGCTTCCCCACCTTCTGGAAATTTTGTGCTTGGAATTCCCTCTTTTCTATCCCTCTCTTTGTTTCTGTCGTTTTCCTTTTCTTCTTCACCTCCTTCTCGTCTATTTTCTACCTTCTTGGTCCATTCTCCTGCATTTTATTTCCAGAAAAACTTAACAGAATCTTTTCTCCCATGCCGAAGTCGGATGTGCTGGGCCTGACTTGTCAGGTGCTTACGGCAGCGTAACGCGCTTTCGCTCATATGACAGATAACAATAGATGCTGTCTGAACGTTCGACGACGAAGAAGAATTTCATTGTCTCATTGTCTGGTTTTATATTACTGTGAATCGTAATATAACCAACCATCTATGACAAGGTGGTGGCCGACCTCGTTTGCCCTTGTGGTTGTTGAGTGGGGCGTTGAGACCAAAAAACAAAAACAAAAAACTGTTCCCTTTTAATCTCGGTGTTTTAATTTTAAAATATTTCTGTTCCCTTTTCATCTCGGTGCTTTAAAATATGTCCATAATTTTGATTTGACTCTTGTCTTCCACGAGATGACTCTGTGATTAAATCTCTGTAAAAACGGCAAGGCATGTTAAAACGAACAGCAGCATCATAACTGGCTGAGGTAGTGGCAGTGTGTTCCTATTGTTTCCATGATTAACAAGACACACAAAACATAATGTACCTGTTGCAGGGTTTACCTACAGAGCGGGTTCCTTCAGGCGTGTTCAAGCTGGCCTATCGACGCCACAAAAGAATGCAGTTCAAGTCGTTCCATGACCGACGGTATCTGTCTGACCCTTGGGCGGATGAACTGGAAACGGAAGTGACAGGCCGGGAAGCGATGGTCAAAGATGATGCGCAAATGCTGGTGCTGACTGAACGACACCGTCTCCTGGCTTTTCAGTACCTGGTGATGATCGCTGAAGGTGAGTTTTATAAGTTATTGCTGTTTATTTATGGTTTAAGTGATGAGATTTTTGTTTATATTAAGAAAATAGAAGTAGATGAAAACAAGCGCTTGTAACCAGTTACAACTTCTCCATTTTACTCTATCTTTTTCATTACATTATTAGATAAGATTATTTTATTTTTTGGAGTGATTGTGTGATTATTTTGAGCATTGTGAATAATGTGATTTAACGGAAAAAATAAAATTGTCGGCCGTTTCGTGAAATAATAGGTGCCTCATGCTCCAGTTTCCACTGATAGGACTGTGGCCACTAAAAAAAAATTCTGTCAAGGTCCTGGCTTGACTGACATAAATCTAACGTATTAAGAAAAAAAGTAATTAGTCAGACTCATGATTTCCTTTAGAATTTGTTCGAGATAAGCAAGAGAAGAAAGTCTTGCTGCTTTCAGTACTTGAAAGTTTTAATCTCTATTCTTGAATACTGAAGATCCCCGAAGTCGGAGCACAAGCTATCTTAATTAGATGGGTAAAAAGGTCGCATACGCAAAATCTCACCATTGGAGAACTCGGAGTTCTGGCCAAGAAACAAATAAAATCTCGAAGAAATCTGTGCTTTAGATCCATTATATGATTTTCTTCAGGACTTTTTCTAAAAAAAAAGAATATATTAACATTCTTTCTTTCTTTCTTTCTTTCTTTATCTGTTCTTTTAATTCGACTATAGTGGAATAAGCACTCTTATGCATTTTGACATCCAGTCTCTGTGTGCATTCGATTTTGTAAATTTTGTCTTCCTTTCCCACCGGCATAAATCACCTACTTTTCCCGAAGGGTGGAACAGGTTTTTAACGTGTGCACAAGATGCTCTACGTGCGTACATGGCTGCTCAAGGATAGCGACTCTGTGTATCGGGCGTTTTCTTCGCAATGAATTTGACTGTTTGAAAATCGAAAAGTCTTTCGTAAGATAATGTACTATAAACATTTTGATCTTCAGTCTCAAAGGCATTGATTAAAATTGGGGATAAAGAGAACGCTAACCGCCATTTCAAAGCCATCACGGACTTTTCTAATTCTTTACAAGGATCAGATCGCCGCGTTCATTGGGCCAATACTCACGTCTCTTCCATTACACGCAAACCATGCTTGTTAGTCACCGGTTATACTTTCAAACTACAAAAGACAAAACAAGAAGTAAACTTCAAGATAAAACATGTTTGTTGTTGTTTCTTTAAACAAAATTTGCGGAATGAATGCACTTCGTGAGGACTGTTGCCTAGAATGCCTGATAGTTTCAGACTTATGTAAAAAATTCTAACATGCAAAGTGTTTACTTAGTACATAGCAGATGGCTGTTCACTTTAATTAAGTGATATTTCAGATCTTTTAACAGAAGCTGTGGTTTGTTGAATGTCACTGAAAGGTGGCAGTCCTGCAAATTGAGTATCTGGCTGATGTATCACTGGGTTTTAAAAAAAAAGCTTTTTATAAGCGTTCATGATGTTATTTTTTCCGCCATCTTTTAGATTTATACCCTTAAAAGGGATTAAAAGCTGTAAGTTACTTAATGGTTTGGTTTTTTTTTGCCTGAGTAAGTACCCGCATATTCATGATGTATGTGATATGATTGTGCATGCGTGTGCGTGTGTGTGTGTGTGTGTGTGTTGTGTGTGTGTGTGTGTGTGTGTTGTGGGCGTGCTGCGCGCGCCGTGCGTGTGTGTGTGTGTGTGTGTGTTTGTGCGCGCGCGCGTTTGTGTGTCCGTGTACGTGACAATGACAAATTGACAATGACAATGACAAATTCTTTTATTTCGAGGATAATGAATAAGCACACATGTACGTGTACATGTACGTGTGTGTGTGTGTGTGTGTGTGTGTGTGTGTGTGTGTGTGTGTGTGTGTGTGTGTGTGTGCACCAGATCTCAATGCGTCGCTACTCTGTGACATGACGGATCTGACAGAGATGATCTGGTCCGATTTTGGCAGTTTGTATATCCGCACAACACCCCGAGTGCAAAATCGTAAGTCATCTGTACCCAGTACAGAGAATACCCGTACAAAACACAAGAAGACTATTGTTTTTCCAAGTAATCTCAGAATCTTGCCCGTGAAAGCATAATTATTATCCTACAGATGAGAGGAATAGACCCACCAGTATGAAATAATGAATCAATCAGACATTAATAAGGATTCACGGGTGGTAGAATAATCAGAATATGGCTTAGTGTTGTTTTGGGATTGGGTTTAAAAAAACAAATGTAGCCCTTACCCAGTAGCTCTCTCTCTCTCTCTCTCTCTCTCTCTCTCTCTCTCTCTCTCTCTCTCTCTCTCTCTCTCTCTCCCTCCCCTCTCTCTCTCTACTGGGCTGGGCTAGGCTAGGCTAGGGTAGGCGTGGCTTGGTTTTACTGGGCTGGGTTTGCTTAGCTTAGCTTAGTTTGGCTTGGCTAGGCTAGACTTAGTTTTAATGGGTTTGGCTGGGCTAGGCTTGGTTTTAATGGGATTGGCTAGGTTTGGCTGGGCTAGGCTTAGTTTTAATGGGATTGGCTAGGTTTGGCTGGGCTAGGCTTAGTTTTAATGGGATTGGCTAGACTAGGCTTGGCTTGGTTTTAATGGGATTGGCTAGGCTAGGCTTGGTTTTAATAAAAATGGCTAGGCTAGGCTTGGTTTTTAATGGGATTGGCTAGGCCAGGCTAGGTTTGGTTTTAATGGGATTGGCTAGGCTAAGTTAGGCTTGGTTTTCATGGGATTGGCTAGGCTAGGCTGGGTTTTAATGGGATTGGCTAGGCTTGGTTTTAATAGGATTGGCTAGGCTAAGTTAGGCTTGGTTTTCATGGGATTGGCTAGACTTGGCTAGGCTAGGCTAGGCTGGGTTTTAATGGGATTGGCTAGGTTTGGCTAGGCTTGGTTTTAATAGGATTGGCTAGGCTAGGCTGGGCTTGGTTTTGATGGGATTGGCTAGGCTAGCATGGTTTTAATAGGATTGGCTAGGCTAGGCTAAGCTAGGCTTGGTTTTAATGGAATTGGCTAGGTTTGGCTAGGCTAGGCTTGGTTTTAATAGGATTGGCAATGTTTTGCTAGGCTAAGCTAGGCTTGGTTTTAATGGAATTGGCTAGGTTTGGCTAGGCTAGGCTTGGTTTTAATAGGATTGGCAATGTTTTGCTAGGCTAAGCTAGGCTTGGTTTTAATGGAATTGGCTAGGTTTGGCTAGGCTAGGCTTGGTTTTAATAGGATTGGCAATGTTTTGCTAGGCTAAGCTAGGCTTGGTTTTAATGGACTTAGCTAGGCTAGGCTAGGCTTGGCTAGGCTAGGCTTGGTTTTAATAGGATTGGCAATGTTTTGCTAGGCTAGGCTAGGCATGGTTTTAATGGAATTGGCTAGGCTAGGCTAGGCTAAGCTAGGCTTGGTTTTAATAGGATTGGCAATGTTTTGCTAGACTAAGCTAGGCATGGTTTTAATGGAATTGGCTAGGCTAGGCTAGGCTAAGCTAGGCTTGGTTTTAATAGGATTGGCAATGTTTTGCTAGGCTAAGCTAGGCTTGGTTTTAATGGACTTAGCTAGGCTAGGCTAGGCTTGGCTAGGCTAGGCTTGGTTTTAATGGGCTTGGCTAGGCGGGGTTGAAACTGACGGCAGTACACAATTTCCTTTCGGCCCCCAGGCACCCTGCGGAGTCTGCAGCCGTTTCAGCGCCTGACGCGAGAGAACATAGAGACCCTGGCTCGGGTCACGCGCACCATCTTCAGCGTGGACGTGGAGACCATTGAGGCCGACGAGAAGCCGGAGGGTCAGTCGGAAAATGAGCAGAAGACGAAAGGGGGCCTCAACATGGTCATGCTGCTCCACAAACGCCGTGGCGCCGTCGACATCAACCGCCCGCCACGACCGAAGTGAGTGCATTGTGGTGTGTGTGTGTAGTGTGTGTGTGTGTGTGTGTGTGTGTGTGTGGTGTAGTGTGGTGTGTGTGTGTAGTGTGTGTGTGTGTGGTGTGGTGTGGTGTGGTGTGTGTGTGCGTGGTTTTTAATTTAATTTATTTATATTATTCTTTTCTATCGAGAATAATGGAATAAGCACTTATGTGCTTTTTTACATCTAGTCCCCGTGTGTATGCGGTTTTGTAAATTTTGTCATCTGTTCCCACTGGCTCACAATGGCCTACTCTTACGAAAAGCGGAACAGGATTTAACGAGTGCGCAAGATGTTTTGCGAGCGTTCACACACGGGGCCTCGGTTTATAGTCTCATCCGAAAGACTTTTGGGGAGAGTGGAGTCGGTACTGATGTTAACTCCGGGGAATAATATCCCCTTGTGGCGGTGTGTGTGTGTGTGTGTGTGTGTGTGTGTGTGTGTGTGTGGTGTGTGTGTGTGTGTGTGTATGAGAGAGAGATCGAGAGAGAGAGAGAGAGAGAGAGAGAGAGAGAGAGAGAGAGAGAGGAGAGAGAGAGAGATCCAGCACTGCTCTGTAACGACGATGCTGTAGTGTCGCTTACTTGCACTACAAAAGCTTGTTTTATGGAAACTGAAACTATTGCTGCTGCTGCTGCTGCTGCTGCTGCTGCTGCTGCTACTACTACTACTACTACTACTACTACTACAATTGCTGCTGCTTCTGCTACTTCAACTAGTAGCACTTGTACTGCTACAACTACTGCTACTACTTCTACTGCAAATGCTTCTATTTCCCTACAGCTGCAACTGCTACTTCTACTGAAACTACTACTAGTGCTGCTATTATTCTTATTCTTATTATCATTATCATCATTACTACTACTGCTGCTACTACTACTACTGCTGCTGCTGCTGCTGCAATTGCTGCTGCTACTACTATAATTGCTGCAATTGCTGCTGCTACTACTACAATTGCTGCTGCTGCTGCTGCTACTACTACAATTGCTGCTGCTGCTACAATTGCTGCTGCTGCTGCTTTTACAATTGCTACTGCTGCTACTTCTACTAGATTTATTTCTACTGCTGCTACTATTACTACTGCTGCTACTACTTCCAGTAGTTTTACTGCTACTACTACTACTACTGCTGCTACTACTACTACTGCTGCTGCTACTACTTCTACTACTACTACTACTACTACTGCTGCTGCTACTACTACTTCTACTGAAACTACTACTTCTACTGCACTTACTGCTGCTACTGCTTCTGCTGCTGCAACTACTTCTACTACTACAACTACTACTTCTACCTTACCTACTGCTACTACTGATGCTACTGCTGCTGCCACTTCTATATAAAAAAAACAACAACCCACCAGCACTTCCGCTACTTCTAACAATAACAACAACAATGGGATTACAACACCAACAACAGAATCCACCATTTGTTAACAACAACATTAACAACAACAACAACGACCCTGAAATCAGAACGCGTTGAACGTGCAGGCAGTTCGAAGACCTCTTGCACCAGGACTACCAGTTCACTTTCTTCCGCCTGTACCTCATCAGCCAGGGCCCGGGCAATGTCGACGCCCTCAACTTCTGGAAGGCCTGCGAGATCGCCAAGAACACCTACGTCAACGATGAGAGAGACAGAATGTTCGGCATCATCCGCATGAAGTACTTACTCGGACACCGTGAGTGGGAGGGGGGGAACCTCTGGTAGTGGCGTCGTTGTTTGGCTGGTTTTGTCGTGTGGAGTGGAGTGGAGTGGTGTGTGATGTGGAGTGTGGTGCAGTGCAGTGCAGTGTATTGTATTGTATTATAGTGTGTTGTGTGTTGTATCGTTTATTAGTTTTAGTCACAGCAGATTTCTGTGTGTGAAATTCGGGCTGCTCTTCCTGGGAAGAGCGTGTCGTCACATGATCAGCGTCACCCATTCTTTGTTTTCCCCTTTTCCTGTTTCGTGTTTGCATAATGTGTATTTGTTTTCCTGCCAGAATGGCTTTTCCCTACAAAATTTTGTCAGGTAAGTTCTCTTGTTGCCTTGGATTTTTTCCCCCCGTGTGATGAATGCATGTTGCACACAGGACCTCGGTTTTTCGTCTCATTCGAAACACTAGCACCCAGACTACTTCTCAAGGTGAAGTGGATGGATGAAAAGTTCGTTCTCCAATAAGGATAGAACCCGCGCTTCTCGCTTTCTAAGCAGGTGTGTTACCTTTAGATCCCCGATATACCCGTAACTATCTCGGCCAAGATGGCGTTGTTCAGCCAATCGCACCCGGCATAATAATCGGCTGCATTTAGCATTCAAGTCTCCGCCATCGCATCGCAAAGTAGAAGACTCTTTCAGTTAGAATGATGTACTCTCGCTTTCTAAAAATGCTGTGAAAGTAATCTGAATTATTTTCTTTCCCTGTCTTCGCAGTGCCATGTTGCCATGGCCGAGCTGTAGTGCAAAGGGCTTCCAGTCTTATTGGTCCTGAAATCACGAGTTTGATCAAGATTAAGGATGGAGAAGCTTACGATCTCCAAGATAAATTAAATGCACATCTGTCAGTGTGTCACTGTTTAAGGTGCGCACCCATGGAGAAGATCAAGATTAGTATGCATGTGAAAGACCTTGTCATTCCTGTAAGCGTTCGGTGGGTTTCGGAAACATGAAAGTACCCAGCTTGCGCTACACTACACAAGGCTTGATCAGCGCATAGAGTTACGCAGTTGGTCAGGTACCCGCTTAATGGATTTCTTGTTGATTCGGTGTGGCGTGTATGGGTTGTTTTGCACTAGGCGACGCCTCCTTGGGTAAATTGAAAAGCAAAACTAAAAACTGTACTTTATTTGATATGGTGAGTTTTTTGTGGTCACATCATTCTTGTGGGAATGGGATAGCTCTGTGATCGGAGCGTTTGCTCCCCTCAAGCTTATGTTAAACAGCGCTGAGTGTGGTTGCCTCTCCGATGGGTGGCCGTTTGTGCGCCTTGGCCTCAGTACAGTCCCACAGTGCACCCAGCTGTAAATGGGTATATGCCCTCTTTAGGGACAGCTCTCTGCTTGGACGTAAATAATTATAATCACAACATCAGTCTAGGGACAGGGAAGGTACAGCAGCGAGGGAGAGGAGATGGGCTCCATGCTCAAGATGCTGGCTTATGGAGAGGCTGAGGTCTCTGACACCCCTTACCCGAAACGACAGGAGAGGTTATGGGATTATCTATGTATCTTTCTAACCCATTTTCTGTCTCACTGAACAGTAATGCAAAGTTCTGTATGTGCATATGGCCAGTTCGTCTGGGTTTTGTCTGTTTTTTTTGTTTGTTTTGGTTCTGTTTATTTTTTTAAATGAATGAACGATTGTTGAAAAGGTATGCTAGGCTGGCTCTGACTTCAGATGTTTGGATTGGAGGCCTTTGCAAAAGTATGCAGATTTAATCAGACAAAGCAAATGATGTGGAGATATGTGTGCATGAATAAACATATGGATGGATGGATGGATGGATGGATGGATGGATGGATGGATGGGTGGATGAATGGATGGATGGGTGGGTGGATGTTGATGCACAGGTCGGGAAAACCTGCTAGTGGATCCAGATTTCGTGTTGTCGGTGGGCATGTCCTACCAGCAGGCTCCCTCTCAAGTTCTGAATCTACAGTTCAGAGTCAAGGAAGAGTTAGAGAAAAAGTGGTCAGTGGTTATGAACATAGTTAGAAGCTGTCACTTTCCTGACTTGCTTGGTTTACTTTGTCTTTCACTCTCTACCTTCTTTCGTCCCGCGAATTTATTTCTTTGTTTGATGTTCTTGTTTGCTTTCATTCCTCTTTGTTCTTTTTGGTAGTTCTTAGCCTAAAAAATGGTAAAGGTGTTCCATAATCTATGTGGTCGTAGGGGAGCGAGGCGTCAGAGACCTCAACTTCTCCGGGGCCAGCATATTGAGGGCGGCGCCCATATCCTCTCCCTTGCTGCTTTACCTTCCCTGACCCTAAAGAAGCAGGTACCCATTTACAGCTGGGTGAATTGGGGGACTGTACTGAAGCCAAGGCGCGCAAACGGTCACCCATCCAATTGGCAACCACGCTCGACGCTGCTTAACCTTAGCTTGGGATAAGCGAGTGCTCTGACCACTGAGCTATCGCGTAGCCTACTGCTTATAATTGTTGTTATCATTATTGATGTACTTTCCGGTTGTTACGGTTTCTGTTTTTATTCTTGATTTTTTGGTGTTGTTGGTCAGTTTCTTTTTAGCCTCTTGTTCCTAGTTTTTTGTTCAGCGCTTGTTTTCTTCTCCTTTATGGCTGTTTGTGTTGTCGGTATTGTTGTTGTTGCTCTTGCTGTTATGTTTTTCTCAGTCCAGGAGAGAATAGATTTAAGAAAGTGTAAGTGTATACGTGAGCATACTTGTGTGACTGTGTGTGTGTGTGTGTGTGTGTGTGTGTGTGTATGTGTGTGTGTGCGCGCGCGCGCGTTGTGTGTGTGTTAATGTGTGTGCATGCGCGCGCTTGTGTGTGTATGTGTGTGTGTGCCCCCTCACTCCTCCTGCTCTCTCTCTCTCTCTCTCTCTCTCTCTCTCTCTCTCTCCTCTCTCTCTCTCTCTCTCTCTTCTCTGTAGTGGCCCAAGGCCAAAGTACAGTACACTTTTCAGTGTGTTCAGTGTTATTCCCCCCCCCCCCCCCCTCCTCTTCATTCTCTCCCCCCCTTTCCATCATTCTCTTCAGCTTTGCTCCCACCCAAACTCACTCCTCCCTCTACTCTCTCTCCCTCCCGATTATTATCTTCGACGGTTTTCTGGATCGTTTCTTTGGCATCTTCCCTCTGAGCCCTACGACATGTGACACATACATGTACCCCTGTCGGGTGGTTGTCTTCCATACTAGACATGTATACATACACTTACTTCTGTCTGTCTTTACTGCCCACAATCAGGTGGATGTCTTCCATACTAGACATGTATACATACACTTACCTTTGTCTGTCCTTTCTGCCCACAATCAGGTGGATGTCTTCCATACTAGACATGTATACATGCACTTACTTCTGTCTGTCTTTACTGCCCACAATCAGGTGGATGTCTTCCATACTAGACATGTATACATACACTTACCTTTGTCTGTCCTTTCTGCCCACAATCAGGTGGATGTCTTCCATACTAGACATGTATACATACACTTACCTCTGTCTGTCCTTTCTGCCCACAATCAGGTGGATGTCTTCCATACTAGACATGTCTACACTTACCTCTGTCTGTCTTTACTGCCCACAATCAAGTGGATGTCTTCCATACTAGACATGTATACACTTACCTCTGTCTGTCCTTTCTGCCTACAATCAGGTGGATGTCTTCCATACTAGACATGTATACACTTACCTCTGTCTGTCCTTTCTGCCCACAATCAGGTGGATGTCTTCCATACTAGACATGTCTATACTTACCTCTGTCTGTCTTTACTGCCCACAATCAAGTGGATGCCTTCCATACTAGACATGTCTACACTTACCTCTGTCTGTCCTTTCTGCCTACATTCAGGTGGATGTCTTCCATACTAGACATGTATACACTTACCTCTGTCTGTCTTTACTGCCCACAATCAGGTGGATGTCTTCCATACTAGACATGTATACACTTACCTCTGTCTGTCCTTTCTGCCTACAATCAGGTGGATGTCTTCCATACTAGACATGTATACATGCACTTACTTCTGTCTGTCCTTTCTGCCCACAATCAGGCGGTTGTCTTCCATACTAGACATGTCTATACTTACCTCTGTCTGTCTTTACTGCCCACAATCAAGTGGATGCCTTCCATACTAGACATGTCTACACTTACCTCTGTCTGTCCTTTCTGCCTACATTCAGGTGAATGTCTTCCATACTAGACATGTATACACTGACCTCTGTCTGTCTTTACTGCCCACATTCGGGTGGATGTCTTCCATACTAGACATGTATACACTTACCTCTGTCTGTCTTTACTGCCCACAATCGGGTGGATGTCTTCCATACTAGACATGTATACACTTACCTCTGTCTGTCTTTACTGCCCACAATCGGGTGGATGTCTTCCATACTAGACACGTATACATACACGAACCTCTGTCTGTCCTTTACTGCCCACAATCAGGTGGATGTCTTCCATACTAGACATGTATACATACACGCACCTCTGTCTGTCCTTTCTGCCCACAATCAGGTGGATGTCTTCCATACTAGACATGTATACATACACTTACCTCTGTCTGTCCTTTCTGCCCACAATCAGGTGGATGTCTTCCATACTAGACATGTATACATACACGCACCTCTGTCTTTACTGCCCACAATCAGGTGGATGTCTTCCATACTAGACATGTATACACGCACTTCTGTCTGTCCTTTACTGCCCACAATCAGGTGGATGTCTTCCATACTAGACATGTATACACTTACCTCTGTCTGTCTTTACTGCCCACAATCAGGTGGATGTCTTCCATACTAGACATGTATACATACACGCACCTCTGTCTTTACTGCCCACAATCAGGTGGATGTCTTCCATACTAGACATGTATACACTTACCTCTGTCTGTCTTTACTGCCCACAATCAGGTGGATGTCTTCCATACTAGACATGTATACACTTACCTCTGTCTGTCTTTACTGCCCACAATCAGGTGGATGTCTTCCATACTAGACATGTATACACTTACCTCTGTCTGTCCTTTACTGCCCACAATCAGGTGGATGTCTTCCATACTAGACATGTATACACTGACCTCTGTCTGTCTTTACTGCCCACAATCAGGTGGATGTCTTCCATACTAGACATGTATACATACACTTACCTCTGTCTAACCTTTCTGCCCACAATCAGGTGGATGTCTTACATACTAGACTGGCCCAGTTTGGAGGACCTGCTCAACAGCCGCCAAGGCCACGACGAAATGTGGGTGCAAGACCTGATCTCGGAGGAAATAGGCAGGGATCACATCGTGGCGGTGAAGGACCATTGGAGTGAGGACATCCGCCTTCTCGACAACAGGTCTTCGCTGGCACTTTCCTTGTCGGAGAGCTCTGGAGAGGTCACGGAGGGTGAGTGGCCGTAACGTATATTGCAGGAAAGGTGGAATGGATGAAGTGAAGTAGATCGTGGGTGGATGTTTTAGGGGGTTACATAGCATGGATTCTTTTAGTATTCATAGAGCTCACTGTCCGGGCAGAACCGGCGATCTTTGTTTGGCGGTGGATGGATGGAAGATAGAATGGAGATATGCACTGATGAGTAAAGGTGCTCAAATGTATCCGATTTTATCAACGTCCGGGCAGAGACAACTTCTTCTTCTGCGGTTAGAGATTTTGATGAGTGCCAAGGATTTGTGTGTGTGTGTGGGGGGGGGGGGGGGGGGGATGACGAATGGAACTATATGAACAGTCGTTCGTATGAGTGTCTGAGGAGGTCCATCTCATCCGCTTAAGAGCTAGTCGACGTCTTCAAGATCCAGGGAATAGTTTGAGGGAAAAGGCTGATGCTTGACAGTAAGCGGATGGAAGGCGGGGCAACAAGTGTTATTTGTACAGTGTAGATATTCGTGCCATCCACTTCAGGTCTATGTTTGCAGCTCCGGAGTTTGTGGAGTTGAAAGAATAATCGTTGAATGTCCAAGCTGAATTTTCATGGAGAAGTAGATCTGTGACTGTAATGCAGGATTGGCTCCTCTGTGGACCATACTTAGAATGGGACTTTTCCATAGATTTTTTAAAATTTTCTGTTTTTGACTTGTTCTGTATTCCTGAATTTGAAGATAGCGGGTCCGTGGTCTGGAGGTAACGCACCCATCTTGAAAGCGAGAAGTTGCGGGTTCAATCCCAGTTTGAACCCATCCTAATAATAATAATAATAATAATAATAATGTATGGAATTTATATAGCGCTGAATCTTGTTAAGCAACAAATCAAAGCGCTCAATCCATCCTACTAGACCTTGAGTAGCGGTCAGAGTGCTAGTCTTTAAGTTGAGATAATAAACTGAAATCCCGTATACTACACAAATTATAGCGTTCGTAATAGAACCCACGGTATAATAAGACAGTGATCTGGAAGGAAGGTGGCAGGATGGTTAAGACGTTTGCCTGCCAACAAGTAAACCGTGAGGTTCTGGGTTCGATTCCCAGCCTCGCCCTTTCTTCCCAGTTTGACAAAAAAATCGAACTGAATGTCAAAGTCATTAGGATGAGACTATAAACTGAGGCCCCGTGTGCGAACGCATGCAGAACATCTTGTGCACACGTTAAATCCTGTTCCGCTTTTCGAAAGAGTAGGCCATCGTGTGCCGGTGGGAACAAATGACAAAATTTACAAAACCGCATACACACGGGGGCTGGATGTAAAAAATAAAGCACATGAGTGCTTATTCCATTATCCTCGATTAAAAAAAAAAGTCATCTGAGCGTTTTGAATTGTTGCTTTACAAGATTCAGCGCTATGTAAATTCCATACATTATTATTATTATTATTATCTCTGGCCAAATTCTGTAGAATGAAAGCTACCCTTATAGAGAAACAGATATATACATGCAGACAGTCGGGGGGGGGGGGGGGGGGGGGTGGCGGTTGGCACTGCGAGGTATTGTGGCAACGCGCATATGCTGGGGTGGAAGGCAGACTAAATTATTTTTCACAGGGAAAATTTGCCGTGACTGAAAGAGGTAAACAATACACTATTTTTCTGAAGGAAGACTGTCCTGTTGTGTCATATTTCTGAGCAGCTCTTCGTGTGTTTTTTTGTGTTTTGCTGTAGCATTAATGTATCTATTAAACTTCGTTTATTTACAATTTAGTCCTGTCGATAAGCTGATTAAAAGCGTGTCTTTCCAATTCTTTTTCATTAGTATTATCATCATCGTCGTATTCGTTGTTATTGTAGTCGTTGTCATCTTTATTGTCATCGTCATTAGTATTTTTGTTTTATTTTTATTATCATGATTGTTGTTGTTATTTTCATGGTTATTATCATCATCATCATCGTCGTCGTCGTCTTCATCAACATCGTCGTCGTCGTCGTCGTCGTCATCATCATCATCATCATCATCATCATCATCATCATCAATATTAATGATTTTACTGCTATTACTACTACTTTTACTACTACGACTACTGGTGGTGGTGGTGATGGTGGTGGTGGTGGTAATAGTAGAAGTAGTAGTAGTAGTGGTAGTATCATTACTATTATCATTATTATTATAGCTGTTATCATAGTCATTGTCATTATATTATTATCGTTATTATTATTATTTTCATTATCATATGATCATCACTATTAATATTACTGTTATTATTGTCTCTACAAAACAGAGATTATCGATGAGGCCAAGGACGATGTACCCATGCAGATACCCATTCGAGGCCTAAACAAAAAAGCTTTCCCCGCACCTATCAAACGTTAGTATGACGATGATAATGATTTTTTACAATTATCGGTACCACTGTAATTGTTGTCTTGGGACTGGCGCCAACTACAATTATCGGCACCACTGTAATTGCTGTCTTGGGACTGGCGCCAACTACAATTATCGGCACCACTGTAATTGTTGTCTTGGGACTGGCGCCAACTACAATTATCGGTACCACTGTAATTGTTGTCTTGGGACTGGCGCCAACTGCAATTATCGGTACCACTGTAATTGTTGTCTTGGGACTGGCGCCAACTACAATTATCGGTACCACTGTAATTGTTGTCTTGGGACTGGCGCCAACTGCAATTATCGGTACCACTGTAATTGTTGTCTTGGGACTGGCGCCATCTACAATTATCGGTACCACTGTAATTGTTGTCTTGGGACTGGCGCCAACTACAATTATCGGCACCACTGTAATTGTTGTCTTGGGACTGGCGCCAACTACAATTATCGGTACCACTGTAATTGTTGTCTTGGGACTGGCGCCAACTGCAATTATCGGTACCACTGTAATTGTTGTCTTGGGACTGGCGCCAACTGCAATTATCGGTACCACTGTAATTGTTGTCTTGGGACTGGCGCCAACTACAATTATCGGTACCACTGTAATTGTTGTCTTGGGACTGGCGCCAACTACAATTATCGGTACCACTGTAATTGTTGTCTTGGGACTGGCGCCAACTGCAATTATCGGTACCACTGTAATTGTTGTCTTGGGACTGGCGCCAACTGCAATTATCGGTACCACTGTAATTGTTGTCTTGGGACTGGCGCCAACTACAATTATCGGTACCACTGTAATTGCTGTCTTGGGACTGGCGCCAACTACAATTATCGGCACCACTGTAATTGTTGTCTTGGGACTGGCGCCAACTACAATTATCGGCACCACTGTAATTGTTGTCTTGGGACTGGCGCCAACTACAATTATCGGTACCACTGTAATTGCTGTCTTGGGACTGGCGCCAACTACAATTATCGGCACCACTGTATTTGTTGTCTTGGGACTGGCGGTTGGAGCCACTCCAGGAAGCTGAGTATGCTACCACTAAGTGCTTGACATGAACTAGGCATCAGGGACCCGCTATTCCAGAAAGTGGACAAGTAGAAAGGATGCACAGATGCATTGGAGCTCAGAGCTGTTGCATATGCTGGACATATCTTGATAACAAAGCAGATTAAAAACACACCTTTACGATGCGCTGCCTATTGATCTGATCGTCAGTCATCTAGGTAAAAGCAAGACGACCATTCAGCTAGGCAGGAAGAACAAATCGGGCAGACAGAAACCACCCAAGAAGCTGAACGTCACTTGTATGTATTCAGGTATGAAGACGTTGCAGGAGGTGATCCACGAACTGCTGTAAACCGAGAAAACTCGTGACAACAGCGTGGGAACATATTTTGAGTCATGGAATACTACCTACGATGTGGCAGCTATTTAATTCCAGAAGTAGAAACATAGCATGATGGACGCTATAGCCGAGTGGTTAGGACCGTTCGACTTCAGTCCTACGGGTTCATGAAGACGTGGGTTCGAATCTTGGCGGTAACGCCTGGTGAATTTAGGGGGGCGGGGGATTTTTTTTTTAACCATCTTCCAGGTCAGTTTAAAGTTTATACCTATCAGTGCCTTAATTCCCGTCATGCGATACACTTGCAGACGATGTTCACTTCTGTTTGAACCCAAAGTACAATCAACTCAGAGCAGCAGACAGACGCAGACCAAAGAATCCCCGTCCTTTAGAAGGGCTTGAACCATTACATTCCAACAGGAAGCCCAAAACTCTATTCAGTTTCAAGGCCACTGGTGGGCTACCTGGTCTTGTGTGACATCCGAATACGGCTGGTTTGAAATTGATGCTGTTCAGCATCGCTCCTTTGTGTACAGCCAAAGAAGACATTCTGTCTCATAGTCAGAACCAGCAGTACGGGAGGAGCTATCTGTGTCAGACTGCCAAGAAGCTCACAAACGAGAAAAAACCCCACGCCCTGCCGCTGACAAAGCAGGTGTTCCTAGACTGTGTGAAGATTCTTGTGAGAAAGTTCAGACCTTTCCAGTCAGTTTCACGTTCAGTTAGAATGAGGTGACAACCCTGATATGACTTTTCGAGGTCGGTAGGGCTATAAACAACATGCAATCAAATCAAATCATAGGATTAACAGATATCAAATTTATGCTCACACACACAGGCACACGCACGCACACACACACGCGCGCCGGCCGCGCGCGCGCACACACACACACACACACACACACACACACACACACACACACACACACACACACACACACACACACACACTCACACACACACACTATTAGGCACTCTTCTCCATCCCAGACCCTTTTGTTGAGTAAATTGAGTTTTTATTTTGTTGCTTTGACAATATCCCTCCCAGTCAGGTTGCCTCTGCCAGACTCTCTCTGTATCCTCCCCTCATTCTGTCTCCCTCTCTGCCACTGTCTCTACCCATCTCTCTCTCTCTCTCTCTCTCTCTGTCTCTTTCTCTTTCTTTAACTCTCTCTCTCTCTCTCTGTCAGTCTGTCTGTCTGTCTGTCGATCTGTCTGCCTGTCTCTCTCTCATATGTATCTCTCACTCTCCTCCTCCCCTCTCTCTTTCTCTCAATAAATCGCCAAGTGTTGTCTCATTCTACCCCCCCCCCTCCCCCCGAAACTAACTCATGTCTTCCTGGCATCTCATCATCATCATCATCATCATCAGAAGCAGCCGCGGCCAAACCGCAGCAGACGGAGGAACGGAAACGATCCACGTCGCAGTCTCCAACACCCAGATCCTCACTGCCCAAAGGCCAAGACGACCTCAGTGGCGCCCAGAGCAAAAAGTTTCAACGGAGGGCCTCGAAAGACAAGTGGAAAGACAAGCCAAGGCAGAATTCCATCAAGCTAGAGGCCAGCATGTCACACCAGGGACACAGCAAGTCTCACCGAGACAGCCTTCCCGCTAAACCCAGCCCGGCGAGCAGAAGAGTGGACTCCATGCTCGCGAATTTGCCAAGCATCGGAAAATTAAAAGCGGACAGTGCCGTGTCCACTACTACACCTTCTGGTGCTGCTGCGACTTCTCCTACTGGTGCGACTTCTCCTACTGGTGCGACTACTGCTGCTGGTGCGACTACTGCTGCTGCAGTGGGGGATGGCAGTGAAGGTAATGAATGGATGAATCGAAGTGTAGAATGTTAAGTGTCAGGCTGGTTTTCTTTTTAAACGTTATCGTTGTTGTGTGAGATAATGATTTAAACTCAACGATGTTTGGTTTAAACATGGTTTATTCAATATTCATACAACATAAGCAGACAACAATACAGCAGGGAAAAGGCATCAATCTACAGCTTATTTTAAGCCCCACCTCACGAGGAGTTAACAGATGATGCTTATGCGGACAAGTGACATATATATAAACAAAACAATTTCCCTATATACAAATACCATTACACAAAAATTGAAGAAAATATACACTACCAAACTGAAGTAAACAAAAAGTGTAACAAAAAATGCACACACACTCTAGGAAGCAGTAGGACAATAGGAATAGCAACAGGAAAGAGCAGAAACTTTTCATATTAGCCCAATAATTTCACACCTTTACACTTCAACACACCGAGAAAGAAGAAGTAGAAGAGCACTCCATCGCAGAACCGTTTACTTTATGTACTTTTATATTCTACAATCTTTTGGATCTGTCAGTAGATTCATGCACTGTTTTGATAATATTATCATTAAAGCTCAATTGTCTGTCCCCACATAATAAGGTATTTACATTCTTTTCATCTGGTTTTAGGGTATCGATTGTTTGACGGCGAACAGTGAAATAGTATGGACAGTGAAGAGGGAAGTGTTCAGATGCTTCATTAGGGTGACCACAAGCACAAGATGGATCGTCCAGTCAATGTCTTTTATTTAGATCGGAGTTGAGGTTACTCATTTCGAGTCGCAGTCTGCAGTGAATGATTTGCTGCTTTCTTTTTCCGTAATAGAAATAGTTTGGAACTGCTATATCCTCATCAGACAGAAAATGTTTAAATTGGCTAATAGAAGTGCTAGCTTTCACGCCCTCTGGCAGTTCATTCCATAGTCTAGTGGTAGAAGGAAAAAAAAGGAAGCATTATATGTTTAAGTTCTACATTGCGGTATCAATCTGTCAAGAGGTCTACGTCTGTGGTACGGATTTTGGGAAGAAACTAATGGAGGGAGTAAGTTCATTAGATAATTTGGCGCATAGCCCTGGATCAGTTTATGGTAAAATACCAATTGATGCTTATTTCTCCTTTCTTTTAGAGAACAAAACCCTGATTCCTGATAAAGTTTCAAGTGACTTGTGCCACGGACGGTTCCAGTGATGAATCGTAAAGCTTCCAAATAGAGGTCTTCCAAAGCATCAGATAATTTCTTGGTACAACTATCCTAAATTATATCACCATGATCAAATACTGGTAAAATAAATGATCTATACATGGTGTTTAACGTTTTTCTGTTCAGCCTATACTTATACGATCTTAAACAAGAAATACGTAGGTTGCACTTACTTGCAATATTTTTTATATGTTGATCCCATTTACAGTTGTTTTGGATAGTAATACCTAGGTGTTTATGGTGAGGAACATCTTGTAAGTGAGTGTGCCCAAATGTTAAGACTGGTAACGAGAGATGTTTCATGCATAGACGACCAGATCGTTTCTAATCTATTTTCAAGGGCGTTTGAAAATGAAAGGTGGTCATTGTGTTAGTTTGTCAATCAAGGCATTAAAGATTATGAACGATGTACATCCCACCCCCACCAACCCCAATAGCTTCTTTATAGATGATGATACTATGTATGTAAACGATTTCAACACTGGAATTATCAGGGCTTTTTTTTTTCTTTAGAGCAAAATGCTTGTATTGATTTTCTTGTTCGATTATAAACATTATCAAACCTGTGATCACGGGGACAGCGAACAGTGAATCCTTCAAAACCGTACTAAATATTGATTGTTGAATCCATGTTGAAGATGAAGACGTACATAAGATACTGGTAACATTATTGCCAAAACTCTCGCACGATCAGTTTCACCAGCCACGCTAGCCAAGCAGTGCTCAAAATCATCTTGAATTGACCACAACCGTAATCAGGTAGGTAGCTTACCATTATTTCCAAATATTTCGTAAAGGCCGAAGAATGATTGAGGAGATTTTTCAGTCTGCACATCTCCTGTGAGAAAGCACCATCAGCATCATCAGAGGGAGTTATACTTTGTTGTTATAGACTGAAGGCTTGCTATTATTTATTACTTTTTATTTCGAGGATAATGGAATAAGCACTCATGTGCTTTTCTTCACCCAGTCCCCGTGCGTATGCAGTTTTGTAACTTTTGTCATCCGTTCCCACCGGAAACACAATGGCCTACTGTTCTGAAAAGTGGAACGGGTTTTAACGTGTGCTTGGAGAGAGAGGGCTGGGCTCCACAAGGTTCTGCTTGCCAAGACACAGTCATTGCCGGGAAAACTTCTGTCCAAACTGAGTGGTGAAGGAGCGAAGGTAGAAACGACTCAAGGGGGTGGGGGGGGGGGGGGGGGATAGTCTAGTGGTTAGAGGTTTGCAGTGGCGATTTAACGGCCCCGCGTTCGAGTCACCGCCGAGACGCCCGTTCAAGGGGATTTCCTCCCGCCCCGGAATGAAATCGGTACAGACTCCTTCCTCCGAAAGAGTTTCGGCTGAGACTGTAAACTGAGGCCCTGTGTGCGAACGCACGCAGAACATCTTGCGCACACGTTGAAACTTGTTCAGCCTTTCGGAAAAGCAAGCCACTTGTGCCAATAAGAACGGATGACAAAAAATTAACCCCCCCCCCCCAAAAAAAAAAAAAGACACCCCCCGGAAACCAAAACGCATGCACAGTACTGTCGTATTCAGTCATTGTCACTGAAGCAGGAATGCGGCTACCTTAATGGCAGCCCCAAACTGCCGCATACGAGAAAACCTCACCGCTGGTGAGTCTTGGAGCTCTGGCTGAAGAACAACCAAAACAAAAAGAAAACCCAAAGGGAAAAAAATCCCATACCCCCCCCCACCCCCACCCCCCCCCCCCCTTCACACACACACTTTTGACTCAAGTGAAGAGAATTTCATTGATTTTATGAAGAGAGTATACCCATGCAACTTCCAGCGGGCGTATGTTCCATCCTCCTCGAATCGGGCTAGGTGTGACGTCACAGGCAATTTTTAATTTATTTTATAGAATGTGTAAGGGAAACAATGGATGACCCCAGAAATTCTAGGCCTGATGGAAGAGAGAAGAAAAGCAAAAGCAGACGAACAGAAATACAGAGAACTAGACAAACAAGTGAAAAAGAGGTGCAATGAAGCAAAGGAACATTGGATTAACACACAGTGTGAGGAAATTGAAGCCAACACCGGAATAAATAGCAAAACTATACACCAAAAGATAAAAGAGGTCACAGGGAAAGAAGTGTCAGCAAAAACAGGGTGCCTACGATCAAGAGATGGAGACATTCTTATGGAAAAGGAGGACATCCTCAACAGGTGGTCAGAATACATCACAGAGTTGTATCACGATGACAGAGGCCCACCACCTATCATCAGTAATGAAGATGAAGGCCCCCATATTCTTGAGGAGGAAGTTCAAAAGGCCCTCAAAAAAATGAAAAAGGGCAAGGTCGCAGGACCCGATGACATTCCATCCGAAATGCTAACCGCTCTAGGCGAATTTGGAATCAAAGAAGTAACAAAATCTCTCAACACTATCCATGCTACAGGTGAAATTCCAACAGACCTCAAAAAGTCGGTGTACATTGCACTACCCAAAAAAACAGGCACAGTTGATGCGATCAGCACCGCACAATAAGTCTTATGAGCCACCTCACAAAAGTCATGTTACGAGTTGTGATGAACAGAATGAGAAATAAAATCTACCTGAGATATCTGAAACCCAATTTGGATTTATGGCAGATAAAGGTACCAGAAATGCCATCTTTGCCCTGAGGACCCTCATGGAAAGGGCTATTGAGGTACAAAAGGACTTGTACCTCTGCTTCATTGACTATTCTAAAGCATTTGACAAAGTAAGACATTCCGATCTGTTCGACATTTTACTAAGACATAACTGTGATGGAAAAGATCTTAGAGTGATCAGAAACTTGTACTGGGAACAAGAAGCTGCAATAAGAGTTGATAATGACTGCAGTGAGTACAGACCGATCTGTAGGGGGGTGAGGCAGGGCTGCGTTTTTTCTCCAGACCTCTTCAATATCTACAGCGAAGTGATTCTACGGAACATAGAGCAGCATGAAGGTGTCAAAGTAGGAGGTCACAACATAAACAATCTAAGATATGCGGATGACACAGTGCTAATTGCTGACTCGGAGGAAAAACTACAAAATATCCTTACAACAGTCACAATCGAAAGTGAAAACAAAGGACTCCAACTGAATGCAAAGAAGACTGAGTGCATGGTAATCTCAAAACAGTCAGACACGCCTGTATGTAACATTTTATGCAAAGGGGAAAGAATAAAACAAGTTTGCACCTTTACATACTTGGGCTTCACAATAACTCCAGACGCCAGATGCGACACAGAAATAAAGAAGAGAATCGCTTTGTCTCACACATTCACCAAGATGAAGCCCATCTTTACCAACAGAAATATGAGACTCAGCACCAAAATCAACACTCTGAAAGCCTACATATGGTCCATCCTTCTGTACGGATGTGAATGCCGGACGCTGACAAAAGACCTCGAAAGAAGACTTGAAGCAGCATAAATGTGGTATATCAGAAGAATTATGAGAATATCATGGACTGAAAAGAAGTCAAACGAAGAAGTAAAGGAAATGGCCGGGTACAAAAGATCCCTACTCAAAACCATCAGAAAAAGACAACTACATTTTTTTTGGGCACATAAACAGAGCTGATGGAATAGAAAAGCAAATATTGTGTGGAAAGATTTGTGGTACCAAAGACAGAGGAAGACAACGCACAAAATACACAGACAGTCTGAATAGCTACGCAACGAGGAAAGAATCCCCCAACAATGAACTTATCAGGAGAACTGACAACAGAGAGGAATGGAAGGCCATGATCGCCGATGTCTGCAACAGACCTGGCACATGAAGAAGAAGGGAAACAAACAAGTCTACATTTTCTTCTTACACTGAAAAACCCCCACCCAACCTTCTTTTTTTTTTTTACATTTTCACCCAAGCAGTGATTTTCTACTTTCCTGATCAGGGGAAGGGAGGGGGGGAGGGAGGTTGAGTGGCTATTGCCGGTGAGGTCACAACTCAACCCGACTCGAAGAGGATCGAACATGTGTCAAGCGTCGCGGGCTGGGCGGCAGTCCAGTCAGGCCCTGGAGGTTCTCAGCAGCCCTCCAACCACTCTTGTCTGGTGTCCGTTGCAAGACTCGAGACTCGAGACTACTTTGTTATCTCCACAGAGACGCAGCCAGAGTCTTCGGGAGTCCAGGCAGCGGAGAAGCAGACAGCAGAGAGAGGGAAATGGTGGAAAAAGGCAAAGAGAATCAAATACTCGGCAGGCAAGAGACAGAAGGGCAAAGACGCCGACGACACTGCTAAAAGGAGACGAAAGCGGAGAATAGTGAGGAGTGGTGTCGGTGTGTCAGTGTACGTTTGTGTGTGTGTGGGGGAGTGTGATTTGTGGTGTGTGTGAGGTGTGTGTGTGTGTGTGTGTGTGTGTGAGTGTGTGATTGTGTGTGTGTGCGTGTGTGTGTGATTTGCGGTGTGTGTGAGATGTGGTGTGTGCGTGTGATATGTGTGTATGTGTGTGTGGAGGTGGTGTGTGGGTGGTAGTGATGGTGTGTGTGGGGGGGGGGGATGTGGGTGTGTGTGTGTGTGTGTGGTGTTGTTTTCGTCTGCTTTTTCCCCCTATCTCTTTACCGGAATTCCAGGCTGTGCCTTTTTTTTCTTATGTCACTTTTTTTTCCAGGGGAAGGTAACATTACCAGTTCAAAACTAACACAGCTCGTATTGCATTGTATCGCATCGTATCGCATCGTTTTGTATTGTATTGTATTGAAGTGTAGTGTAGTGTGGTGTATTGTAACTCTGATAGTCATGGCACATTTCTCTACCTAAAATTAGACTGCTCTTTCTCCTGTAGGAAAAAAGCCCGTCACAGCAAAGTGCAATGCCACAAGTTTTATTTTTTATAAAAGTAATTTTACCTGTCTGCAGGTGTTTTTCGTTTCGAAATGAAAGTGACTTTTGTTTTAAAAACAGAAATTTTACAGAGACAGCTTTCTTGTTGTATAGACACTCTGTGTGTGTATTGTGTGTGTGTGTGTGTGTGTGTGTGTGTGTGTGTGTGTGTGTGTGTGTGTGAATGTGGTGTGTGTGTATGTTTGTGTGTGTGTGTGTGTGAGTGAATGAACGTGTGGTGTGTGTGTGTGTTTGTGTGTGTGTGTGTGTGTGTAACTATGAATGTGTGTGTGTAACTGTGAATGTGTGTGTGTGTATGTGTGAGTGCGCGCGCGCAGAAAGCTACCCTGCGTGTTCGCGCGCATGCAAAACCACCCTTTATTTATTTATTTATTTATTTATTTATTTATACCACTTTAAGTCACGAGATTTCTCTGCGTGAAATTCGGGCTGCTCTCCCTGGGGAGAGCACGTCGCCACAAGAGCAGCGCCACCCCTTTTTTTTTTTTTTGGTCTGCAACTGTATTTCTTTCCCTATCAGAGTGGCTTTTTTCTAAGAATTTTGCCAGGGACAACTCTCTTGTTGCCGTGGGTTCTTTTTTCGTGCGCTGCATAATTTTCTGTAACACACGGGACCTCGGTTTATCGTCTCATCCGAAAGACTAGCGCCCAGACCACCACTCATGGTCTAATGGATGGGGGAAAAGTTTCGGGCCCAGACGGGATACGAACCACGCACACTTCCGACCCGGACTTTTCGCTTTCTAGACAGGCGCGTTACCTCTAGACCACCGATCCACATTTGTGTGTGTGTGTGTGTGTGTGTGTGTGTGTGTGTGTGTGTGTGTGTGTGTGTGTGTGTGTTTGCAAGTATGCATATGCGCGCAAAACAACCCTTTGTGTTTGTGTATGTGTGTGTGTGTGCGTGCGCAAAACTACCCTCTGTGTGTGTGTGTGTGTGTTTGCGCGCGCGCACGCAGTTACACTACTGTCTGTACTGTCTGCACGCGCGTTCGTGCACGCGCGCAAAGCTACCGCTGTGTGTTTTCAGGTCATGCTGTGGGTTCGGATCGCCAAAATCATCAACTCGTTCACCGCCACGCTGCGCGACCCTATAGAGATGCGACTGTTCGAGGCTTTCCTCAGGAGGAAACTGGAGAGTATACAGGCCAGTCAGTGCTGGTTTCATCCTGTTATCAGTGTTGTTGTTGTTGTTGTTTTGTTGTTGTTGGTGTGGTGGTGTTGGTGCTGTCTTTTTTGCTTCTGTGTATCTCTGTTCTTTTGTTTGCACAACAATGATGTGCTCCTAGATCTTTAGAACTCGTCAGTTTGCTTGTGTTTGAATGTGTTTGTGTGGGGGGTTGGGAGATGGGGGTTGTGTGTGTGTGGGGGGGGAGGGGGTTAGGAGGTGTATGTGTTATATATATGTGGGGGGGGGGGGAATGGGCGTGTGTGTGTGTGTGTGTGTGTGTGTGTGCGTGCACCGCGGCGCGCACATAAACATTATGTATATATGAGTATGTTATAAGCAAGCTACTCTCTCTCTCTCTCTCTCTCTCTCTCTCTCTCTCTCTCTCTCTCTCTCTCTCTCTCTCTCTCTCTTTCTTAAAGTGAAACGACATTAAACTGGAGATCAAACACACACACACGCACGCACACGCTCCTCCCCCGTGTACATACATATATAATATTGTACAAAAGCTGAATTTTGGTTAACCAGTGACGCAGTCGGGCCCATTCAATCCGGACAAACCGACGTACACACGCTTAGGTTTATCCAACATGGTCATCGTGGTCAACAAGCTACCCGCCGACCTACGTTTCTGGGTAGAGGTGGACAGGTAGGTACATCACACCACCCTTCCTTCAGACGGCGAGCTTGTGTGTGTGTGTGTGTGTGTGTGTGTGTGTGTGTGTGTGTGTGTGTGCACGCGCGCGCGCGCCTGCCTGCCTGTCTGTCTGTGACTGTGTGCTGTCGAGCTGTCTCTCTTTCTGTGACGGGTCCTCCCAGCTCTATCTTTCTTTCTCAGTATTTATCTATCCTGCGTCGTTTGTCTTGACTGTCTGTCTGCCAGTCTGTCCACCTAATCATCTTATAGTCTGCTCTTTAGCGTGCATGCTGGTGCATGCATGAAGCATGTGGTTTTATGAGATTATGACTGGCTCAGGTATTGCTGATGTTTGGTAGCTTTTTGTCTTGTGAGGCGTTCGTGCCATTATTCGGTCGCTTGTTAACCAACATGAATTTCTTTGTGGGATAATAACAGATTGAATTATTCTGAATTCTTCTTTCAATTTTTTCCGGTACTATTACGATGTTCCTATGCAAATATTCCCCGTCATCCAAAATTGAATAGAAACGTGACTGAAAAACAGACAACTTTCAAGCCAGCAGCGTAACGAGAGTGACCTACTCTGCTGATGTGTTCTGATCAGTAAGTGTTGATGGTGGTGATGATGATGATGATGATGATGAGTGTGTGCATGCGTGCGTGCGTGCGCGTGCATGTGTGTGTGTGTGTGTGGACTTGCGTGGGGTGTCAGGTACAGGAGGCAAGTGCAGGAAGCCAGTGAAATCTTGGAGGAAATGCCTGAAGAGGAGGACAACATGACCGAGTTTCTCAACACGCGGGCCAACGCCATCATCAACTGCTACCTCAACTCTGTCACAGCCCCCATGGTGCAGGTACACCCCTCCCTTCCCTGACAGGGTGCCTGTCTTCTTCTGTCCACCATAGCTGTCAGCTGCTGCCAAGATTAGGATGCTACTACGACGACCACTACAACAACAACAACAACAACAACAACTCCTCCTCCTCCTCCTCCTCCTCCTCCTACTACTACTACTACTACTACTTCTACGACCACTGCTGCTACTGCTGCTCCTGCTACTACTACTACTACTACGACTACTGCTGCTGCTGCTGCTGCTGCTGCTGCTGATACTATTACTGCTACTACTACTACTGCTGCTACTACTACTACTACTACTGCTGCTGCTGCTGCTGCTGCTGCTGCTGCTGCTGCTGCTGCTGCGACGACGACTACGACTACTGCTGCTTCTGCTACTGCTGCTGCTGTTGCTGTTGCTGTGCTGCTGCTGTTGTTGATGCTGTTGTTGCTGCTGCTGCTGCTGCGGCTGCTGCTGCTCTCTTAAAAACTTAGTACTGTCGGTTACAAGTTAGAACGCCACAGTTAAAATGAGCTGTTCAGTAAAGTGTACTATTTACTAAAATGAACAATTTAGTAAAATTACGTACTCAGTGGAATAAACCTTTTCAGCTGTCCCTCAGTCACTGCACAGTGGAAAACTGCCAGTCACAATGTAAAGCAAAATAACGCCAGTAACTGAGACCTTAGTTATCACACCATTCGTTTTAAAACAAAGCAAACACACACACACACACACACACACACACACACACACACACACACACACACACACACACACACACACACACACACACACCACATACCACACTACACATACAAACACACACATACGCACATACACACACAAACACACTCACACACACACACACCATCACACACACATACGCACATGCACACACAAACACACACACACACACTCACACACATACACTCACACACACACACACTCACACAAACACACACTCACACACATTCACAAACACACACTCACACACAAACATACACATATATATATTTTTCGCTCTGTTTTTTCTTTAGATAGATGGCTTGATGAAAAGAAAGCAAATGCACTGCTTATTCAATGTTCCATCTGAAAATAAAAGTTTGACTTCGACTTTGACTTTGACACACACATACACACACACTGCACACCATAATGTGATACTGGCACTGGACGAAAAATGCCTGAGTCTCTCAGGACTTGATGGGAAAAAAAAGTAACCACTTAACCATGAAATAGTAGGATCTACAAGCAATCTGCAGGGAGGTGCCCACATTTATGGTGTCCTCCGCTACTGTCAGTAGTGGCGAGACGAGGACCACATTGGCCAGTCAGAAGTAAAGACTCAACTCCTTCCGCCAGAGAAGCATCCATGTATCCTGGACATATCCTGGCAAGACAGAGTGTCCAACGCCGAGTCCTGTCCCAAGCCAGCCTTTCAAATGTGCTCAGACAGCGCAGGCTGCGTTGACCGGGCCATGTCTGCCGCATGGTTAAGACGGCCGCATCGTAAAAGATATCCTGTATAACTATTTGGAGAGTTGGCATCTGGGAGTAGAACCAAAAGACCGCCTACAACTGCGCTACAAGGATGTCTGCAAGAGGGGCATGGAAGCACTCGACATCAACACCCAGTCCTGGGGGGGAGGACCTTGCAGCCGACCGCAAGGAGGTGATGCACTGTGAACCAACACCTCAAGTCAGGGTAAGAGAAGCCGATGGATACAAGAGATAGAAACAGTAGGACCTACAAAAAGGAGCGCAACAACTCCAACAGACCAAAACACAACACATAAACACACGCAAAATGCGACCGTTGCCACAGACACTGTCTCTGCTACAGCCTCAAGCGACGCTGTCACAATGGAACAGACAGGACCACTAGGATGTATACTTGATGTATACTCATGAATACACTTTCAACAGAGGTCTACAGAGCATCAGTAACACCAGAAGCCTTTGGCTCCAAGTCTAAAAAGTAAAGTAAAGGTGTCCCATAATAACCTATGTGGTCGTAGGGGAGTGAGGCATCAGAGACCTCAACTTCTCCGGGGGCCAGCATATTGAGGGCGGCGCCTATCTCCTCTCTCTCGCTGCTTTACCTTCCCTGACCCTAAAGAGGGCAGGTACCCATTTACAGCACACCCATTTACAGCACTCCCAGTCAAGAGGCCTAAATTCGCTGGTTTCACTTTTTGGGTTTGGATTCTTTCTTTTCTTTCTTAATTCACTCTCTATCGACTTCAGTCATTTTCAGTATATTGTTACTTTTTTTCCCAGATGATGCTCATGCGGCTGTTGTTTCCTTTTAGCTCGTTTTGTGTAGACTTACAGACGGCATGTGTGTGTGTGTGCGTGTGTGTGTGTGTGGTGTGTGGTGCGTGTGTGCGCGCGCGCGCGCGTGCGTGCGTGCGTGCGTACGTGTGTGTGTGTGTGTGTGTATGCAGGTGAACATATCTGACCAGGACGCGTACCGCATCTCGCATACCTACTCCAAGTACGGAGCGGTCCATGGTCTCTTCCACTTTGCCTACATGCGTCTGATACCTATGCTGCTCAACTTCTGGAAACAGTACGTCCTCTTTTCTCTTTATGTCTGTCTCACTTAGGCTCTGTCTGTCTGTTTGTCTGTCTGTCCGTCCGTCCGTCCGTCCGTCTCTCTCTCTCTCTCTCTCTCTCTCGCTCTCTCTCTCTCTCTCTCTCTCTCTCTCTCTCTCTCTCTCTCTCTCTCTCTCTCCTCTCTCTCTATGTAAAAAGCACATGGGTGCTTATTCATTATCCTCGAAATAAAAGAATTTGTCATTGTCATTGTCCTTTTATTGTTTTGCTTATAGACGGGGGGGGGGGGGGGGGGGGGGGGGATAGGCAGTGGTCAGAGCACTCGCTTTCCCCCCAGCCAAGTTAAGCAGCGTCGAGCGTGGTTACCAGTTGGATGGGTGACCGTTTGCGCGCCTTGGCTTCAGTACAGTTCCCCCAGTTCACCAAGCTGTAAATGGGTACCTGCCCTCTTTAGGGTCAGGGAAGGTAAAGCAGCGAGGGAGAGGAGATGGGCGCCGCCCTCAATATGCTGGCCCTAGAGAAGTGAGGTCTCTGACGCCTCGCTCCCCTACGACCTTACAGGTTATGGGACTCCTTTACCTCCTTTCCTTATAGATATAATTGTTATGTATACAGTTTGTATCCTTATAAAGGACGTATTTATATTTTCTATTTTCTATTTTATTGGGTTTGTTGACAATACTAGTGGTTTAAGAGATTGTCTTATTTCAACATCTTATTGTCGAGTGTAACAGCTAGTGTACCTTACTTAAAATGTGTTGATATTCATTTTTATGACTTTATAGATTTGTCTCTCTCTGTCTCTGTCTTTCTTTCTCTCTCTCCGTGTCTCTCGCTCTGCTTCTCTGACTCTCTGTTTTTGTATGTATGTCACTGTCTGTCTCTGTGTTTGTCTCTCTGTCTCTGTCTTTCTTTCTCTCTCTCCGTGTCTCTCGCTCTGCTTCTCTGTCTCTCTGTTTTTGCATGTATGTCACTGTCTGCCTGCCTGCCTGCCTGCCTGCGTGCCTGTCTGTCTGTCTGTCTGTCTCTCTCTCTCTCTGTCTCTGTCTGTCTGTCTCTCTCTCTCTCTCTCTCTTTCTCTCCCCCCCTCGCGATGCACAAGAGCGTATCCCTCCCTCAGTCAACTTTTCTCTCCCTCCGTTACTTCTCTCTCTCTCTCTCTCTCTCTCTCTCTCTCTCTCTCTCTCTCTCTCTCTCTCTCTCTCTCTCTCTCCCCCTCTCTCTCTTGTTATCCTTATCGTTTCTCTCTCCCTCTCTCTCTCTCTCTCTCTCTCTCTCTCTCTCTCTCTCTTGTTATCCCTATCGTTCTCCTCTCTCCTCTCTCTCTCTCTCTCTCTCTCTCTCCCCCTTGTTTCACTGCCCTTTCCTTCGCTCTCTCTAGGTACCAGTTTGAGCGCCACTCTTACGAGACGGTGAAAGGCAAAGGCAAGCCCGAGTCCGCCCGTCACAGCTACGTGGGAGACATGCCCCACCCTCACGAGGCCAGCCCTGACTTCTCCAAGTGCACCATCAAGGACTACAATGCCATCTATGTGGACTTCGATGACCACTACCACAAGCCTGTCCCTAGACCCGCTGCCAGTCCAGCAGGTAGCTAGGCTAATTATCGTAACGGACAATCGTTAACAACGACAACAACAAAGAAAAGAAATGATATGAGGTGGCTTTTTTCTTCCCTTTACTCCGTTTGTTGTAGCTGGGGGTAAGAGGGGGGATTAGATGAAGAAAATGAGGGACGTTTTCACGCACGCACACACACAGACATAGACAGACATTATGTATAGAATCTCTCTCTCTCTCTCTCTCTCTCTCTCTCTCTCTCTCTCTCTCTCTCTCTCTCTCTCTCTCTCTCTCTCTCTCTCTCTAATATTATGAGAGAGAGGCAAAAACAGTTTCGGCATTATTCTTCCTGAGAATGTGCAAAGTCTGAAAATGGGTGCATTGTATCGCATTGCAGTATATTGTATTGTAGTATTTGTATTGCGTTACGTGGCATTGCATTGTGTTGTGTGTTTTCACAACACATTTCCTGTCTGCAGGATTTTTTTCTTTGGGGGTGGGGGGTGGGGTGGCTATGAAAATAGCCTTTATAGCATTCCATTGTCAGAAATAACACTCTTATCATGGATTCAAGTGTGCGCAATAAATTTGTGTTGCTCATGGAACTTCAAATAATCATGGTCTCATCAGAAAGAGTAACACCCAGACCACCAATCTAGTTAGGCCAAGTGGGAAAAAACCCATCCAGCTTCGGATCAGATTCACACCATGAACACTTGTCTCCTTCTAGACGTCATGCTAATCTCTTGGCCACCAAGCCACTAAGTATCCTTTCCACTGAATGTATCCCTGCATATGCCATTATAGAACAGTGCCCTTGCAAGGCTGGCAGCCAGACCACAGAACATGACATTGTGCTGCAGTCCTGCCCGCTACATGAGGTAGCACTCTGATCAAAGAGGATCTGGCCTGACTGACTCATACCACCCCAGTGGCCAAGAAGCTCTGTGGAGACTGGGGAGGGAGGACCTTCATGCAGAGTACAGCTTCATTCTTTGCAGAGAGTGAGCTGTCCATCTGACAAAAGCAAAGGAGACAGTTTCCTTTGAATACAATCGTTGGAAGCCCAACTGTGCTTTCAAAACGTTTTAATTATGCGGCATGTTTTTAGTGTGGGATTGTTCTCTTTATTTTTTCTTTAATTGATTGAGTTAATTGATTAATTATTTACCTGTCATTTCGTTTATTCATTCATTCATTGATATTTACTCTAACAGTGCAGAAAGTTTCTACACTCCAGCCACCCACTGTTGATTCTAAGGCCTCAACTCCTAATCAGGAAGACTCGAAAACAGCAGGTGAGTCAGTCAGCGTTAAAAACTGACATCTTAGTTTGAAACATTGCAGCTGTTGATGATAGTGGCTTCACTTGCTGCTGCTGTTCGGGATTGTTGTCCTTATTTTTTACTCAGAATCAGCACAAAAAGGCCATTTTTTGATATAAATTGAAGAGTATAATTGGTTCTTAAGAGTTGAGTAAAATAAGGACACTTTCACCAAAAAGTCTGTTAGGATACCTTTAATTACACCCCTCCCCAAGGCCCCTTGACTTCATCTTTCCATCCCGGGAAACTCAACTCAGCCGTCTCCATCGCAGCTGCCGTTGATAGGAGCTCCACGCAGTGCCACTAGGGCCTGCCACCTCTCCTTGTCTCTGCTGAGTTCCTCGATCTCCTGTAGCCATGAAGCGACGCGGTGCATGTTAATATGTATCACCTAGGTATATCAACAGCATTGAAACACCGTCGCCCTTACCATGACTTCATTTACTGTTGACGAGTTAATTACGATGAAGCGACGTGGTGCATAATATGTATCACCTGGGTATACTGTCGCATGACAAATGGATGAGTTTGCCACAGCGAAGGTAGTGTGTCACATATTAATGTCTGTCACTGGATAATTCAACGTGTGATTAAACGTTGTTGGGGAGACGGGATAGTCTGGTGGTTAGATAGGGTTGACCTCACAATCTGATAAAGCTGGCTCGAGCCACCACCGAAGTGCCCATTGGAGGGAACCCCCGTGGAGTTAACATTAGCAGTCTACCAACTCCACTGCCCCGAAAGTCCTTCGGATGAGATTATAAATCGAAGTCCCGTATACGAATGCACGCAAAACACATTGTGCACGCGTTAAAACCTGTTTCTCTTTTGGAAGAGTAGGCCATTGTATGCCAGTAGGAACATAACATATGACAATTTTTTTTAAATGCATGCACACAGGTGTCGTGTTCAAATATCATCCCCGACGTCGGTATGCAGCTACCTTAATGGTGAGCAAACGGTCTCATACACACAAAAAATTTCATCACTGGTGAACCTCGGAGCTCTAGCCAAGGGAGTTGGGGTAGGGATGGGGGAAAACAAACAAACAAACAAACAAACAAAACTCCCCAACCCCCAACCCCCAAACCCCAGCGTTGTTGCCCTGTCCACGACTAAACTTAATGTGGATGGATACATGTGTTAAGTATAAATTATATATATATATATATATATATATATAAATTCCATACATTATTATTATTATTATTAAGTAACGACAGTGTAGCTAACGGCGTGCCGCATCACGTCCGTCCCTCTCCTGGGTATTTATCATTATGATTATGATGATAACAATAGTACTTCTGTCAACAACAACAATAGCAGGAGGAGGAACCCCCTCTCCCCCCAGCAGCTTGTCCATCACCAAGCCAGCACTCAAACAGCAGCCGCCAGGGCAAAGCGGGCTCCAGGACAGCGGCTTGGAGGTGCCGGCCCTCGCGGCTACCAGCGGGGACGTTGAAATCGTGACAGGTGAACGAACGTGGCGTTGCCGCGTCAGCTGTGTGTGTGTGTGTGTGTGTGTGTGTGTGTGTGTGTGTGTGTGTGTGTGTGTGTGTGTGTGTGTGTGTGTGTGTGTTCTTTAATTTAACGTCTTTTCACATTACGTGATATTAGACAAGTTGTGTATTCAATTTAACGTCTGTTCACACTCAGTGATATTAGTAGTTGTGTATGTGTGTGTGTGTATGTGTGTTTGTGTGTGTGTGTGTGTGTGTGTTGTGTTGTGTGTGTGTTGTGTATGTGTTTGTGTGTGTTTGTGTGTGTGTGTGTGTGTGTGTGTTCTTCTTTAATTTAACGTCTTTTCACATTACGTGATATTAGACAAGTTGTGTGTGTGTGTATGTGTGTTTGTGTGTGTTTGTATGTTTGTGTGAGTGTGTGTGCACGTGTGTGTATGTGAGTGGGTGTGTATATGTGTTTGTGTGTATATGAGAGAGAGAACATACATGGGTGTAGATGTGTGTACATATTTTTGTATAGAGTGTGAGTGTGCGGGCGCACGTGTTTGTATGTGTGTGTGTGTGTGTGTGTGTGTGTGTATGCCTGTGTGTGATTGTGTGTGTGTGTGTTTATGCAAGTGTATGTGTGTATTTGGGTGTATATGAATGTGTGTGTGTGTGTGTGTGTGTGTGTGTGTTGTGTGTGTGTGGTTATGTGTGTGTGTGCGTTGTGTGTGTGTGTGTGTGTGTGTGTGGACAGACTATGATAGATACGCTAGGTCAAAGCTTCAGTCATTGTAATAATAATAATATTATTAATGATAAATGGAAGTTATATAGCGCTATATCTTGCAAAGACAAACCAAAGCGCATACATTCAACCTAATCTTACACAGTCATGCAATCAATGATAAATAATCAATAGTTTAAACAAACAGATATTACAAACATGGTACTCTGCAGACCAAAAGTATGAAATAAAATTTCAATAGTCAAATGTTTTCCAAAAGCATACATACACACACACACACACAGGTCATATACTTTTAGCAGGGTGATAGGACATGGGTTAGTGAAGGTGGGATAGTTCTGATATGAAACAGGAGGGGGGAAAATCTTAGGTTTGAAATAAATATGTCTTGAGGCTGGATTGTCTCGAAGAAGCAAGGGACGCGAAAAGCGGAACATTCTGTGCTCTCGTAAAGCCCTGTTCTGCCTTTCCAAAGGATATGCTCTCTTCAGCGAGAGAGTGCGTCGCCACAAAAATTAGTGCCTCCCATTTTTAAACCTCCAAAATTGGGGAGCGGGATAACGTGTAGCGGTAAGGGCGTTACGCTCACGGTTTGGCGGCCCGGGTTTGAGCCCCTAGATGTAGGGGCTGTTTTTGAAGATGTAAACACCATCTTTTGTTTGTATTTTGCTGTTACTGTTTGGTTTGTTATTCATCTTGTGTCAGTGTTGTATTGCATTTTGTTGCGTACCGCTTTCAGCCACGGCAGATTTCTCGCAGTGAAATTCAGGCAGCTCTCTCCAGCAAGAATGCGCCACAAGATCAGCGCCACCCATTTTCAAACAAAAGTTGGGGGGTGGGCGGGGGAGGAGCATTGTGGTTAGAGGTTTGCACCCGCGGTTTGGCGCCCGGGTTCGAGCCACCCGATCACGGGGATTTTTCCTGTGGAGTTAACAACATCAGTACCGACTCCACTCCGCTAAAAGTCCTTTAGATGAGACTATGAACCGAAGCCTATTGTGTACAAATGCACGCAGAATATTCTACGCACACGTCAAAAACCTGCTCTGGTTTCGGAAGGATACGCCATTGCGTGCCGGTAAGAACGGATGACAAAAATAAAAACGAATGTATACAGACATCATCCCTGAAGTCGGAATGCGACTGCCTTAAAACGGTAGGAGCAAAAACGGTCGCATACGCTAAAGTCTCACCATTGGTGAACGTCGGAGCCGAAGAACGAAAACAAAAAATCTGTTAGCAAGTATGTGTGTGTGCCCCTACGAGAGTGTCCGTGTATCTGTCTGTCTGTCTGTCAGGTTTGTCTGTCTGTCTATCTGTCTTGTCTGCGTGATGACATGGTGTCTGTGACTCAGGCAAGCACGAGGGTCTTGATAGCCGTCTGAAGTTCTCCATGACCACGGGCATCAGCGTCATCCTGCCAATCACGGACGAGATCCGCATGCAGAGGGAGAAGGAGCGGAAGGAAAAGCTCAAAGGCGCCACCGAGAAGAAAGGCGCCACGGTCAAAGAACCGAAAGGGAAGCAGAAAGAAGGAGGGAAAGAGAAAGAAGGAGGGAAGGAGAAAGAAGGCGGGAAGGAAAAAGAAGATGGGAAAGAGAAAGAAGGAGGGAAAGAAAGAAAGAAAGGAAGGGAGGAAAGAGAGAGGACGTAGGGAAGGAAAAAGGAGGGAAAGAGAGAGACGTAGGGAAGGAAAAAGGAGGGAAAGAGAGAGACGTAGGGAAGGAAAAAGGAGGGAAAGAGAGAGACGTAGGGAAGGAAAAAGTAGGGGGGAAAGAGAGAGACGTAGGGAAGGAAAAAGGAGGGAAAGAGAGAGACGTAGGGAAGGAAAAAGGAGGGAAAGAGAGAGACGGAGGGAAGGAAAAAGAAGGCGGGAAGGAAAAAGAAGGCGGGAAGGAAAAAGAAGGAGGGAAGGAAAAAGAAGGCGGGAAGGAAAAAGAAGGCGGGAAGGAGAAAGAAGGGGAGAAGGAGAAAGAAGGAGGGAAAGACAAGAAAACCCAAGCCAGCGAAGACAGAGCGGAGAAGAAAACGAAAGGGGCGGCCGCGACAACGCCGGTGCAGGAGAGCAAGGAGAAGGGCAAGAGGGAGGAAGAGAAGAGGGACAGGGCAGAGAAGAGCCGAGCATCCTTCCCAGAGGACGGGGCCAAGCCCACAGACTTCAAGGGCGTCACCAAGGAAGCGGTAAGAAGAGCAGGCTTTGTGTGTGTGTGTAAGTGTGTGTAAGTGTGTGTGTGTGTGTGTGTGAGTGTGTGTGTGTGTATGCGTGTGTGTATGTGTGTGTGTAAGTGAGTGTGTGTGTGTTGAGTGTGTGTGTGTGTGTGTAAGTGGTTGTGTGTATGTGTGTGTGTGTTTTTGTGTGTGTGTGTTTGTGTGTGTGTGTTTGTGTGTGTGTGTTTGTGTGTGTGCGTGAGTGTGTGTTTGTGTGAGTGTGTGTGTGTGTGTGAGTGTGTGTGTGTGCGTGTGTATGTGTCTGTGTGTGTGAGTGTGTGTGTGTATGTTTGTGTGTGTGTATGTGTGTGTGCGTGCGTGTGTGTGTGTGTGTGTGTGTGTGCGTGCGTGTGTGTGTGTGATGTGTGTGTGTGTGTGTGTTTCCCGGTGGTCTAGAGGTAACGTGGTGCCTTCCTAGAAAGCGAAAAGTCCGGGGTTCGAAGTGTGTGGCGGTTGTTCGATCGATCCCCGTGTGTGCCCGAAATTGCCCCCCCCCCCCCCCCCCCCCCCCCCCCATCCTTTAGAGCGTGAGTGGTGGTCTGGGGGTGCTAGTCTTTCGGATGAGACGATAAACCCAGGTCCCGCGTGGAGCACGCATGAAACGCACGTAAGAGAACCCACGGCGACAAGAGAGTTGTGTCCCTGGCAAAATTCTGTAGACTAAAGCCATTTTGATAGGAAAACAAATACACATACTGGCAGGAAAATAAAGAGCAGAATGGGTGGCGCTGTTCTTGTGGTGACGCGCTCTGCCCCAGAAGAGCAACCCGAAATTCACGCAGAGAAATCTGCTGTGACTTAAAGTCGTATGCAATACAAGTTTAAAAAAAATAATTTTAAAAAAGAAGAAAAAAAAGATAAACGCACATCAGTGCTTATCTGTCCTCCTTGAAATAAGGATTTGTTTTTGCCGGTCCTACGCGTTTCCAAGACATAACTGACCAGGAACATTGGCATGTTAGAAAAAAGAAAATAAACGTAGTCCTTGCATTATAAGGACAGTATATTCTACCGGTCTTAACTGTTTGTCGTAATCTTCTTTTGAACTGCATGTCGAGCAGAGCTATTAAGATTATGCTTTATCTCCGTTGATATACCTGGTGTACAAAACACAGATAGATCTATTTCATTTTAATAGTTGGGCTGCACACACACATACACGGACACACACTCTAACGCACGCACAGGCACACAGATACACACACACACTAACACACCCACCCACCCACCCACACACACACATACGCACGCACGCGCGCGCGCGTGCACACACGCGCGCGTTCTCACACACACACACACACACACACACACACACACACACACACACACACACACACACACACGTTGAAGGAAGGAAGGAGAGACGGACAGACTGAGGGATACATGTCTCATTTTCGTGAAAAATTGAAGAAGAAGAAAAAGCATAACACCAAAAGAAGATTGTCAAAATGTTGGAGCTGACTCTTCTGGTGGAGAGAAGACGGGGAAAGGGTGATGGGATTTGTCTGTTTGTTTTGCATTCTGGATGGAAGGCATCCATCTGCTTTCCTGGCAGGCCCTGACTATGCCTAATACCCAGTTTTGGTGTTCATTGTGTTCTATTGAGAGAGGTCTTTTTGATACCCTGTTCAGAGAGGCAAAGATTTTTTAAAATAAATTTAATTTTTTTATAGATAGGTAGATCTTTTCTCTTCTGTACATAAGATAGGCGTGGACTGTATCTTGTTTTAGAGAGTCGAGTCTTTGCTCTGTTGATAAGACTGATGTTTACTTTGGCGTATCCAAGACAGTGTTTCTGTGTCTTATTAGTGTCACAAGAACTTTAATGACCTTATTTAAACAGGTTTTTATTCACCCCACATTAGACTGTGTTTTAAAAAAAATTTCTAGTAATAAGACGTCGGTTAAGCGTCCATTTTCAGATAGCTATCTACTTTGCTCTGTCAATGAGACAAATGCTTTTTGTTGTTGCTGTTGTTGTTCCCAGTTCAGATAACTGTTACCTCTGCACTTTCCAAGTAGATATTTTAGGTAACTTATTGTTATACACAGTAAGCAGACCTGTGTTCTTTTCTCCAGGTTGATCCAAGCCACCCAAGAAGCAGATCGTCGCAATCCTCACCCTCGGCCTTGGAAAGCAGTCCAGTCGGCTCATCCCACAAGCCCAAGTCAAAGAAAGTGATGTTCCCCGAAGCAAAGTCCTCCTCGCCTTCCCTTCCCATACCAGCGAAGGAGAAGAGGCCTGCCGGGCAGAAAAAGAAGCGCCTGATTGTTCAGGCCCTGGAGCCACGCCCGCCCTTTGGTCAGCTGGAAGTCAGGTTTCGAGACCCACGTTCTCCCACCACCGTGGACCTCAACAAGGCATTCCGGGACTCCAATCAGATTGAGCCCGAACACAGGCGTGCGCCCCAGGTCTGGGGGAAAAAGTTTGTACCCGCGTTTGACCAGCTGTATCTGAAAGAGATGAAGAAGCGGAAGAAAGGCAGTGCGTCTGATAAAGACAGAGGGTCAGGGAAAGGGGGCAAACACGACGTGCTTCCTGCATCGGCCATCCGCCTGAATGAACCCAAGTCCAAGGAGGCCCGTAAGCCAGAGGACAAGGCTGAGGTCAAGATGAAGAAAGCGCAGGACAAAGCGAAGATGCTGAAAACGAAATTGAGAAAGAGCCAGTCTGAGAAGAAGAAAGGGCATGAAAAGAAAGAAAAATTCAGGAAGCCGTCCATTTTCTGCGACCCAAAGTTGCTGAACATCGAAAAAGTCCTACATAAGCGAAAGGTCACAATGGAGAAGGCAGACGGCAAAGAAAAGGCAGAGGAAGCACACGCACCGCCGCCGAAAATGTCAACAGCTCAGGTAAGGTGGCGCAAAGCCCTGAAGCGAGCCCAGGAAAATGCAACCAAAGGTAAAAAGATATCCATTTTGTCACAATCGTCAGCCGTCTCCATGCCAACACGAAAGGAAAGTGGGAAACGACGAGACAAAAGCCCGAAAGACACCACGGGAGATGTAAAACGACGGGGGAAAAGCCCACAAGACACTATGGGAGATAGGAAACGACGAGGGAAAAGCCAACACGACGTTATGGAAGAAATGAGGTCCCCGCAGGGAGAATTTGCCGGCACAGAAAAACCCCTGACGTGGAAGACAGCCGCTGCAAAGGGGAGCGCCTCGGCCACAAAACCCAGGGACACGACTGCTCAGCTGAGAGACCTGATTCAGGAACTCGGGGCACACAAAGTCAAGGTATTGTGCGCGCGCTTGTCGAAAGCCTTGTTGGGATTTCTGTCTCTAAAATTCACTGTACTAACATATGTTAAATTAAGTCACCAACATGAATTAACGTAGGGTTTTGTTGGGTAGGTGGGGTTGTTTGTTTGTTTGTTTGTTTGTCTGTGTGTGTGTGTATGTGTGTGTGTATGTGTGTGTGTGTGTGTGTGTGTGTGTGTGTGTGTGTGTGTGTGTGTGTGTGTGTGTGTGTGTGTGTGTGATTTAAGGTGGTTACTAGAGTAGTTATACAGGTCGGAGCAGTATTCTGTCCATCTGTTCAGAATATCCTGGTCGTCAGTGAGACACTTCCCATTTTTGTCTTGGATTGTTAAACCTTTTCTCTGTTTCGTGCTAGTCAGGTCTTTCACCAGCTGATATGCTGATCCAGAAGTCCTTAATGTACCCGAAAGCAAAGACACAGACAGTCACCCTATCCTCCGAGAAGAAGTGGAAACAGCAGTCAGATCGCTGAAAAAGGGGAAGTCAGCAGGGGCTGACAACATTCCAGCTGAGTTGGTCCAAGCTGGAGGGGAAGCCATGATCAGCGCCCTACTAAGAATCTGCAACAAGATCTGGCAGACAGGAAAATGGCCAACACCATGGACGCAGTCGCTCATCATCACCCTCCCCAAGAAAGGAAATCTACAACAATGCCATAATTACCGCACAATCAGCCTCATATGTCACCCAAGCAAGGTCATGCTGCAGATAATATTGAATAGACTGAAGCCACAAGCAGAGACCATCATTGCTGAGGAACAAGCAGGTTTCAGAGCAGGGCGCAGCACAACAGAACAGATATTCAACCTCAGAATACTATGTGAGCGGTACCTTCAACATCAACAAGACCTATACCACGTATTTATCGATTTTAAGAAGGCATTTGACAGGGTGTGGCATGCAGCTTTGTGGGCAACCATGAACTTGTACAGCATCAATGCAAACCTGATCAGAGTCATCAAACAGCTGTACAGCGAGGCCACCAGTGCAGTGTACTACAACAACAACATTGGAGAATGGTTTCGAACAACAGTTGGAGTAAGGCAGGGCTGTCTACTCTCACCCACCCTTTTCAACATCTTCCTTGAGAGAATCATGGCTGATGCACTGGAACATCATGAAGGATCAGTCAGCATTGGTGGCAGAACGATCACAAACCTCCGCTTCGCAGATGACATTGATGGAATAGCAGGATCAGAAAAAGAGCTTGCCAGCCTAACAGAACACTTGGATAAGGCCTCCAAAACATACGGCATGGAAATCAGTGCAGAGAAGACCAAACTGATGACTAATAACACCAACGGCATTAGCACTGATATCAGGGTTAATGACCAGAAGCTAGAAACAGTTCAAAGCTTCAAGTACCTGGGAGCCATTGTATCCGACCAGGGATCCAAGCCAGAAGTAGTATGCAGGACTGCACAGACAATAACAGCTTTGTCAAAACTAAACACCATCTGGAGAGATAAGAATATCTCACTTATCTCCAAGATCAGACTAATGCGCTCCCTTGTCATATCCATATTTCTGTATGCCTGTGAATCATGGACCCTGACTGCAGATTTGGAGAGGAGAGTACAGGCAGTGGAGATGAGATGCTTTCGGAGACTCCTTGGCATCTCCTACAAAGACCACATAAGCAACGAAAGCGTGCATAACAGAATCCAGCAAACCATTGGACCCTATGAGAACCTTCTAACGATCGTGAAAAAGCGTAAACTTAAGTGGTATGGGCATGTCACAAGATCCCAAGGAATTACAAAGACAGTTTTGCAAGGCACTGTTCAAGGAGGAAGAAGAAGAGGCAGACCAAGGAAGAGCTGGGAGGATAACATCAGTGAATGGACAGGCCTAGAACTCAACAAAACCCTGAGAAAGGCAGAACAGAGAGAAGAATGGAGGGAACTGGTTGCTGAGTCTTTGAGGGTGCCCCCACGGTCGTCAGACTACGGGACAGATAGATAGATAGACTAGAGTAGATCTGATTTCTTTGAGTTGATACATTTTTCATTTTTGTTTCGCGTAAGATTTTAATCGTTGCTGTGTAGATTTACTTGATGTGATATTATATCTTATGCTGCTGTCTGTCCTGTCTGTCTCTTATACACACTCACCCCCCCCCCCCCATCCCCACACACACACACACACACGCATACACACACTGCCGACTCAGGTCCTTCGGATGAGACTATAAACCGAGGTCCCGTGTGCAAACGCGCGCAGAAGATCATGGGCACACGTTAAAACCCGTACCGCTTTTCGGAAGAGTAGGCTATTGTGTGCCGGTGGAAACGGATGACAAAATGTACAAAACTGCATATACACAGGAACTGAAGGTAAAAAACCTTACACCTGTCTACACTGTAGCAAGGAGGATGCACTATACCTGTCTACACTGTAGCAAGGAGGATGCAATATACCTGTCTACACTGTAGTAAAGAGGATGCAATGTACCTGTCTACACTGTAGTAAAGAGGATGCACTATACCTGTCTACACTGTAGTAAGGAGGATGCAATATACCTGTCTACACTGTAGCAAGGAGGATGCAATATACCTGTCCACACTGTAGTAAGGAGGATGAAATGTACCTGTCTACACTGTAGCAAGGAGGATGCACTATACCTGTCTACACTGTAGTAAGGAGGATGCACTATACCTGTCTACACTGTAGTAAGGAAGATGCAATATACCTGTCTACACTGTAGTAAAGAGGATGCACTATACCTGTCTACACTGTAGTAAGGAGGATGCAATATACCTGTCTATACTGTAGTAAGGAGGATGCAATATACCTGTCTACACTATAGTAATGAGGATGCACTATACCTGTCTACACTGTAGTAATGAGGATGCAATATACCTTCTACACTAAAGCAAGGAGGATGCAATATACCTGTCTGCACTGTAGTAATGAGGATGCACTATACCTGTCTACACTGTAGTAAGGAGGATGCAATATACCTGTCTACACTGTAGTAAAGAGGATGCAATATACCTGTCTACACTGTAGTAAGGAGGATGCAATATACCTGTCTACACTGTAGTAAGGAGGATGCAATATACCTGTCTATGACAGCAAAGTGAGAGGCTGTATGATCAGTGGCTTTCCCGCTCATGGAAGTCCACTTTACAGCTTAGTCTTGAGTGATCGACTATGACTCTCTGACTAGGAGGCTTGATTTGCACAGTCCTTATGTGCTGCAGCCCTGGGGGCTGGTTGGCCTTTGGAGAACATCTCCAACGCCTGTTGTACGTATACCCTCTTGGCTGAGAGAGTAAGGGTGTACTGTGGGCAAGGTAACTGCACTATAATCAAGTTTCTACTGAAGTTCCAAATACAGCAGCTGCCTCCTCTGCTGTTTTTTGGAGGTCATCGTCGAACACGACGAACAAACGTAACTGCCCACACTGAAGAACAGACAATGCAAAAATATACTTGTCATAACTACAGTTAATTTATTTCCTCCTTGCTCTTTCCCCCTCCACACTCTCTTGTGTGTGTGTGTGTGTGTGTGTGTGTGTGTGTTGTGTGTGTGTGTGTGTGTGTGTGTGTGTGTAAGTGTGTGTGTGCGTGCGTGCGTGAGTGTGTGTGTGTGTGTGTGTGTATGTGTTTGTGTGTGTCTGTTTGTGTGCGCGCGCGCGCGCGTGCGTGCGTGCGTGTGTATGTATTTTACCTTCGTACAATCATCACCCTGCTGGGTCCTGCCCTGGACCCCCTTTTACCCCCACACTTGTTTTTTTGGGGGGGGCTGCAGCTGAAAGACATCCTGGGTCCAGACACCGTTCGGCAGATCACCAAGCCTCTGAGCGGCACGGTGGAGGCCTCGCGCTTCGTGCCAGGCGACGCCGGGGTGGTGGACTACGTGACCGCCATGGTGGACGAGCTGCAGAAGGCGCGCAAGCAGATGGTGAGGGTGATGGCGGCGGAGCTGGAGGAGAGCGACGAGGAGGAGAAGACTCGGAAGCTGGTGGAGAAGCAGAAGATGGACAGCTGGAGCAAGGTCTCTTTCCAGCGCCGCACCACGCTGTTGCCGTCCGGCGTCCCTTTGTTGAGTGAGTCTCTCTGTGTGTTGTGTTGTTGTTGTCTGTGTGTGTTGTGTGTGTGTGTGTGTGTGTGTGTGTGTGTGTGTGTGTGTGTAGTGTGTGTGTGTGTGTGTGTGTGTGTGTGTGTGGGGGGGGGTGGTGTGGGGGCAGTGTTTCGTTGTTGTTGTTGTTGCTCCGTTTGTTTCTCTGTCTCTCTCTCTTTCTGGCTCAAACACACACTCACACACAGACACACACACACACACACACGCACACACACACACACACTCTCGCTCTCTCTCTCTCTCCCTCTCTCTCTCTCTCTCTCTCTCTTTGTATGTGTGTGTGTGTGCGCGCGCGTGTGTGTATTCATTCATCTATCTATTTTATTAAAAAATTCTTTTATTTTGAAGATATTGGAATACGGATTCGTGCGCTTTTTGACATTTAATCGCCGTTTACATGCATTTTGCAAATTTTGTCATTCATCCCCACCGGCTCAAATGACCTACTCTCCCGAAAGGCGGAACATTTTTAACGTGTATACAAGATGTTGTGTGTGCGTTCGCACATGGGACCTCGGCTTATCGTCTCATCCTCTGTGTGGTGTGTGTGTGTGTGTGTGTGTGTGTGTGTGTGTGTGTGTGTGTGTGTGTGTGAGTGTGCGCGCGGTAAACTGCGGTAGATTTTATTACTTATATTTATTCTTTTAATTCGGGGATTGGAATAAACACTCATGTGGTTGTTTTTTTTTTACATCCTGTTCCGGGCACACAATGGCCTACTCTTCCGAAAAGTGGAACGGGTTCTAACGCGTGCGCAAGATGTTCTGCGTGCGTTCGCACACGGGATCTCGGTTTATAGTCTCATCCGAAAGACTTTTAGGGGGAGTGGAGTCGGCACTTCAGTTAACTCCAGAGGAAAAATCCTTTTGAACGAGATTCGAACCCGGGTCACGAGCGCATCACTCTAACCACCAGGCTATCCCGTCCTCATGCGCCATGTAGCTAAGTGATGGAGGATGGAGACACGGTGTTTGAAAACCCTAGACACTGTTGCACAGCTTAGGTCATTTTCGGCTATGACACCTGCTGTAAACCTTTTGACCAGTGTTTCGCTTTATTTATTTTTTTCGTTTTATTCTTTTATTTCGTGGATAATGGAACAAGCACTTGCTTGCTTTTATTTTTTGCACATCCAGTTCGCGTGTTTCTGCGGTTTCGTAAATCTTGTTATCAGTTCCCAAAGTGCCGATTCTTCCGAAAAGTGGAACAGGTTTTAACGTGTGCGCAAGATGTTGCGTGCGTTCGCATACGGGACCTCTGTTTGTAGTCTTGTCCGAAGGACATAAAGCAGCGTGATCTGTCTTGACATTAGTTTTACAGCTCCCCTGAACAACAGAAAGCTTTAATTTTAAGATATTTTCGTGTGGAAGAGAACGTCGACGTATCCGAAGTTGACAGTTCCATAACGGTCCAAAAGCTCGGAATCTTGTTTTTTCTCTCCTACAAATTCCATGTTGTTTATCTTGTTATCTAAGTAATCATATCAATCTTCCAGTCTATCACATCAGCACAACCGACCCTTTGAGTCGTGTAGCCATTTTAAAAACAAATATTTTTTATTCTGTTTTATTAATTTGTTTCGAGGATAATGGAATAAGCACTCGTGTGCTTTTTTTTAACATCCAATCCCCGTGTGTAGTCACCGTAACTTAGAATATGAAAGGTGGGAAAAAATCAACTGATCTGTGTCCTGGCTGTTCGGTCTCTCAGTATCTTTACGGCAGTTTTGGGGCGGAACTCCTGTGATGAACATCAAGGACCTCCTGAAAATCTGACCAGAACTTTCCAAGCAGTTGCTTCACCAAGTTCGTTAAAATCACCAGATGTCATGGCGCAGTGGTTAGCGCCTTGGGTTACTGGCTGGAAAGTCGCGGGTTTGAATCCCATCAGTCTTGAGAGATTTTTTAGGCTCCGACCGGCTCCTACCCAGAGTGAGTTTGCTATGGGCGCATTGAGAAGACTTTCACCACGCAGACGATATTAGTCCACTTTACGGATACAGTTTTGAGGGTGTTTCTCACATTAACTGACCAACACTGCAGGTGTCTGTATCTCTCGAGTCCGGTTGATGCCGGGACAGGCCTATACCATTATTTTTTCCAGTTTCTTGGCTAGAGCTCCGAGGTTCACCAATGTTGAGATTTTGTGTATGCGACCGTTTTTGCCCACAACGAAGGTAGCCACAATCCCACTTCGGGAATGTATGCTGGATATAGGCTATTCGTATTTCCGTAATTCACTGAACACTGACATGAATTATGGGATCTTTTACGTGCATATTTGATCTTCTGCATGTATATTTACATGAAGGGAAAAAAGGCACAGACAGGTCTGCACTTGAAGTTGACCTGGGAGATCGTAAAAAATCCCCATACTGAATTCACCAGACGCCGCCGAGACTCGAACCCACGACTTCATGGACCCGTGGGATAGAAGTCGAATGGTCTTAATCATTCGGCTGTAGCGTCCGACAGGATATGTCATGATAGGAAGCGTAGAGTACAGCCCGACCAAGCAGTCTTTAAAGCAGGTGCACTTCCAAAACAGCATCGTCACATCATCATCATCACCAGGAACCATCCTGCAATCAAAGAAAATCGTTTCTGATTCGGTGGGCCCTGTTCTCGCGGTGACCTCCGTTTTGGTTTCCCGTAATAACCTCTATGCCTGTGGTGAGTTCATGAACTCACTTGCTCTTGCCTTCCTTTGCCAGAGAGTCAGCAGCCTGATTTCCAAGCACAACACAGCGGGTACGTACCCACTGCAGGACTACTGTATGATCCCAGCAAGAGGAGGCAAGAGTGGAAGACAGATCATATAGGTTAGTATATTTATATAGGATTGTAGCCTACTATAAAGAAAAGATAGGTCAGTACTTATATTGGATTGTCCTATAAAACATATATAGGTCAGTAGTTATATTGGATTGTACTATAAAGAAAAGATAGGTCAGTACTTATATTGGATTGTCCTATTAAAAAAAAAAGGTCAGTAGTTACACTGGATTGTACTATAAAGAAAAGATAGGTCAGTATTTATATTGGATTGTGCTATAAAGAAAAGATAGGTCAGTATATTCATACTGGATTGTACTATAAAGAAAAGATAGGTCAGTATATCTATATTGAATTGTACTATAAAGAAAAGATAGGTCAGTATATCTATATTGGATTGTACTATAAAGAAAAGATAGGTCAGTATATCTATATTGGATTGTGCTATAAAGAAAAGATAGGTCAGTATATCTATATTGGATTGTACTATAAAGAAAAGATAGGTCAGTATTTATATTGGATTGTACTGTAAAGAAAAGATTGGCCAGTATTTATATTGGATTGTATCACAAAGAAAAGATAGGTCAGTATTTATATTGGATTGTACTGTAAAAAAAAAAAGAAAGGTCAGTATTTATATTGGATTGTACTGTAAAAAAAAGAAAGGTCAGTTTATTTATATTGGGTTGTACTATAATGAAGTAAGACCCAAGTGTTCAGAACGAACTATCCTTTCATATTGTTAAGAGTCGGTCTTTAAATTTTTTTTAACTGGTTGCTATTTGAAAACAAACAAAAAATATATAAATAACCAACAGATCTGATACCGCAATGAGTGTCCGTAAAACTGATTATAGTTTTCTTTCTTGCACAGCAGTTCTGGGTAAAAGCAAGCGCTTTCAGGGAGGATTTAGGCTAAAGGACCAAATTTGTTTTAAAACAGCAACCATAATTTTGTGTCAGGACCTGCATGACGAACCAGCAAGCGTTATATACCACATCCAAATTTTTTTTTTAATTTAAAAAATAACTAAAGCCTACAAGAACCCGCAAGGGTTTTGTGAACATTGTGCATCTGTCTGTAGGACATTCTGCATTATTTTATATGCACAAAGAAAAGGACCGTTGAAACTCCGCATAGCAGCTTTGCACAGTATATGTACGGTACATTTGACAGAATGTTCACCCCTAATGTACCGGGTCCTGCCATGATTATAACATTTTTTAAATGTCAACTTGAAATTATCTGTTGGGCTATTGCGACTATTATTTAGGCGATATGTCTATGTGATTGTGTATCCTTTTTTCTTGCCTCTGTCCTATTTTTTCTTGTCTCTCTGTGCTGTCCTTTTTTCTTGTCCCTCTGTGCTGCCTGTCCTTTTTTCTTCTCTCTGTGCTGTCTGTCCTTTTTTCTTGTCTCTCTGTGCTGTCTGTCCTTTTTTCTTGTCTCTCTGTGCTGTCTGTCCTTTTTTCTTGTCTCTCTGTGCTGTCTGTCCTTTTTTCTTGTCTCTCTGTGCTGTCTGTCCCTTTTTTCACACTCTGTTCGCCTCTTTGCTGATGTGTCCGTCTTAATGTATTTAGTTTTTCTCCGTTAATTTTATTTCTTACCAGTTTACTTGCATATTTGCCTGCCTATGTACGCACGCACGAATTTGTGTGTATTGATTGTCTGTCTGGATATGTCTGTCTGCCTATTCATCCATGTCCTTACAGTGAAATGTACATGCGTACGCACACCCACGTATGTATATAGGTACATTTATTATTCTTTTATAGTTCTTTTCTTTCAAGGATAATGGAATAAGCACTGTGCTTTTTTAAATCGAGTCCCCGTATGTATGCAGTCTTGTAAACATTTACATTCGGACACCCAGACACAATCAGACAGGCACACACATACACGCACGTACGCATGCACGCACGCATACACAGAGTTTTAAAAACATGATTTTCATTCAATTCTGTCTCCCCACCTCCCCTTCCCCCTCGACTTTGCCATGTTGCTAATGTCAGGGACTTGTTACTGAAGAACTGCCATGGTTTGCATGCAGATATGCCATCTGGCGATCACAAGCGACGACTGCTGGGCGTCACCACCCCTGACATGTCCGAGGTGCAGAGGCCTGGGAAGCCAAAGCGAAAGAGGTACTGCCAGGCCACCTCGTGATGAAGAAAGACGTCTACTGATAGATAGCCTACATGACGACGCGGACAAGACACCCGACTGTGATCAGCAATACACGGTAGCGTCACAGGGTTTGGTTTTTGTTTGTTTGGTTTTTTTAAAATTTTTATTTTTCACTTCCAAACACAGAGCTGATAACTTTAAAAAACAAACAAACATCAGAAAGGGTTTTTTGTTTTGTTTTGAAGTTGTGAAATCCGTAGTAACAGTGGTTGAAAACAAAAGCCAAAAGATTGGGGGAGGGGGGGGGGGGGGGGGGTGTTTTTTTATAATAAGCTAGTGACGGAATAGCTTCTGTACTTTTTTGGTTTACTCTCCAGAGACCTCTGGGAAAAAATACTTCTGTAATTTTGTCCGGATTGCAAAGTGTGCTTTTTTAAAAGTTTGTAATCAGCTCTATACAATGGTTTAAGGGGACCCCCCCCCCCCCCTCCCTGTCACTTTTATGTAAACCTTCTATAGGTTGTCTTTATTATACACTTTGGGTTGAGAAACAGTGGTACAGGAAGGTAAAATTTAGTACTGTAAGTCTCCTGAAATCATGTGTTTGGAGCATTTTCAGAATGTTTCAATTTTATCCACAGATTAGAATTTTATTTTCAGCGCAAAGTAATTTAAGTGTATGACCTGCCTCTCAAAATCATGCAGTTATGTCATAAACATTTAAAGGCTATTACCTAACTGCACTATTTTTTCAATTAAACATTTGTAAAAATAGAATCACTGAGAATTTGATACTACACATATTTTTTGGAAAGGAGATGGATAAAACGAAAATATAAAATGTTCCTCTCCAAATTCAGAGTGAGTAGATCAATCGAGAGAGCATCTTTTGGCATTCTGAAGTTAGAACAGTCTGAAACATCTTCCATAAACCTAAACAGTATGGGGCGTCCTATACAATTCTGAACAGTCTGGGATGCTCTTCAGCATTCTGAGCAGTGTGGGACATCTGGTGGCATGTTGAGCAGCATGGGACATCCTATGACATTCTTAACAGTATGAAACATCCTACAGTGTTCTGAAAAGTATGGAGCACCCTATGGTATTCTAAACAATATGAGAATCCTGTGGCATTCTAAACAGTATGAAACATCTACGGTATTCTGAATAGTATGAAACACCCTATGGTATTCTAAACAATATGAGAATCCTGTGGCATTCTGAACAGTATGAAACGTCCTATGGTATTTAAACAGTGTGGGGCATCATCCTGTGGTATTCTGAACAGTATGGAGCATCCTGTTGCATTCTGAATAGTACGGAGCATCCTGTGGTATTCTGAATTGTATGGGGCATTCTGTGGTATTCTGAACAGTATGGAGTATTCTGAACAGTACAGAGCATCCTGTGGTATTCTGAATTGTTTGGGGCATTCTGTGGTATTCTGAATAGCACGGAGCATCCTGTTGCATTCTGAACAGTACGGAGCATTCTGTGGTATTCTGAGTACGGAGCATCCTGTGGTATTCTGAACAGTATGGAGCATTCTATAGTATTCTGAATAGTATGGAGCATTCTGTGGTATTCTGAACAGTACAGAGCATTCTGTGGTATTCTGAATAGTATATTCTGAATAGTATGGAGCATTCTGTGGTATTCTGAACAGTATGGAGCATTCTGTGGTATTCTGAATAGTATGGAGCATTCTGTGGTATTCTGAACAGTATGGAGCATTCTGTAGTATTCTGAATAGTATGGAGCATTCTGTGGTATTCTGAACAGTACAGAGCATTCTGTGGTATTCTGAATAGTATGGAGCATTCTGCGGTATTCTGAACAGTATGGAGCATTCTGTGGTATTCTGATTAGTATGGAGCATCCTGTGGTATTCTGAATAGTACGGAGCACCATTTTCAATTCTGAACAGTATGAGGTGGCTTTTGGTGATCTGAACAATGTCATATGATTGAAATAAAGTATTTAGAACAATGAGGGAGATTTGATAAATATTCATTTGAAATGAACAAATCTATCTGTCGTATCTTTAAGGACATGCCAAAACTGCTCTGTTATATCAACTATTAATCCATATCTCGAAACATAGTCACAGAGAGACTGGTTTTGTAGCAGCCTCAGAGGCACAAGTCACAGAGGAAATATAAGTGTGTTTGTGAGCTCGCGTGCGTGCATGTGTGTGTGTGTTCTTCAGTTTAATGTCATCGTCTATTCACATAAGTAATATTAGACAAAAAGAAGCAAAATTTGACCCTCTAAATGCAAACAAACAAGAAAAAGGGGCAGATGGGGAGAAGGGATTAGGTAAACTTACAAACTTTCAACAAATTTTAAAAAGTTATTTATCATAAATTGAACAGTGAAAACCTGGAAAATCAAACAGAACTATTGAAAAATAAAGGAATAACACGACATTAATGTATCTTGTAAACAAGTTACTGATATGTTCATAAGCACTATAACAAACCCCTGATAGGACTCTTGTTCAATGATGAGGCTAATTCACACAGTATTACAGAGTTGCTTAAAATCTTGTTTACAAAAAAACCCCAAAACCGTGTTTGGCTGCTATGGGGCACTGCTTTGGGCTGGGTAATTTTTATTTGTTTTGGTAAAAAAAAAAGAAAAAAATGCAGGGCATGTTCTTCTGTAAAAAAGCAAAATGAATCAGCTAAGTAATTGAGGTAAAAAATACAGATACCCACTGTGGTCTGTCATCACGTCCTTCCAAAAATGCTATGCAAGAAAACTCTGGACTGAACATGAACTTGCCGCAAGTATGAAAAAGATGAGAAACTGACCCTGAGAAAAAAGGCGTAGACAGACTGTGGGCTACTGAGTCTAAGATCATTTTTATTGCATAGTGGTAAACAGGAACAAAATTGAAAATGACATGAAGTTTCAGTATAGCTGGAGATTATATGTCTGTCATGGCTATATATTTTGTTTTCTTTTTGCGATACATTCAAACATCACCAGGCGCTGGAGATACAGACACTGTCTGTGCATGTCCATTAAAAAAAAAATCAGATTCATTAAAATGATGCTGCTTTATATCATTAAACAAAATAAACATTTCCATAATTTATGAAGGAGAATCTTTTTGCCTTAATTAACATTTAGGTAAAGTTTTGAAGGAGAATCTTTTAGCCTTAATTAACATTTAGGTAAAGTTCTGAAAGAGAATCTTTCAGTCAATATTTTTATGTACGTTTCTTGTGGTGAGTCAGCTTTATCCTTTTAATTTTGTTTTATAGAACAGAACTTATTTTATCAAGTTTGCAAGTGTATTTTTTCTTAAGGAGTTAGATGTTCTTTTACAGAATTTTAAAGCAGCTATCTCTCATGACACTATAAAGACTGCAAGTTTACTAACTTTTTTTATACTGATACATCAGACTTTTTTTCATTTCACTTGTGACACATATTCAGTTATCTGTCACAACACAATAAAGACTGCAGGTTTATTAACTTTTTATACTGATACATCAGACTTTTTTTTTATGTATTTCATTTGTGACACATTTTGAATTGCATTCATGTTTTTGAATAAATAAGACTTGAAGCAGAACTGCTGGTTCAATGTGTTGAGAAGTGAAAAGCATTCATCCTTATCCTTACATAATTGTTTGCTTTTGTTTTTGTGTGTGTTTAAAAAAAACCAGTTTTTCCTAGCCATGTTAAGATTTGTAGAATTTCATTGTGAATACCTAGTGGATAAGTGGATGTCAAACCTTAAAAAAAGAAAAATATTGTGAACACTTTATGAAAGACATGTAGCACTGATGAGTATGCGTAAGTAGAAAGGAAACAGAGTTAAATAAACACCAATAAGCCCCTCCCCTTCCCAATTCTATACATAATACTTGAAAGCATAACAAAGCATTCAAGTTGCACTCATATGTGTTTGCACTTGCACACGCTCATGCATATAGCATGCCGACCATGCATACACAAAAAATATGCATGCGTAAACACAACACATTCAAGGTACTATGATGTGTCAAAATCAAAGTGAATCTTGAATACATAGTCTCCTTTTTTACAACCCTTTTCCCATCTTCATAAGCTTAAGCATATTTGTGGTGGATTACTTGTGTTTTTATGTTTGAATTTTATTTTTGACATGGAAAGCAATGCCGACATGTCTTCCTCAAATTAATGATCACTACACATCCATGTATCTGATGATGTTTGAAGTCATGAATATATTTCCTGTCATTGCCAAAGAGTCATAGTGGAGTTGACAGCAGTCTCACTCTTGAAATCCAGTCCCTCAAGGATGGCATGTTTTGGGAAAAAACTAAATCTGGTCTCCATGACCACAGAGGCAGGCTAATGACAACCCCAACTTGAAACACGCTGGCAGTGAACCCATTGTGGCCAGTGCAGAACAGAACCTCACCAGGTTTTCCTTTTCAATTCCTAACAGCTTGATACACAGTTAGGTACCAGCTGTGCACAAATCGAACGACAGTGATTAACATGAAAATGGTATATAACTAAGCCGTAACAAAGTCAAACTGAAGACACAACATGAAAATGGTATATAACTAAGCCGTAACAAAGTCAAACTGAAGACACTGAACCTCACAAAACTATCCAAATAAACACCACCATTATCAAGAAATCACCTCTGTGGCTCACACAAACAGAACCAAACTCAAAGATGAATTTCAAAGCATATCATTTGTCAGTTTTAATGATCACTCAATGTATTACATATGCTTTAATAAAGCTAATGAAAATAGTGGGTACAGGAAAAATACATTTATCTGATTTCATAAAGCAAAGTAAAATACACACAGAATGGGTTACACACTCTAACTGATGATAAAATGCAAGTGAAAACAAAATATTCTCAATGGACAACCATAATGTGTCAAAATTTGTCAAAAAATTAATTTATGGGAACAGGGAAAGGTGAATACAAACAGCTGCTGTACATTACAATATGAAAGAAACAAAACAAAGGCTTCGAAAAAAAAAGTTGCGTGGCTTTTCAATGTAAATATCAAATAATGGTTTTCACCTAGATTTTTCCTACAGATAGGGAATGATCCATAAATACTGGCGCAGTGGTTCATTTCATTTCATGTCATGTTGTTTACAATCCCTACTGACCATGAAGACCATGGACGTAGTGGCTGTTTCTATCAGTTCATCATGATATAAGTGAAATACCAAGGGCTGATATTTTTGTTTCCTTCTGTTGCAACAAAAACAATGAGATCCCAGCCCCATATCAGCAGAATGAACCGTAACAAGAAGTCAGGTCAGTATGATTCCTCCCCCCAACAGCTTCATAAGCAATACACATTTATAAACTAATGACCTACACAGATTTAAACATGAAAAAGTGCTTAAGCCCAAACATGGTAGAACAACAGACAAAGGGTACTAAGGATCTGAAAGCAAAGTTGGATCAAAGAATGATACTATTAACAGTCTCTGAATACGGACAGACTAACTGTGCCCAGAAATATATTGTTGATACACTTTGGAATTCTTTGATTAAAAATTAAGACTAATGAGGGCTAGGTTGAAAACATGACTGAGTGATCCGTCAATATCAGAAAATTACTTACAGCAGAATCTTAAATCCACCCTTTTTTTTTTTTTTTTTTTTTAGCAAGTGAGACTCAGAGGGTGGAAATGTCAGACATGCAATGGCTGACACAGCAGAGAATCAATGCTCTCTGTAATATGACCATAACTTACCACAAGGGGGAAGCCCTTTCATGTGTAAAGTCTCACCAAAAAGTCAATTATTTTGGGAGGGGAGAGGGGGAGGGGTTGTAGTTCCTCTTTTATTCCAATTACTCTTGGACATCAGCTAACTGGAAAGAGAGTAAAGGTAAGTGGTGTGAATGGCAAAAAGATTCTGCAGGGAAGCAGAACTTTTTTTCTTCAAATTAGACTGAAATGTTGCAATCAAACCAAATGATAGGGATTTTTCTCTCTTTTTTTCCTGGTTTAAAACAGTGAGCAAGGATTATGCTATGCCTCAATCAAAATAATTTCTTCTGGACCAGCAAACACAGCTGTTTCACTTTCAGCTCTATTGTGTACTATATGTGTGCCTATCTCTATGTAAACATATTATTTGTGTGGTTTTTAAATCAGTCATGTTCTACGTGTATCAGTATACACCTCTTTAACGCCTGTCACATACCTGTTTTTGGAAGATATCAAAAACACAATTTGAATACACAGGAAATCATTAACAGTCCATAAAAATTTTTAAAACACTTTCAATACATAATCTTTGCAAATCAAGTTCATTTACATATGAAAACCAAATACACTGTTTTCTGCGTTTACAAAAAAAAGTATTTGACTGCAATAGTCGTCTAATTCTTCACAAATCTGTCTGTCATACATGCCATGCACACAACAAAATTTGCTCTGAATACAACCAAACAGTGACAAAGCAAATGGCATAACCAACTGTAACATATTTTACATCAGTTCCTGTAAATCTCCCTCCTTTCTCTTCCCTCTTCATCACAGCAACACAACAAAGAAAACCACAGCATAATAAAACACTCACCATCGTGAGACTATAGCAAACATTGTGACTGTTACATGGGAATACATCATTTACACAGATTGCATTGCTCCTTGTCTTCCCCGGGCTTGCACTCAAGCAGTCTTGAGCTACCCAGTATCAACTTAAAACAGACGCCTAGTAACTGGAATAATCAACTACACACTTCAAGTAATGAATTACCCACAGTCGATTCTTTTCTTTGAAAATCATTTCCGCTCTAGGATGCCATTTCTTTCCGCCAGATATATACTTCCTTGTATACAGCATTAGCCATAGGGTCCCTTTGAAGATCTTGTGTCATGTTCTGACTTCATTTATAGCAGACAAAATCAACAGCTTTGTTGTGGAGCCTGACTAAATAAGAGCCTATCATGATGATAAAGCAGGTATGAAAAACAGCCAAGAGCCAAACAGTGGGAAAAAATGTGTGTGTGTGTGTGTGTGCACGCGTGTGAGGGGGAAGGTCATGCCACAGAAAGCCCTCAGTGAAAAGCTAGCTTGGTTGAGGATTAATGAAGCAGAAAAAGATGTAGCATTTCGCAACCATATAAAACAATAGGATCTTACTGGAAAAGCATAGACTAGAGCAGGGTCACCTAACAAACAAGCGCTGACTAAAGCAGCTATATAGGCCTTTTATTTTCTTTTAACCAGAGTCCATTTATAACAAACCATCTGGGCTGTAAGCAACCTAACTTTCAAACTGTACATAATGTACACCTTGTTTATTGTTTGTTGTAACTGGGAAAAAACTGACTCGACTGTAACAACTTAAACAGTACCACTAGTATGATATTCATAAACTGGCTGTGAAATGCTAGTAATATACAGGGGAAAAGCATACACACTCCTCACAAAAAGTTTTGTTACAAATAGGCTCGAACAGCATTTTAATACTTTTTTTTTTTGAAGGATGTACACTTAGTAGAAATATACTAATGAGTACAAAATATTAAAATCTTGCCTGTACAATGTATTTTGTATAAAAGCTTGTGACAAATGGACCCAGAAAGTCACAGTAACTCAATTTTTTAAAACAATTTTGTAACCGCAGCAGCTTTGTCACATGAAGGAGTCATACTTGTTTTCACAATTTCAGTAACTGATATTTGAAAATATAACTGATGCTCTCAGTTTTGAGATGTATCTTGCTGATAGTGATATTGTATGCTCACCAATGTCTGTCAGTTGTTATGGTGAACACAAAAATTAATGGCCGCTTACTTGCAGTTGAGCACTAATGTCTTATTCAGGCAAGAAAATGATGTCAGCTTGTGATTCACACAGGGAAAAAAAAAGAAAGAAAAAAAAAGTGTTTACACTAACTGTTTGATATACTTCAAGATGTATGCCCTGTGTAACAACCGTCAGACAATGTTACTTGCTAAGATACATTGAAAAGAAAGTAAATACTCAAACAAGATCTGTGATGTTCTTATCAAATGTTATTTAACATGTTTTCTATAAATGCAAATAACAAAGCCAAGTGGAGGTTACATAACCACAATACTGAACTTTCATCAGACGGTTGTTGCAAGGCTGTGGTAGATGTATTTCATTTTCAGATCCACATCTGAAGACTTTGAACAGCAAACAAGTGTCTTCTCTTAGAACTGCTGATGCTGAACTACAAATTTAATTTACCAGCATCTGCTGTTATAAATCTGACAGTTATTCCATTTTTCAGTGAATCAAAAATAGTCGACATACTGTGTTCACATGCCTTCCCTCTTTTCCCATGTTATGACTGCATGAAAGCCAGCCTCATTTTAAAATACCTGACCCTGAACTTAGCTGAAGTTCAAACAAGAAGCTACCCTTTGTTTCAACACACAAATCAAACATGCAACCTTCCTTGCTTTCAACATGTGTGAGTGACAAACACAATCTGCCACTTTTTAGAATTTATACAAGAATAAGAGATTTCATTCCTATAAAAAACACATTTAGAAGTGTTGTAGATAGATTGGAAACACAAAGCTGTTTGATACAATATTAATTATGCATTGCAATTTCAGACATATACAACAAACTTAATTTTCTCCGATGTTTTTCACCAGCCGAAGTTGTGGGAAACTCATTTTTTCCTTGGTAAAAACAATTAAAAATAGATTTGAGAAATTGATTTTAAAAAGACTAATTAGGCAAAATGCATCTGTGAATTACAACTCAAGTTTAAATCGACCATGTGAATTCGCCTTCTGAACATTGCTGGTAGTTTCCATGTTTTGTATTTATAAACAAAAGTTATAGTGCATAGATTTATTAAAACAGTTCACTAAAAACAGGAAAAAGAAAAACCAATCACACGGCTACACCTGAGAAAAGCTAACATTACTCACAGACAAGCACTGGGTATTGAACAAGCACCTTTTGTCACAGGCTCATATCAGCTCTGTGGCTTGACTTTTTGTTTTCGAAGTAAATGGAGGGATATCATACTCCCCCAGAGTTCAGTCTTCATGCACACATCCCTTTGTGCAGACTGCTGAACATTTTTGTGTTAATGAACTTAACTTACCGATGATGGCACACCAATGATACAAAGACTGACAGACCCATGATGTACGTAATATAAGAGAGAGTTAACTTACGATGACATTTAACTTACGATGACATTTTGTGAACAGAAAAGCAGCAACATTCTTGAGGCATTGAAATTCTGTCCTGACACAATTTTTAATATGTCTTTCAAATGATGAGGAGTTACACCTACTTGGTTTAACCATGGAACTCGTAGTTCTCTTTTCATTGCAGCCTATCTTTCTCGCTCTCTAAAAAAGAAAAAAAGTTGTCTACATACATAACATAAACTTCTTCAAGCAGCAGCTAAATATTTCATTTTGCTGTAAAGTGCATACTTCTGCTTGTTCTGAACAAGCTTTTGTCCTATGTTTGTGCACCTAAATATCAGTGTGTGTTTGTGACTCTTGTGTGTGTGTGTGACTCCGTGTGTGTGTGTGTGTGTGCGTGTGCGCACGCATGTACCTAAAATGGTCACCAAGTTTGTATGCATCTAAATGCTCAGACAACTGTGTTTGTTTAGGAGTGTGCACACAAATAATTGCCGCTTTATTTTCCTCATTTATATTGTACAGCTTTAAATTCATTTTTGAATTTTGAACATTTGTTTCAAGCCCCTGAGGTACGTAAGGCCTTTTCTTTTTCTTTGCACGGTGCTCAGGAATACGTTGGAAATTGGTAAACAAAAATATCATTCAATAAAAAGTTTCAAACTTAAAAACAAATCCCACCATCCATCCTGATCATAACTGGTTACTGGTACCCAAGTTCAACATTCATCACAATCTTGCCAACACCACTGTTGGTCACATTATAAAAACTATTCAGTCCTGCCCTTCAACAGATTACCACTTGTGAGTGGGTGTTTTGTTGTCCAGAGGACCAGCACTGGCCCAAATAGTGTCATTCTTGTGGCGCACACAGCGCATAGGAAGAATACAAGGATTTCGGATGAGACTATAAACTGAGGACCCGTGTACGAATGCACACAGAATATCTTGTGCACATGTTAAAACCTGTCCCGCTTTTCGGAAGAGTAGGCCATTGTGTGCCGGTGGGAATGGATGACAAAATTGAGAAAACTGCATACACATTGGGACGGATGTAAAAAATATGTGAGTGCTTATTCCATTATCCTTGATATAGAAGAAAACAACACAGAAAAGGCTAGTTGTAGATGCATAAGACTTATTCATTACTCAATATTTTCAAAGCTCTCATTTCTCTCTACCTTTTCTTTAACAGTTGCTTCTATATAGAATAATTACTGACAACCATTTTTGCATTTTGTTCGATTCAAAAGCAGCTTCAGAGCCAGTCTCCAGAAAGCACAAGCCAGTGGTTTAGGAAAGTCTTTACCAAAAAAAAAAAAAAAAAAAATCCCACCCCAACTAATTATGCCCAACATACGTTTTGTCTATAGATTGAAAGATGGTTCACTACTTAATCTTTCCGTATTCGCAATCATAAATTTTTCAAACAGATTTTGTTGCTGAAATTATTCAAAAAGAATGTTGGAAGAGAGTTTCACACACACAAAAAGTCTGGACTATCCCGAAGTATATCCAGCACGGATTATTACTGGTTGACCATATTGACGCCCGTTACAGTGCCGTCTGTGGCGATGACCTGGAAGGCAGTGGCAGATTCCAGGTTGGTGTACGTGGCACCCCCGATGGAATCCAGGTTGACCGTGGTGAGCAGGCTGGGGCCGCTGATCAGAGAGCCCTGGCTGGTTGGGTGGCTGGCTGTCACCACCTGCACGTTCTGGATCTGGTACGGCTGAGGCATCACCATGTCCACCACCTGAACAACGGTCACAAAATTAACTGTGCAGGCATCAGCAAATGGATTACATGAACGCATAAACTAATGGATAAACAGATTTTCCATCATGGTAGTGGTACTCCTTGGAAAGCTGAAAAAACGACACAAAGGCTAGAGGTAATAGTACAGTAAATCTATTCTATGGGGAAACACACTAAAATATATGGAATGGTGACTGTACTGGTTAATACTCGCACACAGTCATAGGTATATGAGCAGCCACAGAATGAAAAACTCTGAAACTGTTTCTAGTTTGGTTGGGTTTTTGGGTTTGTTTTTTTTTGGAGGGGGGATATAACTTTTATTTTACAGTTTGTTAGAAAGCATATGTGAATGGTTTCTTTTTCCATTCCCCCCCCATTTATTTACAATTAATACTAATAACAGTCTTTCAAATAGTGTCAGATTTTCCACTTTACCTATTCCAGATCAATATCTACACACTGCAATGCAAAAGTTTATCATGAACAGATCAATGGTAAATTGGTATTCAAATTAAGTTGGGGTGGGGGGTGGGAGAGGACAGCTTTGTGGTTAGAGACTTGAAGTTGAACCAATGATCATTCAGTATCTAAAGGCAGTGGTGCAAGCCAGTACCGACAATCCATTCAAGAGATTTTTCACTGGAGTTAAGAAGTGCCAACTACATTACCCCACAAGCTTTTTGGATGAGACTATAAACGAGGTCCCATGCACGCAAAACCTCTTCTAATCACGTTAAAAACTCATCTTTCTTTCATACACCAGATTAACCATGACCCGGTGGTATGGACAACACAAACATGTATCCAGCATGCAACATGGTTCAACATGCTAAAATTACACTCCCTGAAAAATTCAGTGCAGTGCCCCAAATGACTCCTACAAGAGTAAATGAAAGGTGACCACAAATTAAGTTTTACCTGCTGAGGAGGCTGAATCCAGGTGTTATTGAGAGTGACTGTTGGGGGCACCACTGTCCAGGGCAGACCACACGGATACGGCTCCTGGTTGCCGGGCATCTGCGCTCCATCCTGCTCCGTGACTACTGGTACAGCTGACGTCAGTTCCGTTTTAGGGTCTGGATTGGCAATGGGTTTGATTTCTTCTGGCTTTACAGGCGATGTGAGATCTACAAGTGGAGGCTGCACTTGCTGCTGCTGCTGCTCCTCCTCTTGTTTAGTCTGCGTGTCTGCACGTTTTGCTGTCTTGGCTTTTTTCTTAGCAGGCCCAACGGCTTCCCCTGTGGCTCCAATGCGTGTTCCATCATACACTTTGACAAAGCGTCCCTTCATAACCTGGTGGATTTCACTGCCTTCAGGAGGTTCACTGATGTCCTCTTCCTGACGGTAAAGACCAGTGAAAGCCACAAGGGACTGGGAGGCTCTTTGCTTGACGTACTCCATGTGGTACTGATGGAGATGCTGTTTGAACTCTTTGGCAACATTGGTTTGGAAATCACACAGCTTACAAGGGTAGATCTTCAAACCTTGGTGTTTGCGGGTTTGTAGGATGTGTTTACGCATGTTTTCATGGGTATTGCAGGCATAGTCACAGTAAAGACACTTGAAGGGTTTGATGCCTATGTGAATTCTCATGTGCCGTTTCAGGTGGGTCTTGCAAGCAGATTTGTATGGACAGTACTCGCAAGGTATTTCTTTCACAGGCAGGTGCGTCTTGGCATGATTTCTTATTCTGGTTTTTGTTCCTGCCAAACCACAGATATCACAGAGGTATTTCTTTTCCTTTGTGTGAGTACACAGGTGTTCCCGCAGTTCTCCTTTCAAAACAAAAGATAAATGGCAGTCTGCGACTGGGCACTTGAATTTACGCTCTCCATGCCGTTTCATGTGCAGCTGCAGCATCTTCTCTGCATAAAATGTGGAGCTGCAGATTGTGCATGGAAACTTGATCCCTTTCTTTTGGTTTTCATGAGAAGTCATGTGGACAAGGTAACTACTGCGTTTGCGGAAAGTCTTCCCACACTCTTCACAGGGTATTGGCTTGAACCCTATGTGATCAAGCAGGTGACGTCTGAGGGAGTTGGGGGCACTGAATGTCTTAGAACAATGACGGCATTTAAAAGGTCGTTCACCGGTGTGAAACCGTAGGTGTTCAATCAAGTTGTTTTTCAGGACAAAGCGTCCACATTCTGGGCAAGCGATGGAAGTGCGATAATTGATTTTCTCAAGTTTCTTCAAGTGTTCTCCATACAGTTGGGTGACCGAGTCCCGACCCTGGCATGTGCGAGCCACTCCTTCCTCTGTGCTCACATGCAGATGAACAAACTCAATATGAAGCTGATGCATCTTTTCATCTGAGGTCTTCCTGCCACAATGTGGACATGTGAAAAGTTCTTCCTTGATACCATTTCTGTTCAGGTTCTTCTGATGATAGCTTCCTGCACAGTGAATCTTATAGGACTTAGTGGAAAGAAACACTTGAGAACACGGTTCACAACGGGTGATTTGATTGGGATGTTCTGCAACAGAATGTGTCCTGAGCTCATTCGTGTCCCCAGCTGCAAAGTCACAATATTTGCATGAAAAAATGTTGTGCTTTTTGGCATCAGAACGTCTTGAAACCAAAGCTGATGAGTAATCTGGGTCATCTGCAGAGTCGTCCAGATCATCCATATCATCCACATTTTCTTCATCACCATCATCTGCTCCATCAGCTTGCTCGTTTGAATCACCATGGCCTTCTTCTTTGATGTTTTTGTCCACCGCCTCTAGCACTTCTTCTAAAGCATTGTTGCTGCCAATGTCAACCCGCTGGATTTCTGGGAGGCCATTTTCTTCAGTGTTCTTTGTTTTCCCAGATTCTGCTTTTTTCTCCATGGCCAGCACACTCTCGATAGCCTGGGACACGGACTGTTCCACACTGCGCATGTCTTGAATAACTGTTGTATCACTGTCATGCTCACTGTCAGAGCTACCACTGCTGAAGTATCTTTTGGGGCGCTGAACTGATCGTTTTGGTCGGCGGAGTTTGGAAGTCTCAGCACCAGGAGTTCTTTTATTCCCATCCTTGGCAGGAATATCTTTGTCTATCTTCCTTGGCCTTCCTCTTTTTCTGGGTCCTGGAGGTTTGGGAGCTTCTTCTTCACATTTGTCCGTTTTCCTCTTTCTTCCTCTCTTTTGGGGCGTCTTGGCTGAATTTTCTTCTGTTGGGGCTGATGTAGGCATACCGGGTTTCTCATCTGCTGGATCCATGATAATCACATCTCCATTTTCTGTATCAGCCATCAGTTTCCTTCTCTCTTGTTCCAGAACTCGCCTCTTGTGGAAGGAGGTATCATTGTGTTGTGCCAGGTCTTTTGGTTCTACAAAAGCTCTTTTACATATCTCACACTTATAAGGCCGATCAGTGGTGTGGCTGCGATTGACGTGCTTCATCAGGTCGTACTGACAAGTCAGGATTCTGTCACACTGAGGGCAGGGGTAGAGAGGTGCCTCTCTTGTCTGAAACTGCACTACTTTCCGGTCATTGTGGCGAAATTCCACATGGCGCCTCATGCGAACTGCGGAATGCATCTGGATACCACAGAATTTGCAAGTTATCTTGGAATGGCATTCCCGAATGATGCAAACGTGGTTTTTGGCCACACTCTGTTTGTGTGGCTGAGACATGACATGCTGCAAGATTTGTTCAGCTGACTGTGTCTTGTACTTGCAGGTAACACATAACAGAGGTCCCACTAAGTGCTGGCAGTTGGAAATGTGATTCTCTGACTGCAGATGGTTCAGAAGATCTGTGGCCCGGTTGAAATAAAACTGGCAGACAATACACTGAAAGGGACAAAGGCGAATGACATATTTGTTGTACTTGTTAAACATCTCTAGATTTGCAGGATGTTTCTTTGCTCGCTGACGATGGAACTGAGTTAGAAGGTGGCGGGCCATTTCATACTTTCTGGCAAATGTTTTGTTACATATGATACAAATGTGACTTTCTGGTTCTTTCTTGATATTTTCTGCTTTGATACGCACTGCTGACTCACTGTTTTCAGTGCTTTCCTCCAGTTTGCCGTCAGCTTCTGAAGTCTGCAAAGTTTCACTGGAACCTAACATGTACTCCTGGAGTTCATTGTTCTTCTTCGCTACATTCTCTTGATGCTGCTTAGTTTCAAGATGTATGTCATACACTTTGATACTGTCAAAATACAGATCACAGATTGCACACATTGCGACATTGTTCTGCCGTCGCTTGATGAGGTTGACTTGGGAATCATCAGGAGCGTTCTGGGGAATCATGATCTCTGCCATCTCCCCAGTGGAGGGGTCTAAGATCATTGAGGGAACTGCTTTGGCTGGAGGATCTACCTGCTGTTGCTGCGATTTGCCGCTCTTCTCCATCTCCTCGGCCATCTTGTGCTCCACTGTATCCATGTGTGTACTATACTGCAAACGGTCCGTAAATGTCATCTTACAGGTATTACAGTAGAATGCTTTTGTTCGCTTTACCAAGGCTCGCTTGTTACGTTTGAGCGCCGTCAAATGTCCTGGTTTCCATTTGCCTCCTGTTGATCGATAGGAACGATTGCGCTTTACTGGTCCTTCACCTGGCTTCCACTTTCCTCCTGTGTGGCTGGTGGGTGGACACGACCCTGAAAATTCATTGTCCGAATTTTCCAGATCTGATCCATCTGACGGAAAACCTATGACACCTGTCTCTTCATCACTGCTGAACTCCAGATTGCTCAAAATCATCGTAATGGGCAATTCCATGTCAAACTCTTCTGGAAATCCTTTGCGTCTACTCCTGGTGTTTTTGCACACAGGATCTGAATTTTTCTCTCCCACCTTCCTCTCCAGCTCCAGGGAATGAAAGAAGTCTGGTCTGGATTGCGAGGATCCCACGCCTTGCAAGACCGAGTTGGGGTCTATGGAGCTGTCACCACCAGGACTGAATGCTGAGTCAATGAAACTGGACAGTGGGGTTGCCACATCTACATTCAGACCAGACGGCTCATTGTTGGGCTGCACAGCATTGTAGGCATGGTCTATAACATTGTGGGAACTGGTCTGCGGATGGAAGTCTCCCTGGGCCCCGTACTGGTCAGACTGATATGATGTGAGGGCAAAATCGGCCGGAGTGGAAAGGCTGAACGTGGTGGCGTGGGATGTAGAAGGTAGACTTGGGGTGAGCACAGCACTCTGATCCGTCTCTGCTTTCTGACTGTAGTTCTGTCCATACACTTGAGAGTCCACAGCATACTCTCCATGCTGGTGCTGAGGCTGTGCCAATGTGGGCGAGGGTTTCTTCTGGCATCCCGTCCTCTTGTGGTGCACATACTGCATCAGCCCCACAATGGTCTGCTGACACACCAGACACATGTGGGTGTCTGTGTCACTGGCGTCTTCCTCCATCTCTGAAACACCAATACAGAGTGTTTACTAGACCTTCTGTTTGGGGTTTTTCTCTCTCTATTTTGTTGTTGCTCTCCTCCATCTCTCAAAAAGCACACAAAATATGCTTATTGGACTATCCAATTTTTTCTACAAACTTATTCTCAACCTCTCAAAACAGCACATACAATGGACAATTTTCTCATGTTTGTTACACATTTTACCACCTATACTTCTGAAATCACCATACATTTTGTGCATACTCGACAGATCTTTCATTTTACAACACTTTTCTCTCTCTCCAGAAATGTCATAATGATATACTTTTTCCTGAAATACTATAGGCATTCACTTTCTACTTTTCGGAAGAGTAGGCCATTGTGTGCCAATGGAAATGGGTGACAAAATTTACAAAACCTGCATACACACGGGGACTGGATGTAAAAAAGCACATGAGTGCTTGTTCCATTATCCTCGGTATAAAAGAGTAAAGGGAAAGGAGTCCCATAACCTATAAGGTCGTAGGGGGGCGAGGCGTCAGAGACCTCACTTCTCTAGGGCCAGCATATTGAGGGTGGCGCCCATCTCCTCTCCCTCGCTGCTTTACCTTCCCTGACCCTAAAGAGGGCAGGTACCCATTTACAGCTGGGTGAACTGTACTGAAGCCAAGGCGCGCAAACGGTCACCCATCCAACTGGTAACCACGCTCGACGCTGCTTAACTTGGCTGGGGGAAAGCGAGTGCTCTGACCACTGAGCTATCCCGTATAAAAGAATAAATAAAATAAATAAAATTATTTGATCTGTAAAGTAACGAACTATTTTATCAGACTGCTCATATATTTGTCAATCAACCTTTTTGCCATAAATATTTGAAATGGCATGCTATGCACTGATTAGACAAAATATTTTATTTGGACTTTGTACTTTTCTAACATACCATACCCAATGTGCTTACTGGACAATCCAAGATCTTTTCTTTAGACTGTCTTCCACTTCTGAAATAACATACACAATGAGCTAAATAAAGTATGCCTACCCTTTTTTCTTCTTTAAAAAAAATTTTCTCTTAAGATCTGAAAAACAATTATAATTCAAATTACATTTAACACTATCCCTATATTAAGGGAGAGAACCCCTCTTTCCAGTACACATGCACTGTGTGCATTTGCACTTGTAAACATTGCCTATATAGCATTTTTAGCACTTTAAATTTTTTTAATTTCATTATGTCAAAACTCTGTCTGGAAACTGGGAATTATGGGTAAATAAATTCAATATCTTGTACCCCAAAAAACCCTTTTAGGCTACATATTTTTACAATTTTGTATAGTTATGAAAGAGAATCTGACTCCATCAAACACGCTAAAAATGACCACTAATGTACTTGCAACGTGCATCGTATTCAACAAAACAGATGACTTCATTTACACTAAATGTCTGGCATGCCATTTCTGCAAAGTAAGAAGTACAATTTGCTCAGAGAAAAAACCACTAGGCTTTTCATAAACTCCGCCATCTGCCATGCAGTGATGCACACACACCAAGAATGCTGCGGATCAAAAAAACCTTTGTTTCCACATGGGTTCATCTTTGGAAGCTGATTATAGAGTGAAATATGATCCGCTCACTGACCTGCTAGGTCTTAATTAATAGAAACAGCATGTATCTGGCTAACTAGTGGCATGGGAAAGTTTGGATTCTCTGCAGGAAGGAAAGCTGGAGAATTTTTTAAAAACACATTACCCATTACTTCTATGTGGGTGCTCCGTTCTGTATTGCATACAGCCACTGTTGCATGATTGATTATGCTGATCACATATTTTATGAGATGGGTTTAAATGATTGGTGTGTTATAATTTCACTTTGTTGCTCTTAACCTTTATTGGTGTGTGTGTGTGTGTGTGTGCGTGCGTGCGTGTGCGTGTGTGACATAGAGTGTTGTCGGCTTTTAAGTTATTATATTACTTCTTAATCTGTATTGTTTAATAAAGCATGCTGTGTAATTGTAATTTTAAAACGCAACTCATAATATCTCTTGTTGAGACATTAAAGTATTCTTGAGTCTTGGCCAGTGATGGGTGATGTGAAAGGAACAGTTCTTAGAAGGTTGGTTACCCTACAGCAGGTCACCCATAGGGAAAAGGTTAACTCACTCCCTGCGATCCACTGCAGTCGCAGTGGTCTCACACACAACACTTGTCTACGAACCCCTGCGATTGCAGGATTTGACCCGCAGATTTTCCTTCAGCTCAATGACGTCAACTTCTGTATAAAAATCCCACAGCGGGCTTTTTTTTGTGGTAGGCCTTCCACCTACAGGTCAACAATAAACCCTAAAAATTTCATATACCTGTGTTGAGTATCTTTTTGGATATGAGTTTTTAAAAACACAACTAAAATCGACACAAACAGCCCATATACAGAGATAGACACGCATACTAAAAATCGGCCAGTAGGGAGGGAGTTAATAGACGATCCAGTTTTTCGATATGTTTTGTTACCTTCCATCCTTGAAAAAGCATGCACAATGTGGTAAGTGGACAATTGATTCACAATTTTTCTAATTCTGAAATTTTGCACTTTTTACAAATTACAAAATATCTTAAAATGTGTCTCAATACATATGAAATACTATAACTTGTATAAGTTATAACATTTGCATACATGCTAATGAGGAAAACATAATTTAACACAAACCTTCATAATTTCAATTAATTTGTGCTAAGATTCAGTTTTGTATTCAGAAGCTACCACATTAGAAAAAAAAAAAAGGTCTATTCTTCTTGGATGGGTGCTACATCAGATCCCATGGGTTATCTCGTCTACCCCCCCCCCCCCCCCCCCCCCCCCTAATGAGGATGCCGGGGCCTTGTCAGTAGAAACAGCACCCCCACCTTCTGGAAATTCTGTGCTAGGAAAATTTCCCTCTTTTCTATCGCTCTCTTAGCTTCTGCCTTATTCCTTTTCTTCTTTTCTGCCTTCTTGGTCCTTTCACCTGCATTTTCCCACAAAACATTTATAAAAGATAACACTTCTCTCCCAATGTCCCATGCTGAAGTTGGATGTGCTGGGCCTGACTTGTCACTAGCTGTCAGGCGTTTAATGGCAGCGCAACACATTTTCACTCATATGACAAGATAATCATTGCTGTCTGAACATTCAACGACGAAGAAGAATCTCTTCTCGTTATTACCATTGTTTAAGAAAAAGTTCTAAACATTATGTAGCCTGTGGCAACTTAACTTTTACGAGTTTTAGCAACACAAACACTCTTCTGAACAATGTGTTTACACACTGTTTCAGTGTGGTTGTAGATTACAACTTTTTTAATTTCAAAGCTAAATAAACAACAAACAAAAAACAACAACCAATTATTGACAAAAACCATTTTGTTTACTTTTTATTTTATTTTATATGTGTTGGTTCGTTGTGCCTGAACTCACTTTTACATTCCAGGACACATAGTGACATAAGCTTACTTATACCGTTCAGGGTTTGGTTTTTTAAAATCTTGGGCGATATTTTCTTTCTGGCTATGACTTGTTTACATGTTTGATTCTTATAGTTATATCTTGGGGAAAAAAACCCCCAAAAACCCCACACACAAATTTCCAAGTGTCTAAGGGTGTGCTTGATAATGTTCATAATATTGTAGAAGGCTACACAGTGACAGTATCAACTATCATGTTTTGTGTTTCTCTGCATGTAGTGAGTGTATTCATGAGTGAGTGAGTGCATAAATGTGTCACATTGTGTGTGTATCACATGTCACATGTGTCATTGTGTGTGTGTGTGTTTTGATATTATGATTTATGAATACATTCACTAGTAATAAAAAAAAAAGTAGTATGTGTGTGATTCTGATGATGTAATATTGTCTTATGATTATATCCATCAGCCAGATAATGAGATATTGCCAATATTGAAATGTGTGAAATACGACTGGGTTCTTCCCCCCCCCCCCCCCCCCCCCCCCCAATCCTTTTAGATTCTGTATTTGAATTATTTCACAATTAATTACTGCAACAACACAAACTCTAAAAGTAACTGTATACTGTGTGTACTACTACTAGTGTACACATCTGTGATGATAAGATTCCTATATTAGTATATGTTTAAAAAAAAAGAAAAAAAGAGAGAAGTGTATGGGATTTCTTAATATCACTTCATCAGTAGAATCTGGCTAGCAGAATGAATGTACTTAACTTCATCACATCTCTAAAGATAAACGAAGCAATTTACTTACTCAGTTTACAAATATGCATACAGTATACACTGAGACCAAGATTGCTTTCAGCTGAAAGAGGACTACTTGAACTGTCTACTTGCAAAGTTCTCCTTAGTAATCAAAGTTTCTTTAAAATCAAAAATCATTGATTGGCTTGGCATATAAATACTATGGTTTTTTTATGCCTCAGTTCAGCTGTCCACATAATTATTTTGTTAGACTGACTCCTGATTTCACATAGGC
>CM054143.1:51998662-52006162 GCA_028751875.1 Rapana venosa | reverse complement strand
AAGAAAACAGTTGGATGAAGGGGAATGATAGGAGTTAAGCGCGCGCAGGGGGGGGGGGGGAGGGAGTAGTAGTTGTGTTGGAAGACAGAGGAGGAAAAGCTTTTTAAGAGACATCCACGGGGGTTGGGGAGAGAGTAGATGGAGGAGAGTGGGGAGTGAGAAATAAGGGGGGGGGGGGGGGGGGGGGGGCAGGGAGAGAGGATGAGGGAAAAAGATTTATGTGAGCATCTCCGGATATAATGGATGATCGGTCAGAATGAATTACTGCCAATGAGAGCTAGGTTGTTTAGCGGCGCGAGGAGGCCCTAGAGGGGGTAGGTGGGTCGGGTGGGGTATGGGGTGGGGAGGGTGTGTGTGTGTGTGTGGAACCGGGTTTATGTGTGTGTGTGTGTGTGCGTGCGCGCGCGCGCCGTGTGTGGTATCTGCGGCGGCGCGCACGTGAGGTGAGTGTGTTGTTGTTGTGAATGAGTGAGTGATGTGAAAGATGAGTGAGAGTGTGTGTGTGTGTGTGTGTGTGCGGCCTGCTCGCGCGCGCGGCACGCGTGTGAAGGGACGGGGTGGCGCTCAACTCTTCGTCTCTCTCTCTCTCTCCTCTCTCTCTCTCTCTCTCTCTCTCTCTCTCTCTCTCTCTCTCTCTCTCTCTCTCTCTCTCTCTCTCTCACGGGCCTGGCAGAATTTATTTTACATCTTTACTGTGTTGGTCGTAAATCAATCAGACCCCTTGGCTTAGTGTGTAGTATGTCATTCAAGATGAAGGGGTGGGTGGCTGGGGGGAAGGGGGAGAAGAGGGATGGGTGGGGGGAAGGGAATAGGGGGGGGGGGGGAGAGGGGTGTCTATTTGGTGAGGAAGGGGAGGAGGTGAGCCGTGGTTGTGGAGGGGGGGGGATTTTGGGTTGGCTGGGTTTTGGTTGTTATCTTTGCATGTGGAGGCGAAAATTATGGGACATGGATGGTTTAGAGTTGAGGGTTTTTTTGTGTTTGTTGCTGTGGCTTGATTTTGGTTGCTCAGTTTGTTACATTTTTTTTGTGGCTAATTTTGTTCCGTCCTGTGTTTTTGTGTGGGGTGTTGCGCTGCGCATGTGTGTGCTGCTGTGAGTGCTTCTGTGCTCAGTGTCTCGATCTGCTCTGTGTCTCGTCTCGTGTTCTTTGTCTCGTTTCTATGTCTGTCTTGTGCGTGATGGGCGAGTGTTGTGTGTGTGTGTGTGTGTGAGTGTGTGTGTGTGTGTGTGTGTGTGTGTGTGTGTGTGTGTGTGTGTGTGATTTGATACACGAATATTATCCAGGTAAGCGTCAAGGCCCCTTTACTGAAGGGCGGCGATACGCATATATTCGATTTCTTCTTCTCGTTTGAACGCTCAGACAGCAACTATTGTTGTCTGTCACATGAGCCAAAATACGTTGCGCTGCCGTTAAGCACCTGACAAGTCAGGACCAGCACATCCGACTTCAGCGTGAGAGAGAATTGTTCTCTTATAAATCTTACAGGGGAAAAAAGTAGGAGATTGGACCAGAAGGCAGAAAATAGACATATGATGTAACCAAAGAAAATAACCAACCAAGTTTATCGAGAATACATGAACACTACCTAACATATACTTAGCGTAAAATTTCACGATAGTCTATAACAACTCAACTGTCTATATCATCATAGTACTTAGTCTCTTCAGTCCAGAATAAACATGGCATGGCTAAATCATATAAAAGTGTCTTTATGACCTATGTGGACATGAGCAGACTAGACCTAAATCTTAAAGGATTTTTTCCAGAGAGAGAGAGAGAGAGAGAGAGAGAGAGAGAGGAGAGAAGAGAGAGAGAGAGAGGAGAGAGTATAACAGACAAAGATAGAGGAGACAGTCTATCATATCAACCTGTGTTGTATCTCCAGCTATCTGCTCTACCACACCCAGGAAGGAGTTCAGAGAACATCATTTTCAGGGAATACAAGCCCCTAACTTTTTGATTTGTGACTGGGATTATTGCACTGAAAGTCTCTCCTGTTGGGGTCAGAGAGAGGGCGGATTTATGGTGATCTGTCACGATCAAAAGTCCGAAAACTTCTGCCATACAAAATTGCAATGATAATGAATACTGACAGGCTGGGAGAGGTCTTGTGCTTGAGTGATGAAGTGGAAGTTTGCAGGGAAAATACTGGAGATCTGGGGATATAGAAGGGGTGATGGTTATGATGTTGTTGTGAAGAAATTTCTTTATCAGAGACAAGTGTGTTTATCATTGTAATATGCGTTTACATAATGAAGAAGTGGGAGGAAGGGAGAGAGAGAGAGAGAGAGAGAGAGAGAGAGAGAGAGAGAGAGAGAGAGAGAGAGAGAGAGAGAGAGACTTCAGACTTCAGACTTCAGATGGTTTATTCATGTAAGGCCATAGCCCCATATGAAAGGGGGCAGAAAAAAGCAAATAATGTATATGCGTATACAACATACAAAACAGCACATAATACATATGTACCAAAGACATGAGAGCCTAAGACGTAAGTTTTTTCTCGTAACTGAAAAGCCTTATACAAAAATAGAGCCAGATTATGAACAGTTTTATCATGGACTGATGCCATCAGCAAACTTAACCGGACCTTTGGAACAAACAAGGTCGGGCATAGAATTTCTGTGGAATAAATCTTATACGTAAAGTAGTGAGAGCAGGACACTTCAAAACAAAATGGACTTTGTCTTCAGCTGATTCTTTACATAGTGGACATAGCATATCGGTAGCAGAGACTCGTCTATAGCGGAAAGCATGTGCATTAATGTCCGATATGCCGAAACGAAATCTAGTGAGAATGAATCTCAAGTGTTTATCCATGTTCATTGAGATATATTTCTTTACTACATGTGTTGAACTATAAACCCTGTATAAATCGAATCTATCGCTAGAGTTGATATGGTTTTCCCACTTTTGCCATCTACAGTCAACCATTCTCTGACGAAGAGTTTTAATAAATATATTTTCTTGTCCTACCCCCTGATAGATCCATGCATATCAAGCCCCAGTTCAGATAAACATATTCGTATATTAGATACCCAATTAACTTTACCCCTTGCGTCTAAATCAAGCAACATATTATATGCCTTTCGTGGTAGCCTATCGTTATTCATTTTTAATAATTTAAACCAGTACTGTATACACCTAACGGCGGAAGTAATGAAAATAGGGTATCTGTTTGTTTTCTCCATATATTAAATCGTTTGGTGTTTTAGAGAGAGAGAGAGAGAGGGGGGGAGGGAGGTATACACAGATAGACAGACATAATAACGGACAAAGAAACTTAGACAAGACAGAGTCTATCAAGTATCATATCGACCTGTGTCTGTATATCCATCAATCTAGTCAACCACATGCACGAAAGAGTTGAGAGAGAATCGTTCTCAGGGAATACGAGCCCCTAACTTTTGATTTGTGACTGGGATTATTGCACTGAAGTTCTCCCTGTGGGGGTCAGAGAGACAACTGATTTATGGTGATCTGTCACGATCAAAAGTCTGAAAACTTCTCCCATGCAAATTGCAATGATTATAAATGCTGCCAGGCTGGGAGAGGTCTCGTGCTTGAGTGATGATGAAGTGGAAGTTTGCATGGAGAATACTGGAGGCCTGGGGATAGAAACGGTGATGGTTATGGTGTTGTTGTTGCTGTTGTGAAGAAATTTCTTGATCAGAGACAAATGTGTATCATTGTAATATGCATTTATATATTGAAGAAGTGGGAGGAAGAGGAGTGAGGGGGGGAGAGAGAGAGAGAGAGGGGGGGGGGGGGGTACACAGATAGAAAGACGGTATAACAGACAAAGACAAGACAAAGTCTATCAAGAATCATATCAACATGTGTCTGTATATCCATCTACTCACTCAACCACATGCACGAAAGAGTTGAGAGAGAATCGTTTTCAGGGAATTGGAGCCCCTAAATTTTGATTTGTGACTGGGATTATTGCACTGAAGGTCTCCCCTGTGGGGGTCAGAGAGACTGCTGATTTATGGTGATCTGTCACGATCAAAAGTCCGAAAACTTCTCCCATACAAATTACAATGATTATGAATACTGACAGGCGGGGAGAGGTCTAGTGCTTGAGTGATGATGAAGTGGAAGTTTGCAGGGGAGGGGGGGGGGGGGGGGGGTAGGTGGTTTTTTTTTTTTGGGGGGGGGGGGGGGGGGGCACTGGAGGCCTGGCCTGGGGATAGAAGAAGCGATGGTTATGTTGTTGTTACAAAGAAACTTCGTGATCAGAGAGAGTGTGTTTATCATTGTAATATGCGCGCGCGCGGTGTGTGTGTGTGTGTGTGTGTGTTGTGTGTGTGTGTGTGTGTGTGTGTGTGTGTGTGTGTGTGGTAAAGTAGCAGGGAGGGAGAGGGAAAGCTAGATAGACAGATTAGATAGATAGATAGATATACAGATGGATAGAGAAAGAGAGAGAGAGAGGGGGGGGGGGGCACACACATATAGACAGTATAAGAAACAAAAACAAGACAGTGCTATCAGCCTGTGTCTGTATCTCCAGCTATCTACTCTACCACACGCACAAACATCATTTTCCGGGAACACGAGCCCCTAACTTTTTGATTTGTGACTGGGATTATTGCACTGAAGGTCTCTCCTGTGGGGGTCAGAGAGAGAGAGAGAGGGCTGATTTATGGTGATCTGTCACGATCAAAAGTCCGAAAACTTCTCCGATACAAAATTGCAATGATGATGAAGGGTGACAGGATGGGAGAGGTATTGTGCTTTGTGATGAAGTGGAAGTTTGCAGAGGGAATCCTCGGAGGTCTGGGGATAGAAGGAGTGATGGTTATGTTGTTGTTGTTGCTGTTGTGAAGAAATTTCTTTATCAGAGACAAGTGTGTTTATCATTGTAATATGCGCTTATATTTTGAAGAAGTGGGCGGGAGAGAGAGAGAGAGAGAGAGAGGAGAGAGAGAGAGAGAGAGAGAGGAGAGGAGAGAGAGAGAGAGAGAGAGAGACAGCCAGCCAGACAGACAGACAGACAGACAGACAGACAGACACTCAAGCGGTATAACAAAAGACAAGACAGAATCTATCAAGTATCATATCAACCTGTGTCTGTATATCCATCTATCTGCTCAACCACATGCACTAAAGAGTGGAGAGAGAATCGTTTTCGGGGAACACGAGCCCCTAACTTTTTGATTTGTGACTGGGATTATTGCACTGAAGATGGGGGTCAGAGACAGCTGATTTATGGTGATCTGTCACGATCAAAAGTCCCAAATCTTCTCCCTTACACATTATAGTGATTATGAATGGCGACAGCCTGGGAGAGGTCTTGTGCTTGAGTGATGAAGTGGAAGTTTGCAGGAGAAATACGCGGAGGTCTTGGGATAGAAGTGGTGGTGGGTATGTTGTTGTTACTGTTGTGAAAGGACTTTGTGATCTGAGACAAGTGTGTTTCTTATTGTAACATGCGTATAAATGGTCAAGAAGAGGAAGGAGGAGGAGGGGGAGAGAGAGGGAGGGAGGGGGGGGGAGAGAGAGAGGGAGAGAGAGAGAGAGAGAGAGAGAGAGAGAGAGAGAGGAGAGAGAGAGAGAGAGAGAGAGAGGAGAGAGAGAGAGAGGAGCGGGAAAAGGGGAGTGGAAGGTGGTGATAAGATTTTGACATGGCAGGAAAGTTGTTTTTTTTAAGGGGGCATACAAGTGTCGGACCTGTGATCTTGAGTACTCTATGGGAGTAGGTTCGAGTCTTTTGCAAAGCCATCCTTGTTGGTGCAGTCAACCCCCCCCCCCCCCCCTCCCCCCATCCCTCCCTCTGCAGCCCATTCCCTCCAAACCTTTCATTTTTTATTACATCCTGCAACGGCCATGAATCGTATTGTATTGCACTGCGTTGTATTGTATTGTATTGTATTGTATTGTGTTGTACACCACTTTCAGTCTCAGCAGATATCTCGCGTGCTATTCGGGATGCTCTTCACGGCGCCACAAGAGCGGCGCCATTTTTTGTCTGTATGCGTATGTCATATCCATATTTCTGTATGCCTGTGAATCATGGACCCTGACTGCAGATTTGGAGAGAAGAGTACAGGCGGTGGAGATGAGATGCTTTCGGAGACTCCTTGGCATCTCCTACAAAGACCACATAAGCAACGAAAGCGTGCATAACAGAATCCAGCAAACCATTGGACCCTATGAGAACCTATCTAACGATCGTGAAAAGCGTAAACTAAATGGTATGGGCATGTCACAAGATCCAAAGGACTTGCAAAGACAATTTTACAAGGCACTGTCCAAGGAGGAAGAAGAAGAGGCAGACCAAGGAAGAGCTGGGAGGATAACATCAGCGAATGGACAGGCCTAGAACTCAAATCCCTGAGAAAGGCAGAACAGAGAGAGGAATGGAGGGAACTGGTTGTTGAGTCTTTGAGGGTGCCCCCACGGTCGTCAGACTACGGGACAGATAGATAGATAGATACGTATGTTTGTTTTTCTAAGATTGGCTACTTTTGGTCAGAATTTTTTGCCAGGGACGAACTGTCTTATCGCCGTCAGTTATTTTACGTGCGCTAAATGTGTGTTACGCAGGGAGACTTCAGTTTTTCATCTCACCCAAAAGACTAGCACCCAGAGCCCCCCTCCAGTCAAGGTCTAGCGGTTGGAGGAAGAGATTATGCTTGCTTGGGGCTCGAACCCGCAAATTGTCGATTTCTAGACGGGTGTGTTACCTCTAGACCACCGATTTACCGATTCCGCTTTCAGCCGGAATAGAAAATCCCAATGGTAATCCCCCTCCTCCCTTCCTCCTTGTCTGTATTATCTCTGTGTGTGTCTGTGTGTGTGTCAGTGTGTCTGTGTGTCTGTCTTTTCTTATCTTCTTTCTCTGTTTGACCCCCCACCTCCCCTTGTTTTTTAAAATGTTATCTGTCTCTTTGGGGAATTAATGCACCATTTCCCCCTCGCCACCCGTGTGTGTGTGTGTGTGTGTGTGTGTGTGTGTGTGTGTGATTCATATTCAGATTCATAATATTTTATTGCCATTTATGTTATGTAAACTTATTTGACACAACAAAACACACGTCAGTTATAATGATCTATTTGGCTCAAAATGATGTACACTAAAAGCATGTTGCATTCTACTTCTCATTTTCTCTTTTCTTAAAACATTCATTCACATATTTGATGGTATCTGCTTGATAGATATCAATTGTGATTATGTCACTTAATTTATCTATAGTTTAAACGTTTTTTTGTCTTTGGTTGTAATTTTTAATAAAAATTTGTTTCTCAGTTCATCATATTAGACACATTTATCGAAAAAATGAAATTCCATCTTCTATTTTGTTACAGTATCTGTATTTTCTGTCCTCTCTAGATATATTATTTTTGGTCCCTCCCTTTCTCTATTATTAAATTGTGACAGCTTGTGCAAAATTTGCAATACGTCTTTTTATGGGTTTTGTTTTCATAGTTTATTAAATATGGTTCCAGTCTGTATGCTTTGGTAGCAAAATCGTATAATTTTAGTTTTGCAGACTTTCT
>CM054143.1:51986162-51991162 GCA_028751875.1 Rapana venosa | reverse complement strand
AACCAATCTATCTCTCTCTAACTCTTATAAGAGCAGACCACACCTAAAAAAACCACAAAAAAAACCAAAACAAAAAAAACAATACCCTAGATTCGAACCCGCGACTTTATGAGCCAAAGCAATTGAAAGCAAACGGTCTTAACCACTCGGCTATGGCGTCCGTCAGGGCAGATAAATCATCGTGGAAATGCAAAAAGAAGTGGCCTCTGTGGTGGTGGGATTGGGCGGGGGAGAAGGGGGGGAGGTGTGATGCGGGAATGAGTGATGTAGTCAATGTATGTAGTAATCGAAGGGATTAGTGGGGGGGGGGGGGGGGGGGGATTCAGGGATGGGTGATGTAGTTCATGTAAATGTAGTAATCGAAGGGAGTGGTGGTGGGAGGGGAGGGGGTAGGTAGATGCAGAAATGAGTAATATATTATATATATATATATATATACATATATAAATAAATATATATATATATATATATATATATATATATATTATATATATATATATATATATATATACAGTAATCAAAGGGATTGGTGGAGGGCGGAGGGGTGAATTCAGAAATAAGTGATGTAGTAAATTATGTAGAAATCGAAGGGAGTGGTGTATATTGTGTGTGTGTGTGGGGTGGGGGGGGGGGGGGGGGGGGGGGGGTGGTGGTTGCAGAAATAAGTGATATAAATTATGTAGTAATCGAAGGAAGTGGGGGGGGAGGGGGGGGGGCTGGATTCAGGAATGAATGATGTAGTAAATGGATATGTAGTCATCGCAGAGAGTGGGAGGGGGGGGGGATGTAGGAATGAATGATGTAGTAAATGTTTATGTAGTCATCGCAGAGAGTGGCGGTGGGGGTGGATGTAGGAATGAATGATGTAGTAAATGTTTGTGTAGTAATCGAAGGTGGTTGGTTGGTTAGGCGGAGGATGCCATCGATCACCTGGCTACCTGCTGAACTGACCCAGCTTGTCAGGCAGCAGTGAGAACTCCGCCCAACACACTGAAACACCTAATTGCCAATTAGCTCTTTGGTGGTGGTGGGTTTTTTTCCTCCCTCCACACCCCCCACATAACCAACCACACCCCCACTTCCCACTTCCAATCCCACCTCTTATCTCCTCACAATGTCTTACTCTGTGTGTGTGTGTGTGTGTGTGTGTGTGTGTATGTGTATGTGTGTGTGTGTGTGTTTGTGTGTGTGTGTGTGTGTGTGTGTGTGTGTGTGTGGCGTGGGTGTGTGTGGTGTCCCTGTCCCTCTGCCCTCCGTCCATCCATCCATCCTCTCTCTCTGTCTCCCTCCCCTCCCCCCTCTCTCTCCCTCCCCTCCCCCCCCCCCCTCTCTCTCTCTCTCTCTCTCTCTCTCTCTCTCTCTCTCTCTCTCTCCTCTCTCTCTCTCTCTCTCTCTCTCTCTCTCTCTGTGATGTAAGGAAGATTGTAAAAGAAACAGATTGAGCGTAGACAACGTTACTGCAGTCAGACCGGCCAAATCACCCAAAACCACAAAATAATGTGTCGAACGATAATGAACGTTTGTAGGTGGGGCGGATAGCCCACTGGGATAGAGCTTCGGGCCTGTGATCTGACGGTAACATTGAAGGCCCGGGTTCGAGTCTTCGCTGAGGTGTCCATTCGCTGAGGTGTCCAATCAAAGAGATTCTTTTCCACACCCCCGGGATTTAACATTGATTCTGACTTGATTTATGCAAATCTTTCAGATGAGACTCCACTAGAAATTGAGGTCTCGTGTACGAACGCACGTATAACATTTTGTACACACTTTACAAACCCATCCTTTTTTTTTACCATATGTACACACTGGAATTTTGGCGTGTGTCTCTCTCCCTCCCTCGGAGTTTTAGCGTACATGACTTTAAAAATTTTTTTTATAGACATCTCACCACAAAGATAGCCATACTCCGACTTCAGAGGAGAGTACGGGGACGGGATAGCTCAGTGGTCGGAGCACTCGCTTTCCCCCAGCCAAGTTAAGCAGCGTCGAGCGTGGTTACCAGTTGGATAGGTGACCGTTTGCACGCCTTGGCTTCAGTACAGTTCCCCCAGTTCACCCAGCTGTAAATGGGTACCTGCCTCTTTAGGGTCAGGGAAGGTAAAGCAGCGAGGGAGAGGAGATGGGCGCCACCCTCAATATGCTGGCCCTAGAGAAGTGAGGTCTCTGACGCCTCGCTCCCCTACGACCTTATAGGTTATGGGACTCCTTTACCTTTTATCACCACAAAGATAGCCATACTCCGACTTCAGAGGAGAGTACATGATGCTATTGCTACGAGCTTCTCAAAACGGAAGGCAATAATCTCAACATAAACATTTTTAGCAGACATAAATAACTGACGAAGAAAAAAAAACCCATCCATTTTTTCGTTGAAAAGCAGGCCAGCTTGCCCGCGGCATAGACAACACGAACATACCCAGCATGCACCCTGCGACCCGCAAAGGGATAGACTCCGTCAGGTTTCAGAATCAACTTGCCTGAGAGACACGGCCTGAAAGTTTCACGACGGAGATATCCTGCAAACCAAGCAATACAGCCCACGAGAGGAGCTGGAAAGGACATGCCATTATTTTTCCTCAGACACACCTGACGGTGTAAAACGAACGAGAGAAGAAAGAGCCGAAGAAAGAAGTCGGATGAAGTCAGTTGTAAGAGAATTCTGGAACATCTGCGAGAGAAAGAAACGACAGGAGTAGAGGCAGATGTCAGTGTGGCATTGTCAGACTGAGACAGCAAGCAGGAGAGGAAGACAGACAGGTGCAATGTTCTTCAAGCATTGTCAGCAAGTAGACTATTTTCTTATTTCAACAAGTCCCTATACAAGAACAACTCGCATCTTTATCGGACTGGTGTGTTGATAAGACTCGTGTGTGTGTGTGTTGTGTGTGGTGTGTGTTGTGTGTGTGTGTGTGTGTTTGTGTATGTGTGTGTGTGTATGTGTGTGTGCTTGCATGCGGGCGTGTGTGCGTGTTGTGTGTGTGTGTGTGCGCGTGCGTGTGTTTGTGTGTGTGTGCTTGCGTGCGTGCGTGTGTGTTTATAGTCTCATCGAAAGGACTTTCTGGGGGGATGGAGTCAGTACTGATGTTAACTCCAGGGGGAAAATCCCCTGAAACGGGCACCTCCTTGGGGGCTCGATCCCGGGCCGTCAGATCACGAGCACAAAACTCTAACCACTAGGCTATCCCCTTCCCCATTATTATTATTTTTTTTTTTTTACATTACTGAGATCCTGGCTTCCTGTCTTGAAGATCCCTAGTGTGGGATTATTTAATTATTATCTATTATTTCTTCTTGTTGTCAGTATTGGAATTCAATCCCTTCCGCTTAAGTCCGGCTTTTTGTGTGAATGGGCTTTGAAAGCTTGATGTCTGAAAAGCATTTGTCACTGTCGTTGTCATTTTGTCGTTGTTGTTGACATTGACTCAATCTCTGTCTCATCTGTCTGTCTGTCTCTCCTCTCTGTCTGTCTCTCTCTCTGTCTGTCTGTCTGTCACTGTCTGTCTGTCTGTCTGTCTGAACTATCTTCTGTCCTGCATCCCATCTCCCTGCTTCGTACTTGTTCTGTTATTCTCTCTGTGAAGTGGTTTAGTGTATGACTTTTCTTCTTATATATTTCTAAACTATGATGAGGTTTGATTTGATTAAAATTTGGATTTATCTCTGTGTCTCTGTTTCTCTCCGTCTGTCTCTGTCTCTGTCTGTCTGTCTGTCTGTCTGTCTGTCTGTCTCTCTCTCTCTCTCTCTCTCTCTCTCTCTCTCTCTCTCTCTCTCTCTCTCCCTCCCTCCTTCCCTCCCTTCCATGCATGCATGTATGCATGCATGTGTATTTTTTGTATTATTTTGAATACCCCTGAGTATTCTCTGCCATAATTATGTCTCCAAACATACCCGAATGCTGCACTGTCTTTCTGTTTTCCTCTGTGCTGTAGTTGTCACTGCTCACAGTATCTTGTTGTTGTTTTTTGGCACAAGTACCTAGCATCCACTTTGTGGTCTTCAGGTGGAACACATGCATCAGAACTAGCCGCGCATTCCAGCACATGTCTGCCATCATTAACAACATTGTCATCAGCTCCCATGTTCTGTTTGGTGTGTTATATGACCTGGCTCCCACGTCATGTCACATAGTTTTTGTTGATACTGGCATTTTTGTTCAGCACACTGACCTGTGCTTTCGTCAGCACAAACACTGTACTTTCCCTTCTGTCCCACCTTCATCATTGTGTAGACTCTGTTGCTTTCCTCATTAGAAACAGAATCAGCTGCCGTTATATTGTGATTATTATGAAAGAGACTTGGAGGGATAGGAAGAACGAGGGTAGAGGGAGATGAAGAAAGACTTGCCCATAGAAACATGTATAATAACCCATGTAAAACATACTATCTCTTTTGTGACCTTTGTCTGTCTGTCTGTCTCACCCTTCTTCTCTTTCTATCCTTTACTTATTAGTGTGAGTGTGTATATGTGATTGGGTTTTAGTTTCTTTCCTTTTTTTCCCCCTCATGTTTAGTCTATCATTTTTCCTTCTCTTTTTTTGTGAACACTGCGTTTTTCTCCTATATAACAAAAACTATATTTCATGACATATAACAATGTACAACATGATAAAACTGAATAAAATTGGTTTTAAAAAAAAGAGAAGAAAGACTTGCCTGCTGTACCATCGCTTTGTATGCCTCAGCTCTTCCCCTGTCCCGGTAGATTTGTGCAGGACATTTTGCGACGAAATATCGCTGTCTCATTCTGAACAGGTTGCCCACTGACTTGTGGTTGCCAAGTGTTGTGTTTATCAGGCGTAGCACAACTACAGTCTGATTCCCCGTCCCTTCAATTTTGAATGAAGATAGACACATCAATCTCCTGCACCAGCGCATTATTCGGCATTGTTGCTAGTAGAAGAAGAAAGTCTGTGCACAGGCATTGTAAACACTGTTTTGATCACAACTCATTAGTTTTTTATGGGCTGGTGAACAAGACCCTTCTTGCTGGTAGCCAAGCA
>CM054143.1:51956162-51958662 GCA_028751875.1 Rapana venosa | reverse complement strand
CCCTTGTTTTCTTTCATGTTTTTTGCTTTCTCTTTTCTTTATGATTTAATTTCTATATATTTTTTTCTATTTTTCCACTCTTGTCTTCATTTTCTTCCTTCTTTCTTTCTTTCTCTTTTTCAATCTTTCTTCGCCGTTAATCTCAGTTTCTGTTGCTAACCGTGTTACCTTGACACTGTAATCCCTACCCAGTGTCAAGTCTAGGCATTATCGTCAGTTCTTTCTTCCTGTCTTCCTACCTGTCTTTTGTTTTCCTCCTGTCTTCCTCTCGTCTTATTTTCTCTATCTTTCTTTGCCGATAATCTTAGTTTCTGGTGTTAACTGTGTTGCTTCGGCACATAAATCTCCGCAGTGGCTGTTAATTTTACAGTGTCAATTCTTTCTTTCTTTCTTTCTTTTCTTTCATTTCTCTTCTTTCTTTCTTTTTCCTTCTTCCTTTCTTTCTTTATTTCTTTCTTTCTTTTTCTTTCTTCCTTTCTTTCTCTCTTTCTTTCTCTCGTTCTTGATTTCTCTCTTTCTTTCTTTTTAATCGCTGTTTCTGTTGCTAACAATGTTACATTGATACCGATTCGCTTAGTGTCTTTCAATATCTCTTTGTTAGTTCTTTCTTTCTTCCTTCCTTCCTTTTTTTTCTTTCCTTCTCTGTCTCTCTCTGTCTCTGTCTCTCCCTCCATCTCTTTCTTTCTTTCTTACTTTCTTTCTCTCTTTGTGTGTTAATCCCTGTTTCTGTTGCTAACAATGTTACATTGACACCGGATTCCCGTAGTATCTGTCAATATATCATTGTTAGTTCTTTTTTCTTTCTTTCCTTCCTTCCTTTCATTCATTCATTCTTTCTTTCTTTCTTCTTTTGTCTGTCTGTTTTTCTGTTAGTCAGCCTGTCTGTCTGTTTTTTCTTTCTGTCTTTCTTTCGTTTGTTCGTTCTTTCTGTATTCTTTCTTTCTTCCTTTCTTTCTTTCCTTCCTTCCTTCTTTCTTTCTTTCGTTCTTTCTGTATTCTTTCTTTCTTTCTTCCTTCCTTCCTTTCTTTCTTTAATTCATTCTTTCTGTCTGTCTGTCTGTCTGTCTGTCTGTCTGCCTTTCTTTCTTTTGTTCTTTCTTTCTTCCTTCCTTTCTTTCATTCATTCATACTTTCTTTCTTTCTTTGTTGTTAATCCCTGTTTCTGTTGCTAACAATGTTACATTGACACCGGATACCCGTAGTGTCTATCAATCTATCATTGTTAGTTCTTTCTTTTTCTTTTTTTCTCTCCATCTTTCTTTCATTCATTCTTTCTTTCTTTCTTATCAATCCCCATTTCATGTTGCCATTGTCGGTTTTTCCCTATTCATTCTACCTGTCTTTCTGTCTATCTATCTATCTATCTATCTATCTATCTTGTTTTTTCTGTTCTATCTATCTATCTATGTTTCTATCTATCTATCTATCTATCTCTGTCTTTCTGTCTGTCTGTCTGTCTATCTCGTTTTTTTCCCTATTCTACCTATCTATCTATCTATCTATCTATCTATCTATATGTCTGTCTGTCTGTCTGTCTGTCTATCTATCTATCTTTAGCTGTTGTTAATCCCATTTCATGTTGCTAAAAATGTTACATTGACATAAGAATCTCCCCAATTGTGTGTATATATATATATATATATATATATATATATATATATATATATATATATATTGTCAAATTTCCCTTTTTTCTATTCTTTCTTTCCGTTTGTCTGCCTGTCTGTCTGTCTGTCTGTCTCTCTGTCTGTCTCTCTGTCTGTGTTATAAAACTGAGTTTCTGTTGTTAACAATGTCACATTGACCTGAGAGTTCTCCCACAATGTATATATTGTCAATTTGTCTTTTTTTTCTCTCTTCTTTCTTTGTTCCTCTCTTTCTTTTCTCTTTTCTTTTTCCTTCCTTTTTTTCTTCCTTTCGTTCTTTCTTTTACCCGTTTGTCTTTCTTCGTCTCTTTCTTTTATTTCTTTCTTTCTACCTGATCTTTCTGTGTTTCTATCTTTCGTCCTTCCTATTTTCCACTTTTCTTTCGTTCTTTCTGTCTTTCTGCCTGTCTTTCCATTCTTTCCTTTTGTCTTGTCTTTCCCTTCCTTGCTGTCTTCCTTCCTTTCTATCTTTCATTTAACTTTTTCTTTCTTTCTTTCTGTCTATTTAAAAAACAACAACTTTCTTTTCTTCTTTCAATAAATCTGTCTGTCTTTCAACTAATCCTTGTGTCTGTCATTAACAATGTTACATCGGCACTGAAATCCCCAGGGGATTCAGATATAATTATATTATTGTCAGTTCTTCCTGTTCTTTCTTTCTTGTTTCTTTCTTTCTCTTCTTTCTTTCTTCTGTCTTTCTCTCTGTCTATGTCTGCCTGTCTATCATTCTTTCTATTCGATCTATCTCTGTCTCTCTCTCTATCGATCTAGTGATCTATCATCTATCTATCTACCTGTCTGTCTGTCTTCTTTCATTTATTCATTTTTTTCTTTTCTGCTGTCTTTTATTCTTT
>CM054143.1:51948662-51951162 GCA_028751875.1 Rapana venosa | reverse complement strand
CTCTCTCTCTCTCTCTCTCCTCTCTCTCTCTCTCTCTCTCTCTCTCTCTCTCTCTCTCTCCTTACCCCCCCCCCCCCTTACATCTTCTCTCTCTGCATGTCTCTGTCTCTCTGTCTCTGTCTCTCCTCCCTGATGCATCCCCGCCAAGTTGTAATGGACTTTGGGAGAGGGGCATTTTGGACAAGGGGTCCTTTGAAATGGGATTGAAGGGCATTACACCTGTCCTCACTTTAGTGCACATTGGATTGCACCCCTTGCCTTTAGCTTCTTAAACCCAAAACGCGCGCACGCGTGTGTGAGCGCGCGCGTGTGTGTAAGCGGGCGCGCCCGCACACACACACTTTTATGCATACATGTGCGCGCGTGCACACACACACTTTTTTTTCTTTAGATAGATGGCTTGATGAAAAAATGCAAATGCACTGCTTATTCAATGTGAAAATAAAAGTTTGACTTTGACACATACACACGCTCGCTCGCTTGCTTCTCTCTCTCTCTCTCTCTCCATCTCTCTCTCTCCTCTCTCTCCTCTCTCTCTCTCTCTCTCTCTCTCTCTCTCATCCTCTCCCCTCCCCTCCCTTCATCTTCTCTCTCTCATTCTCCTCTCTCTCTCTCTCTCTCTCTCTCTCTTCTCCCCATTAATCTCTCTTCTCCTCTCTTTCTCTCTCCTCCTTTCTCATTTCTCCCTCTTTCTCTCCCTCCCCCTTACCCCTCTCCTCTTCTCTCTCTCTTCACACTCATACTCGCTCCTCCTCCACTCTCCATCTCTCATCCTCTCTCTCCCCTCCTCCTTGCTCTCTCTCTCTCTCCTCTCCTCTCTCTCCTCTCTCTCTACTCTCTCTCTCTCATCTCTCTCTCTCTCTCTCCTCTCTTTTCACAGTCAGTAATTTGTTGGGATATTTCTTTCTGTTCATAGCTCTTTTGCCCCTCTTCCCCAACCAAACCACTCTCCTTCCTACATCTCCACCACCCCACCCCCACTCCTCCACTATCTTTCTCCGCGGTCTGTCTCCCCATTCTCTTTCACAAAGTAAACCTGTCAGCGTCCTCCTCCCCCCCCCCCCCCCCCCCGCATCTGGCATCTGAAACATATCCAATATTATAGAATAAACTGTAAAAGCACCATTTACGTACGGAAGCTATGTCTCAAAAAATTCTGAAACTGACAAGACATCGGTTGAATTTAACCCCACCCCCACCCACACCCACCCCCAAAACAAAACAAAACAAAAACCAACACAAAAACAAAACAAAACAAAAATCCCCAAACAACCAAAGCAACAACAACAATAATAACAAAAACCCGAAACAAAAAAACACAAAAAAATAGTACAGCAGTATGTGTGCCATATCAATGCCCCCCCCCCCCCCCCCAAAAAAAAAAAAAAAAAAAGGGGAGGAGGAAATTACATAAAAAGAAAAAAAAGTGAAGCACACATGTAAGCAAAAATAGTAAAAAAAACACCAACAAAAAAAAGCCAGCTCCCCCCCCCCCCCTCCCCTCGGCCCCCAGTTCTCGCCGCCAAATAATTCCCCCCCCCCCCCCCCCCCCCCGACGAACACCCTGTCCCCGGAGTCACAAAACAAACAAAAACAAAACAATAGCTAAAAAACAAAGGACTCCCAGTTGGTTCTAAGAACGAGGAAACCTATAAATCATCATCATTCAGTATACATGATTTCTCCCCCCCCCCCCCCCCCCCCTTCCCAGTTCTTAAGATTTAAGATCAATCATGCGCAAATGATCTTTTTCTCTGTTTCTGTCGCTGTCTCTCTCTGTCTGTCTATCTGTCTGTCTGACTGTCTGTCTGCCTGACTGCCTGCCTGTCTCTGTCTCTCTCTGTCTCTCTCTCTGTCTCTCTCTCTCTCTCTCTCTCTCTTTCTCTCTCTCCCTACCTTTCGCATCCCCAATTTTCTCTTTCTCCCTCCCTCCCTCCCTACCTCTCTCTCATCCCCAATTCTCTCTCTCTCTCTCTCCCTCCCTTCCTCCCCCCCCCCCCCCTCTCTCCGTCTCTTCCACCTCTCTCTCCCCACATGTTTTTCTTCTTTTTTTTCCTTCTCTGTGTCGTCATTTCCATTTTAACTCTCACTGTATTTTGTAACCTCAGTTCTGTTGGGTTTCTTGTTGGTTGTTTTTTTTTGTTTTGGTCCCTCCAGCCTGTTTATTTATCTATTCGTTTATATATATATATATATATATATATATATATATATATATATATATATATATATATATATATATATAAATATATATATATATCCGTGTTTTCTCTGACTTTTCTTCCTTCTTGCCTGCTTTATTTATTACCCTCTGCAGTGGTTGCACAATTCCAGGTAATGGCACACTCCTATCTATCTATCTATCTATCTATCTATCTAATCTATCTATCTATCTATCTGTCTATCTGTCTGTCTGTCTAGCTATCTGTCTGTCTGTCTATCTGTCTGTCTATCTATCTATCTATCTCTCTGTCTGTCTGTCTATCTATCTGTCTATCTA
>CM054143.1:51936162-51938662 GCA_028751875.1 Rapana venosa | reverse complement strand
CTGAGGTGTGTGAACGAGCCCACATCTAAGTAGGAACTAGAACACACATACACACACACACCTGTTACCTTGTCACCTCTTTTGTGGCAAGCCAATCTGCTGTAGGGAGCGAGGGGTATAACTCAGTCAACCCATCCTTCTTTTCCTTCTCTGCAGTGCTGTGCACTTTTTGCAGCCAAATCCCCAAGACATGCTGCACGTCAGGAAACAAAGTGACGTAAAAAGGAGGCTTATCACGTCACATGCTTGTTTAAGGCAGGTTCATAAAGAGAAAAGAAAAGAAGAAAAAAAAAATAGACTATGACGTGAGAAAGAAAGAAAGAAAAGGTTGCATCACGTTTGGCAAGGCGTAAATCTTGCTTGTGTGATATTCATACTTTCTGTCTGTGTGTCTCTGTCTCTCTCTGTCTCTCTCTGTCTATCTCACTGTCTCTCTCTGTTTCTCTCTCCTGTCTCTGTCTGTCTGTCCGTCTGTCTGTCTGTCTCTCTCTCTCCCTCTCCCTCTCTCTCTCTCTGTCTGTCTCTCTCTCTCTCTCTCTCTCTCTCTCTCTCTCTCTCTCTCTCTCTCTCTCTCTTCTCTCTCTCTCTCTCTCTCTCTGCATTGTCAATTTCTCCTACGCCAACCATGTATTATGGCCTAAGGCCGAGATACATTAAATTTCCGAGTTCTGAGTTCTCTCTCTCTCTCTCTCTCTCTCTCTCTCTCTCTCTCTCTCTCTCTCTCTCTCTCTCTCTCTCTCTCTCTCTGGTGGTTAGAGTGATGTATTCGGGACCTGCTGACCAGGATTTGATTCTCGTTTAAGAGGATTTTTCCTCTGGAGTTAACATCATATCAGTGCCGACTCCACTCTCCCCAAAAGTTTTTCAAATGAGACTATAAACCGAGGTCCCGTGTGCGAACGCACGCAGAACATCTTGCGCACACGTTAAAACCCGTTCCGCTTTTTGGAAGATAGGTCATCGTGTGCTGGTGGGAACGGATGACAAAATTGACAAAACTGCATACACACGGGTAGTGGATGAAAAAAAAGCACACACGAGTGCTTATTCCATTATCCTCGAAAGAAAAGAACACACACACACACACACACACACACCACACACACACACACACACACATCTGACCTGCTTCCAAAAACATTAGCAGGCAAACAACAGAAATCCTTTTAATTCTTAGAATATTTTGAGAGAGAGAAAAAAAAGACCCTGGTCTATTTCTTTGATTTTGTATATATATACGTGATCTTTCTTTAAGCACTCTATCTTCCCTTTTTTCCCCTTTTTAAAAAAACCTTTTGTGTGATATCTGTTGCTGAGCTTGATAACACACAAATGAGGACCTGCCTTTCTTAGTCTTTTCTTTCTCTAAGGTGGCGAGCCTGTATTTATTGAAGAATTAAAAGAGTGCATATTCGTAAAGATTGCATTAATTTGATGCTGTTCAGAGGATTCTTTAAGATTGAAGTTGTCACTCCGAAGTATCTTGCAAATCAGCGATTGAAATAGGATTTATGTTCCTTTTCTCTCTCTCTTTCTCTGTGTCTCTGTCTCTGTCTCTCATTCTCTCTCTGTCTCTGTCTCTCTCTGTCTGTCTGTCTCTCTCTCTCTCCCTCTCTCTCTCTCTCTCTCTCTCTCTCTCTCTCTCTCTCTCTCTCTCTCTTCTGGAGCTGGGTAAGAAGAATTGGGCATATCAAGTTAAAAAGTTTTTATCAGAACATGGTTTTGGAATCGTGTGGTTGTCTCAGGAAGTAGGTAGCGAGCATGGGTTTATTTCTGAATTTAAAGACAGACTCATTTGTTCATTTAAACAAAATTGGCACTCGGACATGGAAAGTAAAGATAAATACTGCTGGGTTTTTTCGTTTAAGTGTGCTTTTCAAGCTGAAAAGTATCTTCAAATAGTCACTGACAAATGGCATCGACTAATTTATGCAAGATTTCGACTAAGAACACTCGGCTTCAATGCAAACAAAAGATGGTTTCAACCTGAGACGTCCACACAGTTCCCATGCCCTATGTGTGGTCATATTCTTGATGATGAAGTGCATTTCCTGTTTCATTGTCAATCATATGTTTCCATACGTGAAAACTGTGGTGTTCTCAATCTAGAAGCTTTCCGAAGGCAAGATATTTTTTTCTATCTTATCGTCCGATGATGATATTGTGATCAAATCGGTTGCAAAGTTTATTGCTGAAGCACTGAAATTAAGACAATTACAGCTAAGTTCCAATTAGCTTAACGTTTGTGACTAAACTAAAGTAACATTTATATTATGTAAACTCCAGCATTTTGTGAAACACATAAAGAAACATTTATAATTACGCTGTAGTCTCCAGCAAGAATATTTTTTGAAAATTTCACATACAATGTCAATGGATGGTCTAATATAGCATTCTAGAATGTTCTTTTCATTATTTTAGTTATTGCTTATTGGTTCCTATTGTTCATCCTTGTTATTACTTTGTGTTCATTTTGAAACTGAGTTTACGTCAGAGCTTA
>CM054143.1:51928662-51931162 GCA_028751875.1 Rapana venosa | reverse complement strand
GGTGCGGATGGGGGGTGGGGGTGGGGTAGGGGGGGTGTTGTCGTGGCGTGCTGGTGTCCATCTGTGGACTGACATGAACAGATCTTTGTCTGTGGTTTTTGTCATCACAGTCAGTTCTTGATCACCCTTCCCCGGTCTTTTTTTTTTTTTTTTTTTTTTTGGGGGGGGGGGGGTATTTTGGTCTCCTCTTGGTGTGTGTGTGTGTGTGGGGGTGGGGGGGGGGGGGAGGAGGAGTGTGTGTGTGTGTGTGTTTTTGGATGTGTGTGGGTGGAGGAGGGTGGGTGGGGGCGGGGGGGTGGATGTGAGGAGAGTGGTGTGTGTGTGTTTTTACATGTATTTTTTATTTTATTCTTTTGGTTTTGTTTAGTTGGTCTCCTCTGTGTAAGTGTGTGTGTGTCGGGGGGGAGGGGGGGGGGGTGTTTGCGTGTGTGTGTTGTGCGCGCGCGCGCGCTGTGTGTGGGAATGGGGATGAGAAGTTGTGTGTGTGCGCGCGCGCGTGTGTGTGGGGGTGTGAGGGGGGTGTGAGGGGGGGTGTGTGTTGTGTGCGCGCGCGCGCATGCGCTGTTGTGGGGGTGGGGAGGGGGAGGGGGTGAAGAGGTGTGTGGGGTGGGGGAGGGGAGGTGGGGTGGAGGTGGGGTTATGAGGACTCTGTGTATGTGCGTGCGTGTATGTGTGTGTGTTGGGGGGGGGGGGGGGCTGTTATATGTGCGATTGAAATGCCTCGCCTCCTTCCCCCTCAGAGGTAATATTGGTCTTCTCATTCATTGTAATAGTTGTCTTCTCATTTATTTATTGTTGCAAGCCTTTTCCGGCGGTACTCTAGATCGACGTACCTTGTGTAAAGGCATATAACATATTGCATAATTATGATATACACGTTAAAGTGTTGCCCATATCTAGTGGAAGAGTAGGCGCGCGCGCGCGCGTGTGTGTGTGTGTGTGACAATGACAATGACAATGACAAATTCTTTTATTTCGAGGATAATGAATAAGCACCCATGTGCTTTTTTTTTTACAGTCCCGCCCCTTAGGGATAGGGACAATTCTGAAGGAAATGACTATAAAATCATGCGACCTCGATCCCATACCTGCTCCTGTTTTCTCACAATGCCTTCCACAACTTGTACCTATTATCACTAAAATAGTAAACTCATCTCTTCTGTCAGGACATTTTCCACAAGCTCTTAAAACCGCAATAGTCACACCTCTACTGAAAAAGCACGACCTCGATCCCAACATTCTGAAGAATTATAGACCTGTCTCAAACTTACCCTTTGTCTCTAAAGTACTAGAAAAAGTTGTTCTCAAACAGCTCAACAGTCACCTTCATTCCAATGATCTCCTTCCCCCTTTTCAATCTGCCTATCGCCCCAACCACAGCACCGAAACCACCCTAGTCCATACTTTAGATACACTTCTACTTGCTTCTGATGCAGGAAAAATCTCCCTCCTCACTCTTCTTGATTTATCTGCAGCCTTCGACACTATAGATCACTCAATTCTTCTTTCTCGCCTCCAAAATACGTTTGGTATCAATGGCACTGCCCTCACCTGGTTTACTTCATACCTCACAGACAGATTCCAGAAAGTTATTGTAAACAAAATTCAATCAAAATCTGTCAAAATGGAATGTGGAGTTCCACAGGGATCAGTCCTGGGCCCCGTTCTCTTTACTCTCTACACTGCTCCACTCTCACATATAATAAACAACCACCATATTGATCATCATTTCTATGCCGATGACACTCAGCTTCAGTGCAGTGATACTGTTGAAAACTTGCCTTCCCTCCTGACAAATATGTCCTACTGCCTTCAAGACATTCAAAACTGGATGACTCAGAACAAGTTACAACTTAATGCCGATAAAACCGAAGCCATGCTCATAGGGACCCAACATAAACTTTCCTCCATCACAACAACATCAATACAATTCGGCAGTGCGTCAGTTCCTTTGTCCAACTCTGTGAAGTATCTAGGTGTAGTTCTTGACAACACACTCAATATGAAAAAATTCATCACCCAGGCCTGCCAGTCTTGCTACTATCAATTACGGCGCATAAGTGCGATTCGCAAGTACCTGTCCACTGATGCAACTTCCAAGTTCGTCACATCTCTCATTCTTTCACGTTTAGACTACTGTAATTCTCTTCTGGCTGGCCTACCAGCATCATCCATCCACTCTCTTCAACGCATACAAAACTCTGCAGCTCGACTGGTCCTAAGAAAGAAAAGATCCGAACACATCACTCCTCTTCTGCGATCTCTTCACTGGCTGCCAGTCTCACAAAGACTGAAGTATAAGATCAATACCCTCTGTTTCAAATGTCTCCACAAATCTGCACCATCTTATCTTTGTAACTGTCTTCACCTGTACACTCCATCCCGTTCCCTTCGTTCAGCCGCAGATACTTTGTGCTTTCGAAACACCAGATTCAAACAAACCACTGTTGGCTGTCGATCTTTTTCTGTTTCTGGTCCGTCCACGTGGAATGACCTCCCT
>CM054143.1:51918662-51923662 GCA_028751875.1 Rapana venosa | reverse complement strand
TCATTTCTCTCTGTCTGTCTGTCTGTCTGTCTGTCTGTCTTTCTATCTGTCTGTCTGTCTGTCAGTCTGTCTGTCTGTCTCTGTCTGTCTGTCTGTCTGTCTGTCTCTCTCTCTCTCTCTCTCTCTCTCTCTCTCTCTCTCTCTCTCTGTCACACACTACACTCACACACTCACTCACTCTCTCTTTCTGTCACACACACACACACACACACACACTCACTCTCTCTCTCTCGCACATACACACTCACACACAGACGCACACACACACACACACACCTCTCTCTCTCTCTCTCTCTCTCTGTTTCTGTCACACACACACACCCACACACACACACACACACACACACACACACACACACACACATCACTCACTCACTCTCTCACATACACATACACACTCACACCCAACACACTCACACACACACACACACACACACACACACACACACACACACACACACACACACACACACACACACCTCTCTCTCTCTCTCTCTCTCTCTCTCTCTCCTCTGTGTCACACACACACACACTCTCCCCCTCTCGCTCTCTCGCTTCTCTCTCCTTCCTCTCTCCCTCTCCCACCCCCCACCCCTCCCCCCACCCCCCTATCAGTCCTAGCACAAGTTACCATTCCAAGAGGCGGGGTTGGCCACGTGCAGGACAGTTTCAAACTGCTGACTGGACTGACTGACTGACGTGATGTGTGGCGACGTGTTGAAGAACTGGCAATACCCAAGTGTCGGTTTGGGTTTGTGTGAGTTCTGGAAGTCATTCTAGGACATTGGCACTCTGTCTGTCTGGCTGTCTGTCTTTCAGCTCTCTGTCTTTTTTCTGTCTGTTTGTCTTTCTTTTTGCCTTTCTGACTGAATATTTCTCTCTCTCTCTCTCTCTCTCTCTCTCTCTCTCTCTCTCTCTCTCTCTCTCTCTCTCTCTCTCTCTCTCTCTCTCTCTCTCTCTCTCTCTCTCTTTTCTCTCTCGCTCGCTCGCTCTCGGTCTGTCTGTCTTTATCTCTCTCTCTTTCTCTCTCTCTCATGTAGAACATCTTGCGCACATTTTAAAACCGCAGAACATGTTACGCACACGTTAAAACCTGTTCTACCTTTCGGAAGAATAGGCCATTGCATTACGTGCCAGTGGAAACGGATGACAAACTTGACTAAAACCGCATGCACATTGGAACTGGATGTTAAAAAAAAGAACATGGGTGCTTATTTCATCATCCTCGAACTAAAAGAAGAAAGTATGGTAAAAAAAAGAAAAGAAATGTAAACGACTTTGAAGAAGATGTCGTGTGGTTTCACAATTTGGTTATGACGGCTGTTTTGGAACAAACGACAACAGTGAATGATGGACCTACTGCCTGCGCCGCTCAAGTGTTTTCGTACAGTTGTCACAATGGCATTTTAAGCTGTCTCCATCCCAATAAAATTAGGAAGCAAATTTTGGCAACCGCTGTCACATTACGTGACAAGCCTCGGGGCAGTGGAGGAGTGGGGGGGGGGGGGGAGGGGGGAAGGTAGCTTGGTGGTTAAACAGAGCGTTGAACTCGGGATCTGACAGCCCACCGAGAGACGTTGACGCCTGTTCGCGAGGATTTTTGCCCTGGGGTTAACTACCATCAGTACCGGTAGACTCCGTTTTCCCCGAAAAGTCCCTCAGATGAGACAATACCGAGGTCCCCTGTGCACACGCACTCAGAAAATCTTGCTCACACGTGGGGGACGGGACAGTCTAGTGGTTAGAACATTGCGCTCGTAATCTGACGACCCGGGTTCGAGTCCCGTTCAAGGGGATATTTTCCCCTGGAGTTACCATCAGTGCAGACTCCACTCTCCCCTAAAGTCCTTCGGATGAGACTATAAACCGAGGTTCCGTGTGCGAACGCACGCAGAATATCTTGCGCACACATTAAATCCTGTTCTGCTTTTCGTAAGAGTAGGCCATCGTGTGCCGGTGGGAACAGATGGCAAAATTTTCAAAACCGCATACACACGGGGACTGGATGTAAAAATACATAAGTGCTTATTCCATTGTCCTCGATATAAAATAATAAAATAAAAATAAACACCTGTTGTTCTGCCTTTCCCAAGAGTAAGGTTATTGTGTGCCTGTTTGGAACGGATGATAGGATTTACAAAACCGCATGTATATGGGGACTGGATGTAAAAAAAAATTTTTTTTGAAAAAGCACATTAATGCTTATTCAGTATCCTCAAAGTAAAAGGATGTAAATTATAACAAGAAAACTAAAAACAAAACAACTGGCCTCGTCTGTTTAAAAAAAAAAGTAATAATGCGTATGTTTCCCCAATCACACAGAAAAGGCTGACCATAGTTTAGTGAAATTATCAAGAGCTTGGGTATGTACGCTTTTATTTTCAGTGGCAGCGAAAACTTGCATTTTTCGGTTTAAAAAAGTAACAAGAAAAAAAAAGTGGCTTGGCTTGTGACGTCTGTCGTGTCGTAAAGCGGTTATTGTCCTAAAGTGGTCAGGCTCAACGAGAGATAGGAACTCTCTCGGTCTCCAAACTTTCTCGGAGGATGATGGGGGGGGGGGGGGGGGGGGGGGGGAGGACCTTTCTCCTTTCCTTCACCAGGTGGGCTGCACAGATGCGACTACAAATCGCAAGACAAACTATTCCAAATTTCCTAACAGCTTTATGAGCGTGCGAAATCGGGGTAAAAACAACAATTTTTTTTCTAGGAAAAAGTTAGGGAGTACTCGTTTTACGCTCGCAGACCCAATCGAGTTTTTACTTCTGTAATACTTTTTCATGCCATTATTTTGGATCGTGTTTTCATGTTTATTGATTAAAAAACAAACAAACAACCGATGTGCTAAACAGTTTCAAAATCATTTCAAGTTACTTTTTTGATCGGGTTCGCGCAGTAGAACGTCTTGAATCCAGTTAAGGACACGTAATTCATTTAAGGACACCGCAGACGTCACACCCGAACTCGACCTCACGAGGATTATATGCACGTCACGCCGATAACTATTTTGTTTTCCACGCTGTAAAGAGCGCTATAATTTGTGAGTGGCAGGTGACAGTGAATGAGATGGGGTGGGTAGTTGCAGCAGCAGCAGCAGCGGCAGCGGCAGCAGCAGCAGCAGCAGCAGCAGCAGCAGCAGCAGTGCATAATCTAGATATGTGAAGAATAGGCAGTATGCCACAGGTTATAGCTAGTTGCTGTTGCTGGAATGAGGGTGCAGTATTAGGGGAGAGAGAGGAGACGGGGAGAGGGAGAGAGAGGAGACGGGGAGAGGGAGAGAGAGGAGACGGGAGGGAGAGAGAGAGGAGACGGGAGGGAGAGAGAGGGGGGACGGAGGGAGAGGGAGAGAGAGGGAGAGAGAGAGGAGACGGAGGGAGAGAGAGGAAGAGAGAGAGAGAGGAGACGGAACGGAGGGGGAGAGAGCAGACGGAGGGAGGGAGAGAGAGCGAGAGAGAGCCAGCTAGCTTGTGCCACTTGTGAACAAGAGAGATTGATTGATTGATTGATTGATTGATTGATCGATAATCTTTATTTCCAAGGGTTTCAGATGAGAGGAGAGAGAGCGGTGTGTGTGTGTGTGTGTGTGTGTGTGTGTGTGTGTGTGTGTGTGTGTGTGTGTGTGTGTGTGTGTGTAGGAGATATCCCAATGTTTCATCTAAAAAGCCAGTGAAACACCATTATGATAAATAAACGTAATGCAAATGTACATCTTTGTACATGTTCTCACGTTTACCTCTGACAGCAAAACTCTACCCTGCATAACGGTCCGTACTTTCTTGTGTGAAAGGTATATCCTGAAGAAAAAAAACCCAACCCCAAAACAAAAACAACCCCACAAACTAAATACCCCCACTAAAAAAACCAACCCACAAAACAAAATAAACCCACACAAAACCCCTACTCCAAACATAATGTGCATTTCTGCGTAAAACCCATCATCAGATTTACCATCTCAGAGAGATAAAGCCGTAGGTCGTTAAAATGCACTTGACAAGCTTTTACCGCCATTTGGATAGCCATGGCATAAAATTTAAATCAAGATCAAAACAACATTCCTTTTTTTTCCCCTCTCACTCTGCTCTTGGGCGTCAGGCTGTTATTCAGGCCATGCTTCGCAGGCCAGTTTGGGGCAGGTTGCTATAATGATAATTATATTCCCAGTTAAAACTCAAACTTTCGTGTGTCTTCGAGTTTACATCTGTTCACTTAAAGTAATAGTAGGCGAGGGGTGGACTAGGAGTGACGAAACGAAGGCTTGAAAGGAAAGAGATAAGTGTTGGTAATTAAAGATTTTGTGTATGTCTAAATTCTGATTCCAAACTGTCGTATTTTGTTGTAATAATTATATTTCCAGTTAAACTCAAATTGTCGCAGTTTTGGGCCCATTTGCTCTAATAATCATATTCCTAGTTAAACTTAAATTGTTGTAGTTCTGGGCCCAGTTGCTATAAGAATTATACTCCCAATTAAACTCAAACTGTCTTAGTTTGGGGCCCATTTAGTTGTAATAATTATATTCCCAGTTAAACTCGAACTGTCGTAGTTTGGGTCTCAGTTGCTGTAATAATTATATTCCCAGTTAAACTGAAACTGTCGTAGTTTTGGGCCCAGTTGCTATAATAATTATATTCCCAGTTAAACTCAAATTGTCATAGTTTGGGGCCCAGTTAGTTGCTGTAATAATTATGTTCCCAGTTAAACTGAAACTGTCATAGTTTGGGTCTTAGTTGCTGTAATAATTATATTCCCAATTAAACTCAAATTGTCATAGTTTGGGCCTAGTTGCTGTAATAATTATATTCCCAGTTAAACTCAAATTGTCGTAGTTTTGGGCCCAGTTGCTATAAGAATTATGCTCTCAAACTCAAACTGTCTTAGTTTGGGGCCCATTTAGTTGTTGTAATAATTATATTCCCAGTTAAACACAAATTGTCGTAGATTTGGGCCCAGTTAGTTGCTGTAATAATTATATTCCCGATTAAACTAAAACGGCCGTAGTTTTG
>CM054143.1:51891162-51908662 GCA_028751875.1 Rapana venosa | reverse complement strand
TGTGGGCTCAGTGGGAAGACTGGGACCACACAGTCGAGCTTCATCCACTTAACGGATGCGAGTTTGAGAGTGTTGCTCAAATTACCTGACCAACACTGCAGGTGTCTGTATCTCTCGGGCCTGGTTGACGCCGGGATATATTATGATAATAAGCGTAGAGTACAACCCTGTCAAGTAGTTTCAAAGCATATGCACTTCCACAGCAGTATCATTACGTCATCCTCATTGTCATTTATCATCATGCAATTAAATAAAAAATGCCTCTGATTCGGTGGTCCCGGTTGCTCTGGTCTCATGGTGACCTCAGATTCGGTTTCTCCATACACTTTTGTGCCTGTGGCGAGTTTGTGTCAGGGCCTTTGGGGTTGGAGGTTCGCGGGGGACGGTCGTTGGAGGAACGTTGTGGTGGTTGCCATCTCGGGTGGGCAACTCACTCAGTCTGGCTCCGCGACTGAGCTATACTGTCATTAGTAGGGGGCTTAGTAGGTGGTATCCTGCATATGTTAGCTTAGAACAGGCACCACTGAAAACCACCAAAGTGACCCAGCAGCAGTGCAGGCCCCCACTGGTTGGTGACCCCACGGCGGCCTGATAGTGATGGGCTCCCTGTGGACTTCTGACCCTGAGGATGAGACATAACAAATCTGGATATGGTTGTGGCGGGGGGATTGGAATGAGCGGCGTGGGAACAGCAGGACGGGGGACGTCACAGAAGATGAAGCAGCAAAAAAAAAAAAATTCGGGGGGGGGGGGGGGGGGAGGTGTTTTTTTTAATTTATCTTTTTATTCTTTTACATCGAGGATATGGAATAGACACTTATGTGCTTTTTTACATCCAGTCCCCGTTGTATGCGGTTTTGTAAATTTTGTCATCCGTTCCAACCGGCACACAATGGCCTACTCTTACGAAAAGCGGAACAGGATTTAACGTGTGCGCAAGATGTTCTGCGTGCGTTCGCACACGGGGGCCTCGGTTTATAGTCTCATCCGAAAGACTTTTGGGGAGAGTGGAGTCTGCACTGATGTTAACTCCAGGGGAAAATATCCCCTTGAACGGGAATCGAACCTGGGTCGTCAGATTGCGAGCGCAATGTTCTAACCACTAGGCTATCCCGTCCCCGAGAGAGAGAGAGAGAGAGGAGAGAGAGGAGAGAGAGAGAGAGGAGAGAGAGGAGAGAGAGAGAGAGAGAGAGAGGAGAGAGAGAGAGCTAAGCTTGCATCTGTGTCTGTGTTTTGTGGGTGTTTTTCGAGACACTTGTCAGCTTCACTCAGTTTTGTTTGCATGTTTGTCTGGCTGAGTCTCTGTGTCTGTCTGTCTGTCAGTCTGTCTGTCAGTCTTTCTCCTGCTGTCTCTATGTGGTGTGTGTTGTGTGTGTGTGTGGTGTGTGTCTGTATGTCTGTTTCTGTTGTCTGTCTCTCTTGTCTCTCTCTGTCTCTGTCTGTCTTCTTTCTGTCTGTCTCTCTGTGTCTCGTCTCTTATGTCTGTCTCATTGCTGTTCTGCTGTCTGTTCTCTCTCATTTAAAAAAAAACAATACTTTCGTGATGTTCTATTAACTTACCGAGTTTACGATGTCATTTACCTCTTTTTTTTTTCCATGAGCTATCATTTACCTTCAAAAACGAGTTCAGTTCAAGCTTCGTTTCCTCTGTTCAGTTCTCATCTCTTCTCTCTGTCTCTCTCTTCTCACTCTCTCTTCTCTCTCTCTCTCTCTCTCTTCTTCTGTCTCTCTCTCTCTCTCTCTCTCTCTCTCTCTCTCTTCTGTCTGTCTCAGTCTCTTTGTCTCTGTCTCTGTTTTTTGTCTCTGACTCTCTGTCTGCTTCTATCTTTCTGTCTGTCTCAGCCTCTCTGTCTCTCTCTCTCCTCCCATCCCTAATTACACACACGCATGGCGCGCGCGCGCACACACACACCACACACACACACCACACACACACTACACGCACACACGCACGTATACACACATACACACCACACTCAATCACTCACTCACACACACTCACGAACACACACGCGCGCGCGCGCACACACATACACACACACACACACACGCGCGCGCGCACGCACGCACGCACGCACGCGCACGTTATGCATTCGTCCTTGACTCCCAAGTGTTCAAATCTCCAGCAGCGATATGAGTCACAACAATTTTTCTTCTTCTTTTTCTTTCTTCTCTTTCTTTCTTTTCCCCATCTTCTTTCATTTTTTCTTCTTTCTCTTTTCCCCTCCTCTTAGTTTTTCCTTTTTTTTTTCTTTTCCCTGTTCTTTTTCTTCTTTCTTTCTTTTTCTTTTCTTTTCCTCTTTCTTTTCTTTTCTTTCTTTTTTTTCTTTCTTTTTCCTCTTCGCATTTCCTTTTTTCTTCTCTTCTTCTTCCTCTTCTTTTTTCTTCTTTTGTCCTCTACTTTCTTTTTGTCTTTTGGATTTTTTTTTTCGGGGTTTTGTTTTCTAATATTTTTTGGGGGGTTGGAGAGTGAGTAATGATCTCGTGCTGTGAGGAGAAGGGCTGTGAAAGCTGTCACTCAAATCATGATGAAAGGCTCAACAAAACAAAACACAAAAAAAACCCCAACAAAAAACACAAAAAAACCGAAACAAAAAAGAAAAGCGAGCGAGAGAAGGAATGCGGAAGCTGAATGGGGATTTTGAGCGGTTTGGACAGGGGATGGAATAGCATCCCTAGAGAGAGAGAGAGAGAGAGAGAGAGAGAGAGAGAGAGAGAGAGAGAGAGAGAGAGAGAGAGAGAGAGAGAGAGAGAGAGAGAGAAGGGCTGGAGAGATAAGAGCCCCTGTCCAAATAGATCGGTGGTGTTGCGGTAATGCACTCGTCTGGAAAGCAAAGGGTTACGGGTTCGGTTCCTGCCAAACTTCGGATTGTTTCTCCCCTTCCATCATTTTGACCAAGACAGGACAACCAGGATGTATACCCATGATCGAATTTGATTGACGGAGGCCTGCTGCTGCTGCTGCTGCTGCTGCTGCTGCTGCTGCTGCTGCTGCTGCTGCTGCTGCTGCTGCTGCTGCTGCTGCTGCTGCTGCTGCTACTACTACTACGACGACGACGACTACTACTACTACGATTACTACTACTACTACTACTAACTACTACTACGTTTACTACTACTACTACTACTACTACTACTACTACTACTACTACTACTACGACAACGACGACGACGGCGCTACTACTACTATTACGTTCATTACTACTACTACTACTACTACTACTAACTACTACTACTACTACTACTACTACTACTACTACTGCTGTGCTGCTGCTTCTGTTGCTGCTACTACTACTTCTGCTGCTGCTGCTACTACTACTACTACGACGACGACGTTTATTGCTGTTGCTGCTGCTGCTGCTACTACTTCTACTACTACTACTATACTACTACTACTACTACTACTACTACTACTACTACTACTACTTCGACGATAAACTGAGGTTCCGTGTGCAGCATAATTATAGTAAGCATATTAGACCTCACGGCAATAAGAGAGTTGCCCTTTAGTTTTTAAAAATAAAAAATAAATAATAATAATTTAGTGTGCATGTGCTGACTTTTTTTTTTAAAAGGTGGCACACTACTCGTGGCGACGCGCCCTCCTTGGGGGTAGGGGAGGAGAGAGAGAGAGAGAGAGGAGAGAGAGAGAGAGAGAGAGAGAGAGAGAGAGAGAGAGAGGAGAGAGAGAGAGAGAGAGAGAGTTCGGGTTCCACGCAGTGACATTTTTCCATGACTAAAAGACATTTGTGGTACATAATTCACACACCCACTCAGCCACTCAAGTTGTCTTTTGTTCCTAGGCAGATGGCTTGATGGAGAAAAAAAAGCAAATGCATTTTGCTTATTCAAGGTACCATCTGGAAATAAAAACTTGACTTGACTTGACTTGACTTGACCCACCCCTCCTCACCAAAGACACTCTCCTCACCTTGCAATGGTCAGGTTAATCAGCAACGTTTGCGTGTTTGTTTTGTTAGTTTTTAGATTGTAGGTTTAGCTTTAAGCTTTTATTTAGCATTTAAGACATTCGTAGTCCGGGTGGGTTGGGTTTGGTGTTAAGAAAACAGTTCCGTCTCCATGTAAGATTGTTCCAGTCAGAGTGTGGCGTATTTCTCTGTCTCTGTCTCTCTCTCTGTCTCTCTGTCTCTCCTTCTCCCTCTCTCTCACCCTCTCTCTCTCTCTCTCTCCCTCTCTCTCTCTCTCTCTCTCTCTCTCTCTCCCTCTCTTCCGCCCTCTCTCTCTCTCCCTCTCTCTCTCTCTATGTCTGTCTGTCTCTCTCATATGTTGCTACAGTTGGTTTGTTGTTTTATTTTACAAGCGCTGGGGACAACATTTTTGTTGTTGTCATGGGTTGTTTTACGTGCGCTGATTACGTGTTGCACACAAGACCTCGGTTTATCGCCCCATTCGACAAGACCATGTTAGCGTCCTTTTCATCATCTGCCAATATACCATAGAAGTGAGGCCACTCTGTGTGAAGGTATTTTCCTCCCTGAAGTTAGCATCGGTGTTGACTCTATTTCCCAACAAGGCCTTGAAATGAGTTATAAACCCAAGCCCTTTGCACATACCTACGCACACACATCTTCTTGCGCCTATGTAAAAAACCAACCAAATAACAACCAAACAACAACAAAGTATCCATCTTTCCTACTAAGATAGGAGGCCAGCTATGGCTTGTAATATAGATGACTGCCACCAACATGCCCAGCATGCAATCTGAGCGCAGGTGAAAAGAAAAAGTAAAAGGTAACGGTGCTTCCATAACCTTTGCGGTCGTTGAGGAGCAAGGTGTCAGAGACCACAGCTTCTCCAGGGGGCCAGCATATTGAAGGCGGCGCCCATCTCCTCTGCCTCGCTGCTTTACCTTCCCTGACCCTAAAGAGGGCAGGTACCCATTAATTTAAATTTACAATTGGGTGAACTGGGGGGGGGGGAAATGTACTGAAGCCAAGGCGCACGCACGAACGAAAGGTGACCCATCTGCGAGGCAACCACGCTCAACGCCACTGGGGAGAAAGCAAGTGCTCTGACCTCCTCTCTCTCTCTCCTCTCTGTCCTCTCTCTCTCTCTCTCTCTCTCTCTCTCTCTCTCTCTCTCCTCTCTCTCTCTCTCTCTCTCTCTCTCTCTCTCTCTCTCTCTCTCTCCCCCCCCCCTCTCTCTCTCTCTCTGAGCTATCCTATCCCCATTAAACGAAGACGTTGAGCGCTGAAACAGTTCAATATCCCCCCACCCCAGAAACCTAACACCCTTCCACACAATTCAAGGAGTCAAAGGCTTCACTTCACCCTTGTGCGATTGCTATCCCTCCAACCTCCATCTCGTCAGAAACTCTTGGGGAGAAGGGAAGGGAGAGGGAGGGGAGAGCCTGGGGGGGGGGGGGGGGGGGGGGGGAGAAGGAAGGGGAGAGAAGTCGGGGTGGTGAGTTTGGGGAGGAAGATAGTGGGGGAGTGGGGGTGGGGGGTGGGGAGTGTCACCATCATTCGTAAGATCGTTTCTGTCTCATTTCTCTTCTCTTCAAGATAGGCTGTACTGGGTTCGGCCGTGACTTTAATTTTTATCTCACTCAGACACTCTTAACGAAGGCAGCCCGCGATTGTCTGGAGGAGAAAGAGAGATAGAGATAGATAAAGAGAAAGTGGGGTTTTATTTTATTTTATCTATTTCTGCTTGTGGAAGATCGATACAGATTCTAAGTCTTCGTTGTTCTAGTTAGTGTTGCTCTCTGTGAATTTTTGTGAATTTTTGTTGTGGTTTGGGTTAGGGGGTTGGTGGTATATGTATGTATGTATGTGTGTGTCTATAATCTGTGAGTAGAGTAGACCAGATATGAGTGGTGGTATGGATGACACGAACAAATGTAGCATGTACCCGAAGTTCCACCAGCGTAGTGGGGTGCTTTTTTCGGTGTTTTTTCTTCCTTTTTTTGTTGTTGTTGTTGTTCCTCTGCTACAGCTTTTGTGTATGCGACCGGCTTTTTTCCTTCCATGAAGGTAGCCGCATTCCGACTTCGGGAATGAATGCCTGCTGAGTAGTACGTTCGTGTTTCGGTAACCCACCGAACGCTGACATGAACTACGGGATCTTTAACGTGCATATTTTGATCTTCTACTTACACGAAGAGATTTAAAACACTGGCAGGTCTGCACTTGGAAGTTATCCTGGGAGATCGTAAAAATCCCCACCCTTAATTTATTAATTCACTTCCTCTGAAGTCGGAGTATGGCTGCCCATATAGCGAGGTACTCAAAAACAGTCACACACGCAAACCTCTCATTCAGTGTGCAATTTCAATCTCACATAGTGATTCCCAGGTGGGATGATGAGTGAGTCAGAGTGCACATTCTGGGTGACCCCCAGAGTGTAAAGCTGGGGAACACACAACACCACCACCACCAACAACAACAACAACAATACCAACAATTGATTCATGGGACGCTGCCGAGATTCGAACTCACAACTTCATGGACAGACGGGATTGAAGTCGAACGGTCTTAACCACTCGGCTATAGCGTCCGTCATGGGCGTGTGTATTTGTTGAAGCAAGATGCCAAGAGAATCACTTATTATTATTTACGACCTCTGTGAGTGTGTGTGTGTGTGTGTGTGTGCTTTTGAAAAAACATTTGACTATTGAAATGTTACTTCATAGATTTTGTCTGCAGCGCACCATGTTTGTAAATATCTGTTTGTTTAAACTATTGATTATGTATCATTGATTGCATGACTGTGTAAGATTAGGTTGAATGCATGCGCTTTGATTTGTCTTTGCAAGATATAGCGCTATAGAAGTTCCATTTTAGTAGCAGTAGTAAGTAGTAGTAGTAGTAGTAGTAGTAGTAGTAGTAGTAGTAGTAGTAGAAGTATTATTATTATTATTATTAGCCCTATTTGGTGTAAGTGTCAATGGAATAATAATTCTACTCGCTGTATTTACCTCACCTTTGATACCAGTGTTGCGATTACGCCAGTGGATATAGAGGTATTTACGCGCTCAAAGTCAAGCTGTTATTTTCAGATGGGACATTGAATAAGCAGTGCATTTGCTTTTTTTTCCCATCAAGCCACCTATCTAAAGATAAAACAGAGAGAGAAAAAAAGAGATAATATATATGCAGACATAGAATTTTTTTAAAACCCTAACCAATGATAAACCATACAAATCAAACAAGAAAAGGCAATAATATATGCATACATGGAATTAAAAACAAAACCAAAAAACCCTGAACAATATTAAACCATACAATTCAAATAATTCAAAAATCTTGAAAATATATCCATCATAATACACCAAAAAAAACAAGCAACAAAGAAAAACCAAAACCAAAAACAATCAATGAAGAGCCAACACTTTTTCACCATCCGCTAGACCGGGAGTGGTGGTCTGGGTGCTAGTCTTTCGGTTGAGACGATAAACTGAGGTCCGTGTGCAGCATGCATTCATCGCAAGTAAAATAATAATAATAATAATAATAATAATAATAATAAAAAAAACAAACACCATGGAAGCAAGAGAGTTATTCCTGGCGAAATTCTGTAGGAAACAAGCCTCTCTGATAGGGAAACAAACACACTAACAAATAGGAATTTCAACAAAAGAATATGAGTGGTGCTGCTGCTCTTGTGGTGACGAGTTCTTGACACAGAGAAAATCTGCCATGACTGAAAGAAGTATTCAGTTCAATTCAATGCTCACGTTTGCTTGATCTTGTTCAATTTACTGGTAAAGGTTGCAATAATGTAGTATTTCAGTATAATCATTAAGAAAATTGTTCTTAGATAGACGGCTTGATGGAAAAAAAGCAAATACATTGCTTATTCAATGTACCATCTGAAAATAAAAATTTGACTTGACTTTACTTGACTTGATCTTCCAGAGAGAGCCCTCCACCATCCCCCCCCCCCCCCCCCCCCCCCCCCCCCCCATTTTTTTTTTTACCTCTCTTTTTCCCGCTAGTTGTTGTTGTTGCGATTTATCAGTTTTCATGAAGTGAAAGTGGAAAAAAAAGGAATGGCACTATATTTTTAAAAAAAAAGTATGTAAAAAACGAGCGCAACTATTCCGATAATGTCTGCAGTGTTGTGATTGATACAAAGTGAGTGAACGAGTGTGTTTGTCCTCAGGCGCGATCTGTTTCTTTCTGTCTCCGTCTGTCTGTTCATCTGTCTGTCTCTGTCAGTCTGTCTGTCTGTCTCTGTCTCTCTACCTCTCTATGTCTCTCTTGTCTGTCTCTGTCTCTCTACCTCTCTCTCTCTCCTGTCTGTCTTTGTCTGTCTGTCTGTCTCTCTACCTGTCCTGTCTGTCTCTGTCTCTACCTCTCTCTCTCTCTCTCTTTCTCCTGTCTGTCTCTGTATCTCTGTCTCTCTACCTCTCCTGTCTGTCTGTCTCTGTCTCTCTCTCCTGTCTGTCTCTCTCTGTCTCTCTACCTCTCCTGTCTCTCTCCTCTGTCTCTCTACCTCTCTCCTGTCTCTCTCTGTCTCTGTCTCTCTACCTCTCTCTCTCTCCTGTCTCTCTCCTGTCTCTGTCTCTACCTCTCTCTCCTGTCTGACTGTCTCTGTTTCTCTACATCTCTCTCTCCTGTCTGTCTCTGTCTCTCTACCTCTCTCTCTCCTGTCTGTCTGTCTCTGTCTCTGTCTCTCTCTCTCACCCCCCCCCCCTAAGGTCTTCAACCTTTCTCCCATCTTCATCTCCCACGCGCGCGTGCTGCACCGAGTCACTTTACCTCAGAGAGGGCGTGTGTCTGTGCGCCCTTGAGACGAGAGAGAGAGAGACAGACAGACAGTGACAGAGAGTGAGACACAGACAGATGGACAGACAGACAGACAGTAACAGAGAGAGACAGAGACAGACGGACAGAGACAGAGGGATAGATCAGATCAAACCAATCAAACGCGTTTATTTTGAAGATAATGAATAAGCACTCCTGTGCTTTTTTTGTTTTTTATATCCAGTCCCTGCCCTGATCAGGGATACATCATGGAACAAACAAACAAAAAACCCCAACAAAACATAAAACAAAAACAAACCCAGAGAGAGAGAGAGAGAGAGAGAGAGAGAGAGAGAGAGAGAGAGAGAGAGACAGACAGACAGACAGACAGACAGACAGACAGACAGACAGGCAGACAGACAGACAGACAGACAGACAGACAAACAGACAGAGCAATCAGCACGTGTCGTGTTGTGATGTGAAGCCCTGTGAAGGCTGTCACTCACACGTCACTTTTCTCTCTCTCTCTCTCTCTCTCTCTCTCTCTCTCTCTCTCTCTCTCTCTCTCTCTCTCTCTCTCTCTCTCTCCTCCCTCCCCCCCTCTCTCTCTCTCTCCACACACACACACACACAACACACACACACACACACACACACACACACACACACACACACACACACACACACACACACACACAATCTCTCTCTCTCCCTCCCTCTCTCCCTCTCTCTCTCTCTCTCTCTCTCTCTCTCTCTCTCTCTCTCCAGAGAAAATAGGAAGGATGGCTAGTACTACACATAACAGTCATAGCGTACATATATATTATATATATTATATATATATATATATATATATATATATATAATATATTATATATATATATATATGAGAATGAGGAAGGGAGGAGGTAAAGACGGTAGGGGGTGGATGGGTGGCGAATGAAGGAAAAGGTATCTAGAAAAGCTACGCTAGAAGTGGACTGGTGGCAGAGAAGAGAGGAGGAGATGTTGAAAAAGGAAATGCGGAAAAAAAGCAACGACCAAAAACAAACAACAACAAAAAGAAAAAAAGAAAAAGGAAAAAATTCACTTTTTAGTTGTGTGTGCTCATGGTGGTGGTCCTTTCCGTTCTTTAAAGTGGAAGTCGAACTTTTTAGTGGGAGAAAATTATACTGCAGACCTGGGTAAATGGCAGATTAGTAGAGTGTGTTTTTCGTTTGTGTATCTATCGATTTATTGGTTTGTTTTAAAAGTAGTCTGTATCTTTTATTCATTATTCATTCATTTTGTACTTATTTACTTTTAGTGTATTTATCGATTTGTTGGTTTGTTTTAAAAGTAGTCTATCTTTTATTCATTATTCATTCATTTATTCATCTTGTACTTATTTACTTTTAGTGTATTTATCGATTCATTGGTTTGTTTTAAAAGTAGTCTGTATCTTTTATTCATTATTCATTCATTTATTCATTTTGTACTTATTTACTTTTAGTGTATTTATCGATTCATTGGTTTGTTTTAAAAGCAGTCTGTATCTTTTATTCATTATTCATTCATTTATTTATTTTGTACTTATTTACTTTTTGTGTAGTTATCGATTTATTGGTTTGTTGAAGTAGTCTATATCTTTTATTCATTCATGTAATTGTTCATTTTGTACTTTTTTGACTTTATTTCGTCTGTATTAATTTTTTTCTTTATATGTTCATTTATTTCTTTATTCAGTTTTGTTAACTTTTTGTTGTTGCTTTTTTCCCGGCTGTGGGGATTGGGGGGGGGGGGGGGGTTATGTCTTTTTCAGCTGATAACATTTTTCGGGGGAAGGCGGGGGGGGGGGGGGGGGGGGGTAACACAAGCAAATACAGTAGTCCGCTTGACTTTTTTTTGTCCCCCCAGAAGACATTCACAGAACGATTGCTTTCATTCTTGCGAGCGACAGGCGTCCCTGTGTAGTTTTGTGTTCTGTTGTGACTAGGAAAACTAGTTAAGCGCAGGCAGCGTTCGATCATCTTCGTCATCTTTCGTCTTCTTCCTCTTCATCGAATGCTCAGACAGCAGCTATTGTTGTCATATGAGCGAAAATGCGTCGCGCTGCCGTTAAGCGCCTGACAAGTCAGGCCCAGCGCATCCGACATCGGCATAAGAAACATTTTTTATCTTTAAAGTCTTTCGAGGGAAATAAGCTGGAGAATGGACCAAAAGGGAAGAACATAGACACGAAGGGGGTGGCAGGAAGAAAAAGGAACAAGGCAGAAACAAAGAGAGTGGTAGAAAAGAGGAAAATTCTAGCATAGATTTTCCAAAATGTGGGATGGTATTTATACTGACAGGCCTCCGGCATCCCCACGAAGGAATCTTGTGTCTAAAATCATTTATTTGTTCATTTATTTATTCATTCATTCACCCATTCATTCATTCATCTATTCATTTTTTTTTAATTCTTGTATTCATTCTTGATTTCAAGGATTCTGAAATAAGAGCTGGTGTGCTTTATTTTCTTACATCCAGTCCCTGTGTGTATGCGGTTTTGTCAATTTTTTCATCGGTTCCTACCTGCACAAAACGGCCTGGTACTCCTCCAATAGGCAGAACAGGTTTTCACTTGGGAAGCGAACCGTCTGTTTTGTAACTGTTGCGTGGGTTTGTTTTTTTTAGTTTTGCTATCAGTTTCTTAGAACACTTTCGGGCGAGGTCCTCTCTGTCTCCTATTACTGGTGTGATATTAAACATTTTTGTGTTGAATGTTGCCTCCCCCCCCCCCCACCCTCTTCTCTCTCTCTCTCTCTCTCTCTCTCTCTCTCTCTCTCTCTCTCCCTCCCTCCCTCTCTCCTTCGGATGAGACTATAAACCGAGATCCCGTGTGCGAACGCACGCAGAACATCTTGTGCACACATTAAATCCTGTTCCGCTGTTCGTAAGAGAAGGCCATTGTGTGCCAGTGGGAACAGATGACAAATTTACAAAACCGCATACAGACGGGGACTGGATGTTAAAACGCACAGAAGTGCTTATTCCATTATCCTCGATATATAAGAATTAAATAAAATATATAAAACTAAAAATCTCTCTCTCTTGCTCTCTCTCTCTCTCCTCCCCTCCCTCCCTCCCTTTCTCTCTCTCCCTCCCCTCAAAACCCCCCACCCCCCGTCTCTCTCTGATTGTTGTAATATATGTATATTAATTTTACTGTTTAAATAGGACTAGACTTGGCCCAAAACCTTCATCCTTGCGTGTTAAGGATCATTCATTCTCTCTCTGTTTCTGTCTGTCTGTCTCTGTGCCTCTCTACCCCCCCCCCCCTCTCTCTCTCCCTCTCTCTCTCCCTCTCTCTCTCCCTCTCTCTCACTCCCTCTCTCCCCCCTCTCTCTCTCTCTCATGCCAATTGGCGGTCAGCCTGGCATGTCAGCAATGCCATGCATGAGTCAGGCAGAGCAGGCAAGATGTCTTTTTTTGGGGGGAGGGGTGGTGAGTAATCACCACGACCTGTTGTTGTGAAGGGAAACCTTGTGAACGATGTCACACACGTCACGGGCTCACAGATCAGAAAAGCGGGAGAGGAGAGGAGTGGGATGTGGTGGGGGGGGGGGGGGGGTGAGATGCAAGCCTAGGAGATCTTCGAAGGGAGGGGGGGGGGGGGGGGGGGGGGGGGGGGATGGATGGAGTGAAGGTAGGAGATGGGATGCTGCTGATGCTCTCCTTCTCCTCTTCCTCTTCCTCCTCCTCCACCTCCTCCTCCTCCTCCTATAATGTCTTTTTTGTTGTTGTTGTTGCTTCAAGATGATGTTTGTGATGAGTTTTGTCTTTACAGCGTGTTTCATTTCATTCTGCTGGCTGCCGGTGACATCATTATTTGGTCCAGGCGACAATTTCCCCCAAATAGTTATTTCGTTTAACCACATTGTCAAAGTGTATCCCTATAATAATATATTGAGGCCGCATGTGTGAACGCACGCATTGCCAAACACATTTTTTTTTAAAAACCCGTTCATTTTACGTAGAAGAGTGCGCCGGCTACAACCGCAAGGCATGGATGGCACGAACATACCCAGCATGCGGCATGCGACCTTGAGAGGGGATGGGCTTCGCCAAGTTTAGCTTGCCCGGGATAACGCTGTATGTATGAAAACTTCAGTGCAGTGTATGCCTCCAACGGGTCCTTAGAGAGTTAAGGGAGTGTAGAACTCAGCCAACTCAAAAGCGTATCTCCTCTAATTTAATAATAATAATAATAATAATAATAATAATAATAATAATAATGAATGATGATGATGATGATGATGATAATAATGATAATAATAATAATGGAATTTATATAGCGCTATATCTTGCAAAAACAAAGTCAAAGCGCTTGCATACAACACACTCATATACATACGACCAATACCAATTACCAGAGTTCACAAATTTAAATGTACACACGCACGAAGATCGGAGGTTTTCCGGAGAATTTGGCCAGTCTAATATATGTCAGTGTCCCCCGTGGGGATGTCGGAAGCCTGTCAGTATTAATAGCATTTCCACATTCTGGAAATTCTGTGTAGAAATTTCCTCTTTTCTATCACTCTTTGTTTCTGCCTTGTTCCTTTTCTTCCTGTCACCTCCCTCTTGTCTATTTTCTGCCTTCTTGGTTCATTCTCCTGCTTTTTTTTTCCTGAAAAAAACCCACTTGAAAGATAACAGTTCTCTCTCACGCCGAAGTCATATGCGCTGGGCCTGACTTGTCAGGCGCTTAACGGCAGCGCAATCATTTTCGCCCTTTATGACAGACAACAACAGTTGCTGTTTGAGCGTTCGACGACGAAGAAGATATTCGTCAGTTTTCTTCTTCTTCTTCGTTGTCGTCGTCGTTGTCGTCGAACGCTCAGACAGCAACTAAGTGTCTGTGATTTGAGCAACAATGCGTTGTGCTACCGTCAATTAAGCGCGTGACAAGTCAGGCATAACGCGTCCGACTTCAATCTTTACGTCAACTTTTTATTTATTTTTAAAGATGAATTATTTAGATTCGTGGTGCCTTGAGCGTTCATTTCATGAAGTGAAGCAGTTTTGTGGGGGTTTTCTGGAATAATTCTAGATTTAAAAAAAGGTAAAGGAGTCCCATAACCTATAAGGTCGTAGGGGAGCGAGGCGTCAGAGACCTCACTTCTCTAGGGCCAGCATATTGAGGGCGGCGCCCATCTCCTCTCCCTCGCTGCTTTACCTTCCCTGACCCTAAAGAGGACAGGTACCCATTTACAGCTGGGGGAACTGTACTGAAGCCAAGGCGCGCAAACGGTCACCCATCCAACTGGTAACCACACTCGACGCTGCTTAACTTGGCTGGGGGAAAGCGAGTGCTCCGACCACTGAGCTATCCCGTCCTTAATTATAGATAGGGTTTTGCTTTTGTCTGTGGGATCCATGGTCTTCGGCGTGTTGTGGAGTTGCCCTGTTGTGACTAGCTGTGTTCATCTGGGTTAGCTGTGGAATCGGATATGGCGAGTTCTTGGTGTTTGTTTGGTTGTTGTTGTTGTGTTGTTGTTGGTTGGGTGTTTTTTTTGGGGGGGAAGGGACAGTCAGTGTGGTACTAAGAGAGAGAGAGAGAGAGAGAGAGGAGAGAGAGAAGAGAGAGAGGAGAGAGAGAGAGAGAGAGAGAGAGAGAGAGAGAGAGAAACAGACAGACAGATAGAATGTGAGAGGGAGAGAGAGGCGCCCGCGCGGGTGTGTATGATAGAGAGGAAAATGAGAGAGAAGGGGGGGGGGGGGGCAGACAGACAGAGACAGGGAAATAAACAGAGTCGGAGAGAGACGGGGGTAGAGACATAGCAAAGAGGGAAGGAAAGTGAGAAAGAGTGACAGACAGAGACAGACACACAGACAGACACACAGACAGACAGAGAAAGAGAGAGAGAGAGACTCACAGACAGAGACGAAAGAGGAAAGGTTAAGACCTCGCAAACAAAACTCTGCAGATATGTCAGAAAACTTGCTATGCACACTTCAGCTCCTCCACTGTATCATCATCCCCCATCCTTCCGTATTCAGTAAAAGAAAAAAAAAGTTGTGGAGATGGTTTTGACAGTTTGTGTAATTGGTTGTTTCTGCCTGCCAACCTTGGATAACCATCTGGGATGGATGGTATTTTGCTTACCAAACATTTCTCAGGCTTCACAAAAGGGAAGTTCCACCCCCACTCTTACCTACCCTTATCGCTTCTTTGTGCTTTCTTTCTTTCTTTCTTTCTTTCTTTAAGTTGTTGTTGTTGTTATTAAATTTTGTTGTTGTTGTTGCGTGTTCCCCAGCTTAAAACCCAGAGGGTCTGTCTAAAATCACTTTTTAGTGGATAGACGTTAATTATATTATCTTGAATGGTAGTATGGGTGCTCATCTTTCGGATGAGTTGATAAGCCGGTGCCCCGTACCTGTGCAATATCCATTTAGTGCACGTCAGAACAACATCAACAACAACAAACAAACAAAAAATAACAACCTCAAAACATCCCAGCAGGGGGAAAGGCATCAAGCTACAGCTTGTTTTGAGTCCTACCCCCATGATGAGTTAACAATTTTGATTATGCAGACAAATCACACACGCGCACACACACACAAACACACACACAGATACGTAGATAGATAGATAGATAGATAGATAGATAGATAGATAGGTAGATAGATAGGTAGATAGATAGATAGATAGATAGGTAGGTAGATAGATAGATAGATAGGTAGATAGATAGATAGATAGATAGATAGATAGATAGATAGATAGATAGATAGATAGATAGATAGATAGATAGATAGATAGATAGATAAACGAAATCGCATTTCCACACATCAAAATACCACTTCACGAACAAAAAACCACAATCTTGTTGCTGTGGGTTTCTAGTTTTTCTTTTTGGTTCTGTTTTGTTTAGAGGTTGTTATTTTTTGTTTGTTTTTTGTTGGTGTTGTTGTTCTGACGTGCACTAAATGCATATTGCACACGTACGGGGCATCGGCTTATTACCTCATCCGAAAGATGAGCACCCATACTACCATTCAAGATAATATAATGGGTGCATGGTAGGTTTGTGTGTGTGTGTGTGTGTGTGTGGGAGGGGAGTTCGGGTTCATACAGGGAGATCGTACCTCTCTCTACTCGACTGTTCAGGGCGGCATTCTAGGCAAAACAAGTGCGTTACCTCAAGACACTGATTCACCCCTCTTCTGCCCGGCTGCTCGTTTGAACTCGCCAGGCTAATTTTGTTAGCGGTGCCATCTCGAGACGTCAGGCTGTTGTATTGGGGGAGCAGGGGGTGGGGGTGAGGGCAGGAGTGATTTGAAGAAGAATGGAACGTTGTTGTGCATTCCCCAGCTTAACACTCTTGGGCAGGTCAGCCAGAATGTGCACTCTGACTCACTCATCCCACCTGGGAATGATCCTAAGAAGAGGAATGGGGTGATCGATGTCTTTATTTCTACATTGAAGCGTTGTTCAGGGTTTATGGGCTTTTTGAACGTGTATGCATAGCAAAAAAGCATATGCATGGATAGTCTGTGTGTGTGTGTGTGCGTGTGTATGTGTGTGAGTGTGTGTGTGTGTGTGTGTGTGTACGCGCGTGCCTGCCTGCCTGCCTGCCTGCTTGCCTGCCTACCACGCGCGCACAGCATGCGCGCACATGCTTTGCAGAAATTCGTGTGGCACATATTCAAACGTGCCCACTGGCTTCTTTATCTGTACTGTGTCTGTCTCTCTGTCTGCTGTCTGTCTATCTCTCTCGCACTCTCGTTTTTTTTTCTTTCTTTCTCTCTCGCTCGCCTCGCCTTTCCTTTCCTACCCCCCCCCCCCCCCCCCCCCCCCCCCCCTCCCCTTCTTCTACAGCCTCGAGTATGCCAGTCTATCTGCGTCTCCCTCTGTCTCTCTGTCTCTCTCCCTCCCTCCTCTCTCTCCACCTTCTCTCTCTCCCTCCTCTCTCTCCCACCTTCTCTCTCTCTCTCTCCATCCCTCCCCCTCGCCCCCTCCCTCCAGCCAGACCCTCTCTCCCTCTCTGTTTCTGTCTGTCAGTCAGTCTGTCTGTCTGTCAGTCAGTCAGTCTGTCTGTCAGTCTGTCTGTCTGTCTCGTTCACTCATTCACTCACTCAGTCACACACCCAGTCTCTCTCTCACCCCTTTCACTCCCTCCCCCCCCCCCTCTCTCTCTCTCTCTCTCTTTTGCTCTCTCTCTCTCTCTCTCACATCCCTTTCACCCACTCCCTCCTCTCTCTCTCCCTCTCTCTCACCCCTTTCACTTATCCCCCACCCTCTCTCTCTCTCTCAATCTGGTTTCTCTTCAAAATCGAGCAAATCTCTCTCTCTCTCTCTCTCTCTCTCTCTCTCTCTCTTCTCTCTCTCTCTCCCTCCCCCCTTCCAGTACATTGGGTGCACGTTTTGCACCCAGTCACTTCACTTGTATTTGCCACGGGGGAGAGAAGGGGAGAATCTACTGTGTCCTTGAAACTGACAGACAGACAGACAGACAAACAGACAGACAGACTGGCAGACAAGAAAGGAGAGAGGGAGCGAGCCATCAGCACGTGACATGTTGTGATGGCAAACCTTGTGAAGGCTGTCACTCACATGTCTCATCCCTGAACGAACCGCTCTCTCTCTCTGTCTCTCTCTCTGTCTCTCTCTCTCTCTCTCTTTCGCTCTCTCTCTCTATCTTTCGCTCTCTCTCGCTCTCTCTCTCTCTCTCTCGCTTTCGCTCTCTCTCTCTCCCCCCCCCCTCTCTCTCTCGTGTGTTTTGTGTGTTTGTGTGTGTGTGTGCGCGCGCGCGCGCGCGAGAGAG
>CM054143.1:51878662-51883662 GCA_028751875.1 Rapana venosa | reverse complement strand
AGTTGGAATTATCACATTGACTATTTAAATACTAAGGCTCGGAAAAGTCTTAACCTCCTCAAAGTTATTAGTAAACAAGTGTGGGCTCATGATGTAGCAGTTTTAAAACACCTGGCATTATCCTTAGTACGTTCCAGACTCATTTATGGCCAGGAAGCATTTTTCAGTGCTCCAAAGTATTTATTACAGAAAATGACAAGACTAGACTGCAAGGCTTTCAGATTAGCTCTGGGGGTACCTTTTCATGCATCATCTGTGGGTACCTACAAAGAAATAGGAATTTTGCCATTAGACAAATATCAACAACTGGCTGTGGCTAAATATCTCTTACGTTGTTCAACACAAGAAACCAATGTGGACAACGAAATTAGTATAAGATCCGATGTCAACTTTCCTAAAAGAGCACATTATATTCGCTCAGTCACCACACCTAGAACCTATACTTCTCAATTATTTGATAAAGCAGAAATATTTCCCACAAAAATAGCTAAATCAAAGATTCACTCCTCGCCTTGTCCCCCATGGGAACTTAAGAGAGCTAATTTTGACGTAAATTATTCCTCTTTAACTAAAAAAGGTAATGAAAATATCCTTAGCTCATCAGTAAAAGAATATATACAAAATACATATCCAAATCATTTAAAAATATACACAGACGGTTCCCTTTTGAACAACAATGAGGCGGGTGCAGCTTTTGTAATTCCATCTTTGAAAGTAGAGAGATCATTTTCTATTGGGAAAAATCGATCTATATTTACAGCTGAATTATCTGCTATTTTGATGGCTTTATATTATCTTCTAGATTTTCCTAAAGACATATTTCAAACGCTTTTCTGTGTTGATTCCAGGTCAGTCTTACTTGCTCTGAGAAACTTCAGTTCAAAAGTGAGACAAGATCTCATAATCGAAATTAGTCATCTAATTCATTTTCTGATGATACGAGGCACTGGTGTTACCTTTTGCTGGATACCCTCGCACTGTGGTATCTACTTTAATGAAAAAGTTGACAGAATAGCAAAAGGTGGAGCTGAACATAGGGATGGGTCTTGCAGCATAAGTGTTCCTCTATCCATCCACGAGGGCTATAACATGTTACAAAATGCATGTTGGAAACACTTTAAAAAGAAGCTACAAGGTACCAGTTATTCCTGGAGTGATGATGTAGCCCATGTATTATCTTTTGATAAGATCAAATGTCGTAATTTACATGAATATAGAAATGTTGTATCTATTATCTACAGGTTTAAGCTCAATGCTTTTAAAACTAAATTTTCCAAAAAAGCAACATGTATCTGTGGCGAAAATCTTACCAATGATCATATTCTTTTACGATGCAGAGATCTGAAAAACGTTTTACCTGCCTTCCCAGTTCGTAGCTTACAGCAAATTCTACAAGACATTCCTCTAATGAAACAAATTGTTTTGTCATTAAGTCATACTCCTATGTTTAGACTCCTTTAATATGAGGATAGCTTCTAGTTATATGAATTGCAACGTTAATATTTTAACTGTTCATTTTTTCTGTTCAGAATTCTTGTTTATGGGGGTTTTTTTGTTTTGTTTTTTTTTCTTCATAATATTTGTTTATTGCTATTGTTTATTTATGTGCATACCCCTCTCTCTACAAACACACTCACACACACACACACACAGACACACACACACACACACACACACACACACACACACACACAACACACACACACACTTTCCCGTCTGATATCACTATTTAGTGGAAGGACGTTAAACTGAAGAACTACTACTACTACACTATACTACACTACACTGCAATACGCTATACTACACTACATTACCCTACCCTACCCTACACCAAACCTCACCACACCATACGATACGGTACGGTACGATACTATAGTATGCTATACTATGCTATGCTATGCTATAGTATACTATGCTATGCTATGTTATGTTATACTATACTATACTATACTATACTATACTATACTATACTATACTATACTATACTATACTATACTATACTATACTATGCTATGCTATGCTATGCTATTCTCTGCTGTGCTGTGCTGTACTATACTATACCATACCATACCATGAAGGTAGCCGCATTCCCACTTCGGGGATGTATATGCTGGGTATGTTCATGTTTCCGTAAACCACCGAACGCTGACATTAATTACCGTTTACGGGATCTGTAACGTGCATATTTGATCTTCTGCATGTGTATATACACGCAGGGAATTAATGCACTGGCAGGTCTGCGCTTGAAGTTGATGATGGGAGATCGTAAAAATCCCCACCCTTAATTCACAAGACGCTGCCGAGATTCGAACCGACGACTTCATGGACCCATGGGATTGAAAGCATAACCACTCGGCTGTGGTGCCTGTCATATGTTCGTTTAGAGAGCTTTTAAAACTTTTTTTTCAAGGATAACCGTCTTGTTGCCGTGAGTTCTTTTACTGTCACTAAGTGTCAGCTGCACATTAAATGCCAAATCTTTCTTTCTTCACATCATCCAAAAGACTTAGCATCAACGCCATAGTCCGATGAATTGTAGTTTAAAAAAAAACAACTTCACGTGGAATGGAACCTGTGACCTGTCGCTCTCTAGGCAAAGGCAGAGCCGCAAGAGCCAGCACCGGTCTGTCTCAAGGAGTGTATTTATCTCAAAGCCAGGAACCAAGTTTCAATGAAGTGTAAAATCCAAACTGACAGTCAGCTTCTCTGGGTCCCTCCTCTTTCTCCCTCCCATCTCGGAAGCGTTGGAAAGGGTTTGAGAAATGGAACGTCATGTGTCACGCTGTGTTTTCCATCACGTGGAATTCTCTGTGTCACGCTGTGTTTCCATTAAATAGAATGTCATGTGTCACATGTGTTTCCATCAAATGCAATGTCAGTCGTCACGCTGTGTTTCCATTAAATAGAATGTCATGTGTTTCCATCAAATGCAATGTTACATGTGTTTCCATCAAATGCAATATCATGTGTCGTGCTGTGTTTCCATCAAATGCAATGTCAGTCGTCACGCTGTGTTTTCATCAAGTGGAACGTCATATGTCACCCTGTGTTTCCATTAAAAAAATTAATGGAATTCTATTTGTCGCCCTGGTTCCATCAAGTGGAATTTCACGTGGCACGCTGTTTCCACCAATGGAAATTTCATGCTTCATGCTGTGTTGCCATCAATTGAAATTTTATGTGTCACGCTGTGTTTCCATCAAATGGAATTTTGAAATTCTCTGTGTCACGCTGTGATTCCATCAAATGAACTTCTTCTATGTGTCACGCTGTGTTTCCATCAGTCAGAATTCTCTGTGTCACGCTGTGTTTCCATCAAATGAACTTCTATGTGTCACGCTGTGTTTCCATCAGTCAGAATTCTCTGTGTCACGCTGTGTTTCCATCAGTCAGAAATCTCTCTGTGTCACGCTGTGTTTCCATCAGTCAGAATTCTCTGTGTCACGCTGTTTTTCCATCAGTCAGAATTCTCTCTGTGTCACGCTGTGTTTCCATCAGTCAGAATTCTCTCTGTGTCACGCTGTGTTTCCATCAGTCAGAATTCTCTGTGTCACGCTGTTTTTCCATCAGTCAGAATTCTCTGTGTCACGCTGTGTTTCCATCAGTTAGAATTCTCTCTGTGTCACGCTGTGTTTCCATCAGTTAGAATTCTCTGTGTCACGCTGTGTTTCCATCAGTTAGAATTCTCTGTGTCACGCTGTTTTTCCATCAGTTAGAATTCTCTGTGTCACGTTGTTTTTCCATTCTTTCTTTACCGACAGGGGCTGGCCTCTTTAGGCCTGACTGGAATTTTCTGCCTTTCTTTCTAAAGACACGCTCGAGCAAAGGGCAGCAACTCGAGTGCGTTTGCTTCTCGAATCGATCGGTCGATGGATGGATGGATGGCTGCTTTTGTTGTGTCTGATTGAGTCTTTTGTGACCTGGGGCTGTCGTGATTGAAGTGTTGTTTGTTTGTTGTTGTTTTTGGACAAATGGTTCAAGGTAAGAGTTGTTGTTTTTTAAAAATTATAGTTTACTGTTGTGTGAGAGGTAATCTATCTATGCTTGGTTATACTACATTCGTCGAGTCGTTATAATGCTTTGAGTTTTGTGCTGAGGGGAGAAAATAATAAGAGGTAGAGAAGAGAGGAGAGGGGGAGAGAGGGGAGGAGAGGGGGAGAGAGGGGAGGAGAGGGGAGAGAGGGAGGGGGGGGAGGGAGGGGGAGGAGAGAGGAGATGAGGGAGAGAGAGAGTTGTGTTTGTGTGTGTGTGTGACAGAGAGAGACAGAGAGAGAGACACAGAGAGAGAGAAAGAGAGAGAGAGAGAGAGATTTATTCATACATGTCACACAGAAAAAGAGAGAGATAGACAGACAGGCAGACACACAGGGAGACACGCAGGCAGACAGGCTGACTGGCAGAGAATCTCTAAAACTGTCTCATAAAGAAAGACTACTTCCCCCTAGAACACACACTCCCCCTCCCCCCTTCCCTATCCCTTAGCGCTGAAGCCCCCACCCCCCACACTACCCCATTCTCTGAGAAAACCTGGAACTTTGTTGATAACTTTTTTTTTTTTTAAAAGGTCCAGGCCAAAATGCTTTGTCAGTTATCGATGCAAGCTAAAGTGCGGGGGCCTACATGAACATATCGCTATGTTGTGAAATGCTATGTTGAGATTGTCTTCAGCAAAGTCATGACACGCTCTGAACATAGCTGTCTTCAGCAAAGTCATGACAAGCTCTTAACATAACTGTCTTCAGCAAAGTCATGACAAGCTCTTAACATAACTGTCTTCAGCAAAGTCATGACAAGCTCTTAACATAACTGCCTTCAGCAAAGTCATGACAAGCTCTGAACATAACTGTCTTCAGCAAAGTCATGACAAGCTCTTAACATAACTGTCTTCAGCAAAGTCATGACAAGCTCTTAACTTGAAAGCAGGGGGGGGGAAATCCTCTGAAGTCGGAGTATGGCTGTCTAATGAGGTGAAGCTTTTGAAGAAAAGAAATGTCGTACAC
>CM054143.1:51861162-51873662 GCA_028751875.1 Rapana venosa | reverse complement strand
CGCACACACCACGCACACCACACACACACACACGCACACACACACACACACACACAACACACACAAACACACACACAGCACCACCACACACACACACTCACCTCACTCACTCACTCCCCCACACCACCCACAGCACAACACACTCACCATCTTTCAACACCCACACACTAACACATACACAGCAACATACATCATTTCACATCTTACCCCCCACACACACACACCTCACACACACCACACCCACACACCTCCAATCCCCCCCCACCCCTCTCCTCCCGTGTCCTTAATTCAGCAGGCTCACATCTTCATATCATCCCTTATCTGCCGACACTAGCACTGAGAGGGAGATTCCATTAATTAGCAAATTACATTCCAGTTGTCAACTTCTTCCCCCCACCCCATGCCTTCCTTTCCTTCTTCATCCACGCCCCCCCCCCATCCAACCCTACCCCACACCTCATCCCCTCCTTTGCATTCGTTGTTCTCTGCTTTCCCTTCACACCACCATCCCTTTCTTTCTCTCTCTCCTCCTCCCCTCCCTCCCACTCCCTCTCCTCCTCTCTCTCTCTCTGCTCTTTTTCTCTCTTTCCCTTCACAACCCTCTCTTCTCTCTCCTCTTTTCTCTCTTCCCCTTCTCTCTCTCCTCTTCTCTCTCTTCCTCTCTCTCTCTCTCTCCCTCTCTCTCTCTCTCTCTCTCCCTCCTCTCCCTCTCCTCTCTCTCTCTTGTATTGTAATTGCCCTTCATGGGATGATTAAAGTGTTTTTGACTTGACTTGACTTGACTTTTGTTATTATGGTACCAAGATCAGGCTCTCCCTTCCCATTTTCCTCTTTTTGTGTGGAAATTGTTTGTAGTGAAGACATTGAAACCCAAGTTTCAACCCCCCCCCCTCCCCCTCCCCCTCTACACCCCCCACCCACACCCTGAAAACTTCTTGTCGAAGGTATTGTTGTCCCTGCCTTTTTAACAACATTGATTGATTGTTTATTTTCTATTCGTTTATTTTGAAGAGGTGGAGAAAGGAGTACGTTTTTACTCTTTTGTTGTTGTTGTTGTTGTTTTTTCTAATGAGTCATTTCTTTTCTTCCTCTGCCTCATTCTTTCTCTCTCCTCTCCTCTTTCCTTTCGTATGTCTGTATGTGTTTTGAATATTCCACTGTTCAAAAAATTCCTCCCAAACTGTAATGAGTAGGTCAGCAAGTATGGGACGAATTAAATCTGCACTGGGACTTAACTTTTTAAGAAAATAATGTTTACAAAGACAGAGGAAGACAACGCACAAAATACACAGATAGTCTGAATAGCTACGCAACGAGGAAAGAATCCCCCAACAATGAACTCATCAGGAGAACTGACAACAGAGAGGAATGGAAGGCCATGATCGCCGATGTCTGCAACAGACCTGGCACATGAAGAAGAAGAATGTTTACTCTTACACAGTCAATTGAATTGAAACTTTTAGTTTAGAAAAAAAAGGGCAAAAACGGTCATATATGCAAAATCTCACCACTGGTGAACTTTGGAGCTCTAGCCGAAGAACATACCAAAAAAACAAAAACAAAAAGTAAAGAAAAAAAGCACAGGTGTGGATGGAGAGTTGTACAATGTCCTTATTTACTTAGAAAGTAGACTATTTACAACAGCATGGACTTAATTGAAATGTACGCTATTTTACAACAGCATGGACTTAATTGAAATGTACGCTATTTACAACAGCATGGACTTAATTGAAATGTACGCTATTTACAACAGCATGGACTTAATTGAAATGTACGCTGTTTATAACAGCATGGACTTAATTGAAATGTACGCTATTTACAGCAGCATGGACTTAATTGAAATGTACGCTGTTTACAACAGCATGGACTTAATTGAAATGTACGCTATTTACAACAGCATGGACTTAATTGAAATGTACGCTATTTACAACAGCATGGACTTAATTGAAATGTACGCTGTTTACAACAGCATGGACTTAATTGAAATGTACGCTATTTACAACAGCATGGACTTAATTGAAATGTACGCTATTTACAACAGCATGGGCTTAATTGAAATGTACGCTATTTACAACAGCATGGACTTAATTGAAATGTACGCTATTTACAACGGCATGGACTTAAAACAGAATGTAGCTACCTTAACGTTGGTAGAAAAAATCTAGTCCCGAACGCAAAATCTCCCTATTTAGTGGGTGAACCTCAGAGCTCTAGCCAAGGAACGAAAAGAAAAAAAGACACACACACACACACAAAAGACATTCGCAAATTCTTTTTTTCTTATAGTTGTTCGTACCCCGTGTATGATGTTTACGTGCTTTAATATCAATAATTGCGGGGATCATAAACCAGGCCAGAAGCACCATCATCACTGCACCCTGTGGCGTCAGATCGTTTGCATGATGAGGCAGAGAGAAGCCCTCCCCTCCCCTCCCCTTCCCCCTTCCCCTTCCCTTCCCCTTCCTTCCCCTTCCACCTTCCGTCTGTCTCTCCACCTTCCATCACACACAGCAGGCCACACTAGGAGCGTCGTTACCCATCTCTCTGTCTCTCCGCTTCCAAGGGAGGGCAGCAGCGTCATTGTTGTCGCCCCTTGGCGTGACTGACGGCCATGATTGATTTGGCGCCGGTGTGGCGACTTTGGAAATGCGTTTCCCCCATCAGGTTTACCCCCCCCCCCCTCCCTCCCTCCCTCCCTTTTCCCCTGTCAGAATAAGGTGTTGTTGTTGTTGTTGTTTTTTTAAAGTAATAATCTAAATGATAGTGCCCAATGCTTGGCTGGTGAATGGATGGTATTTTCATTTGGGATTGATATTTTTGTGAACACTTTCTCTAAAGGTTGATTTGTTGGTAGTGGGTTTGTATTTTAAAACTGTGCAGTATCTTTAAGAGAGAGAGAGAGCGAGAGAGAGAGAGAGAGAGAGAGAGAGAGAGAGAGAGAGAGAGAGAGAGAGATGATGATGATGAATGATGGTAAATAATTATTCTAGCAGCTTTCCAGGTCATGTCATATCATGCTGTTCAGACCTGCTGGTGCCATAGTATTGTCTGTTTATAGACACAGAAGATAGGGGTTTTTGTTTTCTTTTTATTTATTTATTAAAAGAGCCTGTAATTGGTGTTTAGGTTAGTGAACTGTGGGAACTTGTTTGATGGAGTTGTTTGTCTGTCTGTTTGTCTGTCTGTCTCCTCTCTCTGTCTCTCTTTGTCTCTCTGTCTGTCTGTCTGTCTCTCTCTCTCTCTCTCTCTCTCTCTCTCTCTCTCCTCTCTCTTCTCTCTCTCTCTCTCTCTCTCTCTCTCTGCCTTCCTCCCCTCTGTCCCTCTCCCTCTGAAACATAAAACATAAAGAGAAGTTTGCGTGGAGAGCCTTATGCCTTTACTGTTACATGTTGTAACATTGTTCATGTTACTCACTTAGATTATTTTCTGACTTGTTACTTAACTCAACTCTTGCTTGTTCAGATTAGGTAAATGTATGCTAAAAAGAGTTGTTTTGAGGTTTTGTTTGTTTGTTTATTGTTGTTTCGGTGTTTGTTTGTTGTTGTTGTTGGTTTTGTTGTTGTTTTGTTTGTGTGTGTTTTCGTTGTTGTTGGGGTTGGGTTATTTTTTGGGGGGCATATGTATTTTAAGTAGCATGGGCAGAGAATGAGATGTAAATATCAGGATCGGATTGGATTGGATTGGATTAAAAGTGTGTGTGTGTAAGGGGGGGGGGGGCTAATATTGACAGGAGGGGGCAGTTTCAGTGTTGGACACCGTGTGAGAGGTGAAATGCACACTGCGCTAGATAGCCTGCTTCTGGTGTCTGGCCCTGTCTGACCTGGTGGATCACTGACTGCTGCTGCTGCTGCTGGCATGAAAGACAACACACAGAGAGAGACAGACAGACTGACAGACAGACAGACAGACAGACTGACAGACTGACAGACAGACAGACAGACAGACTGACAGACAGACAGACAGGCAGACAGATGAGAGAGAGATTTTTTATTTCATTTTTATTTTTATTTTATTTCGAGGATAATGGAATAAGCGTTTATGTGCCTTTTTTCATCCAGTCTTCGTGTGTATACAGTTTTGTAAATTTTGTCATACGTTCCCGTTCTCTCTCTCTCTCCCTCTCTCTCAAGAGACAGACAGACAGACAGACAGAGACAGAGACAGACAGACAGAAACAGATAGACACAGAGAGAGACAGAGACACACAGGAAGAGAGACAGAGAGAGATACACATACAGTGTCAGAGACACAGATAAAGAGAGACAGACAGACAGACAGAGAGGGTAAATGACAAAAAGACAGAGAAAGAGGGATAGCGCAATGAGACAGGAAACGGTCAGGAGAAGGGGGGTAATCATTCTGTCTCTTTATTTTTGAAACTGTCATGGCTTGGAACACAATCGTCAGATCCGTTGCCCAATCATGAAGGACATAATTTACATCAACAAAATTGTGCACACAGCTGCAAGTGCTTTTCAGAAGTGACTGGCAAAATGAGGAGTAATGTAATATTCTGCCTTTTTGGGAAGAGTAGGCCTTTGTTTTCTGTCGGTGGGAATAAGGTGACATAATGTACAAAACCGCATGCACACAGAGTCTGGATGTAAAACAAAGTGCATGAACATGGTTAAAAACTTCACTTTGAAGGGCGGGATAGGGGATAGCCTAGTGGTTAGAGTATTGTGCTTGTGAATTGAACGCCTGGGTTCAAGCCACAATCAGGACATCCATTCAAGGGGATTTTTTCCCCTGGAGTTAGCATCAGTACTGGCTCCACTTCCCCAGAAAGTCCTTTAAATGAGACTATGAGCTGAGGTCCTATGTACAATCACGCGCAGAACATCTTGCGCTTACCTTAAAACCTGTTCTGCCTTTTTGAAAAGTAGGCCACTCGTGCTTGTGAAAATGGGTGACAAAAAATATGTATATAAAATACGCATGCACATTGGTGTCATGTTTAGACATCATTCCTGAAAATTAATCAGAATGTGATTGTTTACCTTAATGATGGACAAAAACGGGTTTTGCACACAAAAATCTCTCCATAACACCAGAGCTGTAGCAGAGGAACGAAACAGAATCTGCAGTTTGACACAGATGTTATTTTTTGGTTTCAACTCTACCTACGTGCTGCTGAGAAAGAAGACTGTAGGTATCCTCTGTCATGTTCCAAAGGTCACGTGCTGCTGACATCCCTATGTTGATGTAGTTTACCTGTTGCATAGTTGAGCGTGGACAACGATACGATTATCCATCAGTGCCAATAAATGTCTATATATATATATACATGTGTGTGTGTGTGTGTGTGTGTGTGTGTGTGTGTGTGTGTGTGTGTGTGTGTGTGTGTGTGTGTGTGTGGAGAGAGAGAGAGAGAGAGAGAGAGAGAGAGAGAAAGAAACAGACAGACAGACAGATAGACAGAAAAACACACACATATACTCACACAAACACACATACAAACACTAACACACATCCCACACACACACACAACACACACACACACACACCACACACACACATACATACTGACACACACTCTCATTATCACACACACTACTCTTATATGCACACACACCTACTCTCTATATGCACACACACACCTACTCTCTATATGCACACACACCTACTCTCTATATGCACACACACCTACTCTCTATATGCACACACACCTACTCTCTATATGCACACACACCTACTCTCTATATGCACACACACCTACTCTCTATATGCACACACACCTACTCTCTATATGCACACACACCTACTCTCTATATGCACACACACCTACTCTCTATATGCACACACACCTACTCTCTATATGCACACACACCTACTCTCTATATGCACACACACCTACTCTCTATATGCACTACACCTACTCTTATATGCACACACACCTACTCTCTATATGCACACACACCTACTCTCTATATGCACACCACCACACACTACACCTCTCTATATGCACACACACCTACTCTCTATATGCACACACACCTACTCTCTATATGCACACACACCTACTCTCTATATGCACACACACCTACTCTCTATATGCACACACACCTACTCTCTATATGCACACACACACCTACTCTCTATATGCACACACACCTACTCTCTATATGCACACACACACACCTACGGGGGGGGGGGGGGGGAGAGGAGTCAGGTAGGTATAGCCCAGTAGTACAGACAGCTCCCTCCCTCGCCCCTATCCACCTCCTGCCACTTGTCCACCCCCCCCCCCTCACTCCACCCCCTAGCCCCCCCCCCCCACCCCCCCCCACCCCCGACCCCTCCGGGCTTGGTGATTGGTCACACATGTCAGGATGAGGGAGGAGTACATCTGTGTGTTCTTCATGCCAGGCTGACAGTCTGACAATTGAATTTATCCTGCAGTATTGTTCCAGCTTTTTTTTAAAAAAAGAAAGAAAAAAAAGGAAAAAACACTTTTGGGGGAGATGTGTGTGTGTGTGTGTGTTCCTGTATTTAACGTCTGTTCTCTACTAATGGGGGACGGGATAGCTCAGTGGTCGGAGCACTCGCTTTCCCCCAGCCAAGTTAAGCATCGTCGAGCGTGGTTACCAGTTGGATGGGTGACCGTTTGCGCGCCTTGGCTTCAGTACAGTTCCCCCAGCTGTAAAATGGGTACCTGCCCTCTTTAGGGTCAGGGAAGGTAAAGCAGTGAGGGAGAGAAGATGGGCGCCGCCCTCAATATGCTGGCCCTAGAGAAGTGAGGTCTCTGACGCCTCGCTCCACCTAAGACATAATAAAACTTGGGGTTTGGGTCCTTTGTTCCTTTTAACCGTACTGTTCTCTACTAATGGGGACGGGATAGCTCAGTGGTCGGAACACTCGCTTTCCCCCAGCCAAGTTATTAAGCAGCGTCGAGCGTGGTTACCAGTTGGATGGGTGACCGTTTGCGCGCCTTGGCTTCAGTACAGTTGCCCCCAGTTCACCCAGCTGTAAATGGGTACCTGCCCTCTCTATTAGGGTCAGGGAAGGTAAAGCAGCGAGGGAGAGGAGATGGGCGCCGCCCTCAATATGCTGGCCCTAGAGAAGTGAGGTCTATGACGACTCGCTCCCCCTACGACCTTATAGGTTATGGGACTCCTTTACCTCCTTTACCTTCTCTACTAATGATATGAGGTGTGTGTCTGTGTGTGAGTGTGTGTCTGTGTCTGTGTGTCTGTGTCTGTGTGTGTTCCTGTATTTAACGTCTGTTCACTACTAATGATATGAGATGAGTGTGTGTGTGTGGTGCGTGCGTGCGTGCGTGCGTGCTGCGTGCGTGTGTTGTGTGTGTGTGTGTGTGTGTGTGTGTGTGTGTGTTGTGTGTGTGTGTGTGTGTTGTGAAATCAATGAGAGTAGAGGAAAGGGAGGAGTGTAGGAGATGATGTTATAAGTGACATGGATGGCATTAGAACCTAGTGTAGTGTTGGGATATATTTCTTTTCTTTTCTTTTCTTTTTATGTCTGCCAGATTTTGAAATCTTTACACAATGAAAGGCGAATTAATTAGTGTCTGTTTGGATTGACTGACAGTTTTGTTACACAGTTGGATGACGTCTTTGTTTTTCGAGGAATAGAGATTTTATTGTGTGGCTGTGGTGTGGATAAAAGGGGAGGGGGGGGGGGAGGCTGAGAAGATAAGGCAGGTGGTTTTGTGAAGTAGAAGAATCTGTCAGCCTTTACTCTGTGTGTGTGTGTTTTTATTTCTTTATCTATTTTCATTTATTTTGTATTTCGAGGATAATGGAATAAGCACTCGTGTGGTTTTTACATCCAGTCCCCGTGTGTATGCAGTTTTGTTTGGCAATTTTGTCATCCGTTCCTACCAGCACACAATGGCCTACTCTTCCAAAAAGCGATACAGGTTTTAACGTGTGCGCAAGATGTTCTGCGTGCCCTCGGTGTATAGTCTCACCCGAAGGACTTCTAGGAGAAGTAGAGTCGGCACTGATGTTAACTTCAGAGGAAAAATCCTCTTGAAGGAGATTCAAACCCGGGTCAGCAGATAACGAGCGCTACACAAAGCAAAGCGCTCCACTCTAACCACCTGGCTATCCCACCCCCTTGTGTGTGTGTCTGTGTGTGGTGTATGTGTGCATGTGTCTGTGTGTCTGTATGCATCTCTGTGTGTCTGTGTCTATGAACATGCATACAATCATACACACATTATACAAGTGCGTACATGCTTTGATATCCATAATGACCAGCATCATAGGCTACAACCAGGCCAGAAACAGCATCATCACTGCGCCCTGTGGCGTACCACCATTTGCATGATGAGGCGGAGAGAGAGAGAAGCCAAGCGACTCCCTTCTGTTCCGCCTGTCTCCGCCATCACAGCAGGCCCAGTAACCCCCCCCCCCCCCCCCCCCCCCCCCCCCACCCATTCTCTTTGGTCAGGAGTGAATTCCATCTCTGTCTCTCCGCTTCCAAGGGAGGGCAGCAGCGTCATTGTTGTCGCCCCTTGGCGTGACTGATGGCCATGATAGATTTGGCGCTGGTGTGGGGTGACTTTGAAACTGTCTTCCCCCTTCAGCTCCATCCCTACCTCTTACCCCCCAACCTGCAAGGAACTTTTTTTTTTAAATCAAAAATGTCGGTTAAGTAGTAATCCGAATGATGAAGCGAATGTGATTGTTGTTGAGATTTTTTTTCTGGTGAATACTGCTAGAACGTTTTCTTTATTCTGTGTGAAGTTTTTATCTCAGAGGATTAATGAATCTGGTGAAGATTTTTCACAGTCTTCCAGCTCACTTCAAAGTGTGTCCTGTAAAACTGCCAGTGCTATAGGGTCAGCCATATGTATACTCATGCTGAAGATTTTTTTTTAAATGCATGTGATGAAAGAGCCATTCATTCAATTCTGTGTTAGTGAGGTACAGAACATTGAAATGATACCATGACATGCACCCCCTTCTCTAGGGCATCGCTGGGATTTGTTGAGTATAATTGAATGTTTATGGATCGGCTTAAGTGGATTATGTTCAGGCTAGTGCAGCAAGGTTGGATTGTTTAGCGTGCATTAAACTCTTGGAACACGGAACTGAAATCATAGACTGGTTGGTATTGCGAAATCTGATGACGCATTCAAGTCCAAATTTGAGGTTTGTTCTAGCGTGATCCCAGTTTGTCAGAGGTTCTGGTTGTTCCTGTTTGTCTCTGGTGTTGAATGAGGGAATACTTTTGTCTCTTGTCTGTTTGCGGTTTGAACCTGTCTGTCTGTATCTCTGTCTCTGTTTTTCTCTCTCTCTCTTGCTCGCTCTCTCTCTCTCTCTCTCTCTCTCTCTCTCTCTCTCTCTCTCTCTCTCTCTCTTCTCTCTCTCTCCCTCTCTCCTTCCTCTCTCTCCCTCTCCCTCTCTCTCTCTCTCTCTCTCCTCTCTCTCTCTCCTCTCTCTCTCCTCTCTCTCTCTCTCTCTCTCTCTCTCTGGTGAAATAATTATAAAGGAGAAATAAATTTTGCGTGGAGTGCATCATCATACCTTCACGACCTCAAGCTTTGATACTTTCATGTTACCATCCAAGCTATTTCTTACTCTCTGAACAACATCATGAACTGCTCACTTCTTGTGTCACTGAAGATGGAGGTCTTTTTTCTATCCATTGCATATTTCCTTTCCGAAATGTTTAAACAACTATCTGAGCTAAACCAGGTCATTTTTGCAATGTTGAAAAAATTGTTTGCCATCACTTTTCATTTTTGGAATACTTCAGGCCTTGAGGAAGGGCGTGGACAATTTTGACAGGAGGGGGCAGTTTCAGTGTTGGACACCGTGTGAGAGGTGAAATGCACACTGCGCTAGATAGCCTGCTTCTGGTGTCTGGCCCTGTCTGACCTGGTGGATCACTGACTGCTGCTGCTGCTGCTGCTGCTGGCATGAAAGACAACACACAGAGACAGACAGACAGACTGACAGAGATGTCGCGATAAAGATTCAAAGAGAGAGTCAGAAAGAGAGACAGAGAGGGAGGGAGGGAGAGAGAGTGAGAGAGAGACAGAGACAGAGTAGGAGGGAGGGAGAGAGAGAGAGAGACAGAGAGGGAGGAGGGAGAGAGAGAGAGGAGGGAGGGAGAGGGAGAGAGGGAGGGAGGGAGAGAGAGAATGGCTGTAAAAATAAAAAGAGGCAGTGACAGAAGGGACAGCAGAGGGAGAAAGGGACAAGGGCAGAAGAGGCTGATGTGGTTGGGTGTTTTTTTTAAAGTATTGTTGTTGTTATTATTATTATTATTTTATTTAAAAAATAATGGAATAAGCGCTCGTGTGCTTTTTTTTTAACACCTTAGTCCCCGTGTGTATGTAGTTTTTGTCATTCGTTCCCACTAGCACACACAAAATGGCCTATTCTTCCGAATAGCGGAACGGGTTTTAACGTGTGCGCAAGATATTCTGTGAAGTATTGTTTCAGGAGCTTAGCTATGAGGAGGGTTTCCTTCCTATGGGCTCCCACCAAGCTTGTGATAGTCACACACAAGAAAAGAGTCTGCTTCAGTACAGTACAAGCTTGGTGAAGATCTCACTCCCTCCCTCTCTCTCTCTCTCTCTCTCTCTCTCTCTTTCTCTCTCTCTCTCGCTCTCTCTTTCTCTCTCTCTCTCTCTCTCTCTCTCTCTCTCTCTCTCTCTCTCTCTCTCTCTCTCTCTCTCTCTCTCTCTCTCTCTCTCTCTCTCTCTCTCTCTCTCTCTCCCCCCCCCCCCCCCTCCTCTCTCTCTCCTCCTTCGGATGAGACTATAAACCGAGTCCTCGTGTTCGAACGCATGCAGAACATCTTGCGCACACGTTAAATCCTGTTCCGTTTTTTCGGAAGAGTAGGCCATTGTATGCCGGTGGAAACAGATGACAAAATTGACAAAACCGCATCCACACGGGGTCTGGATGTAAAAAAAAAGCACATGAATGCTCATTCCATTATCCTCGATATCAAAGAATAAATAAATAAAAAATAAATAAATCTCTCTCTCTCTCTTGGGTCAGGAGTGGATTCCAGTGTCGCATCTCCATGCCACGTTATAATGATGTGGTAGAGTGGGTGGGGTGTTCTCTTGATGGGCACACGGAGCAGAGTAGGCACCGCTTCAAGTTTGGGCAAACGCAGCACGGATGCGTATGAAACTAATACTTCTCCGTGTCCTCCGTCATGAGGGGGTCGTAGGCTAGGCTTGTGGTCAGGAGCTGCTCTGAAGATGGAACGTGTCGGCTGAGGCCAGCAGGCAGACAGACCTCCTGCAGAGTCACAAGCACAGGAGAAGACCTGGCACTACGCATCCCACTCAATTTTGGAATGCAGAGGAAGAATATATAAATGTCATTGCGTGGCTTCTGGGGAGAGAGTCTGTTTTAAGCAATGATCCTGAAGACTATTCAGAGATTCGCGATGGTGTCTCTGCTTTAGGTCAGAAAGCAAGAGGGTGGAGACAGAAGACATGGTACGTGATGTAAGCAGTTGGGTTATCCTCCCCACACAAAGGAAGGCCAGGCTGCACTGTTTTATAGTCCAACATTTTTTTTATTTCGAGGATAATGGCATAAGCACTCAAGTGCTTTTTTTCATCCAGTCCCCGTGTGTATGCAGGTTTTTTTTGTAAATTTTGTCATCCGTTCCCACAGACACACAATGGCCTACTCTTCCGAAAAGCGGAACGGGTTTTAACGTGTGCGCAAGATGTTCTGCGTGCGTACGCACACGGGACCTCTGTTTTATAGTCTCATCCGAAAGAGGGACATAAGAGGGAGGGTGGTGGAAGGATGGTTAAGACGTTGACCTGCCAACAAGTAAACCACGAGGTTCTGGGTTCGATTCCCAACTCACCCTGTCTTCCCAGTTTGAACAGAAGAAAAAAAATCGAACTGAACGTCAAAGCCCTTCGGACAAGACAATAAACCGAGGCCCCGTGTGTGAACGCACGCAGAACGTCTCACGCACACGTGGAAAAAATCATTCCGCCTTTAGGAAAAGTGGACCATTGAGTGCCGGTAGGAATGGATGAAACCCCATCCCCCCCCCCCCCCCAAAAAAAAAAAAAAAAAATACAACAAACAACAACCAACAACAACAACCAACAACAACAACAAAACCCGCATGCACACAAGTGTCGTGTTTAAACACTATCCCCTAAGTCGGAATGCGGCTACCTAAATGGTAGTGGGGAATAAAAATTTAAAAAACCAACGGTCGCATACACATAAAAATCTCACTATAGGTGAACCTCAAGAGCTCTAGCCGAGGAACGAAAAAAAAACAAAAGAAAACAAAAACAAACACAAACCAAAAAACCAACCACCCAACCCTCCAAGCTACAGGTGCAGCAGGATTGAGTGACTGTGCTGTCTCGTTCTGTCAAAGATGCCTGCCTAGCTGTGGGGTGGGGTGTAAGACTCTCGATTTTGTGCGTCGTCTTTCCGAAGGCACGTGCTGTGGTGCGCGTGCAGGGAATATGGTGGTGGGGGGAGGTAACTCGTCTCTCTTATTAACGGCAGGGCTATGGCCCCTGC
>CM054143.1:51843662-51846162 GCA_028751875.1 Rapana venosa | reverse complement strand
CCGACTCCACTCTCCCCAAAAGTCCTTCGGATGAGACTATAAACCGAGGTCCCGCGTGCGAACGCACGCAAAACATCTTGCGCACACGTTAAAACCCGTTCCGCTTTTCGGAAGAGTAGGCCATTGTGTGCCGGTAAGAACGGATGACAAAATTTACAAAACTGCATAGACACGGGGACTGGATGGAAAAAAGCACATGAGTGCTCATTCCATTATCCTCAAAATAAAATATAAAAAATAAAATTAAAAAAACACACACACACACACACACACTCTCTCTCTCTCTCTCTCTCTCTCTCTCTCTCATCCACACACACACACACACACACACACACACACACCTACACACACACACACACACACAATTTTATAGTTTCGCCTGAGCGCATGGCAGTTTGGATCCAGAAAAGCCAAAAGCCCTGAAGCCATAGAGTTCACAGAGAGACAGAGACAGACAGACAAAGCCCAAGACAGAAAGAGACAGACAGACAGAGACCAAGACAGAGAGAGACAGAGACAGATAAAGACCAAGACAAAGAGAGACAGAGACAGACAGACAGAGACCAAGACAGACAGAGACAGACAGACAGAGACTAAGACAGAGAGAGACAGAGACAGACAGACAAAGACAGAGAGATACAGAGACACAGACAGACAGACAGAGACCAAGACAGAGAGAGACAGAGACAGACAGACAGAGACCAAGACAGAAGAGACAGAGACAGAGACAGACAGACAGAGACCAAGACAGAGAGACAGAGACAGAGACCAAGACAGACAGAGAGACAGAGACAGACAGATAGAGACCAAGACAGAGAGAGACAGACAGACAGAGACCAAGACACAGACAGACAAAGACCAAGACAGAGAGAGACAGACAGACAGAGACCAAGACAGAGAGAGACAGACAGAGACAGAGACCAAAACACACAGAGAGACAGACAGAGACAGAGACCAAAACACACAGAGAGACAGACAGACAGACAGTCAGATGGACGGACAGACAGTGAGGAAAATGACCTCACGTGCAAGGTAACTGGTGTCACATCCTTCACGTCACAATCCACGCCCTTATACCCGCCCCCCTCCTCCCCCCCCCCTCCCCCCCCCCCCCCCCCCCCCCACCCCTCTCACCTCGGCAGAGCACGTCTGCTTTAACAAGACAAAGGGGGGACAGCTCTACTAGACAGCTATATAGTGGTAATCCCCCAGTTACACACACCTCTCTCGCTCGCTCGCTCTCTGTCTCTGTCTCTCTGTCTCTGTCGCTCTTTCTCTGTCTCTCTCTGTGTGATGTCTCTGTCTCTCTCTATCTCTCTGGTGTCGCTCTTTCTCTCTCTCTCTTCTCTGTCTCTTTCGCTGTTGTCTGGCTCTGTCTCGCCCTCTCCTCTCTCTGTCTCTCTTTCTCTGTCTCTATCTCTCTCTGATGTCTCTGTCTCCCTCTATCTCCCTGATGCCTCTGTCTCTCTCTGTCTCTGTCTCTCTCTCTCTCTCTCTCTCTCTCTCTCTCTCTCTCCTCGCTGTTGTCTGTCTCTGTCTCACCCCCCTCTCTCTCTCGCTATATCTCTCTGTGTCTCTGTCTCTCTCTCTCTCTCTCTCTCTCTCTCTCTCTCTCTCTCTCCACCACCCCCCCCCCTCTCCGCTGTCCCTCACCCTCACACACACACACACCACACCACCACCACACCACACAAACACACGCAAACCTCCCCATCACCCCCACACCACCCACCCCCGACACACACGCACAGAGAGAGAGAGAGAGAGAGAGAGAGAGAGAGAGAGAGAGAGAGAGAGAGAGAGAGAGAGAGAGAGAGAGAGAGCTTCATCTCCTGGGTCAAACAGTGCACTCACTGCCTGATAATATATTACGTGTGTGACGATTCAAAATAAGAGCTATGGCCGTAGTGCACAACACACATAATCCCCCCCCCTACACCACCACCACCCTCAAAACCAACCACCCTACCCCACCTCTACGCCCCCCCCCCCCTCACCCCTACCCCCCCCCCCCCCCCCCCCCACCCCCCTCTCCCCCTGTCCCGCCAAATTCTCATGCCGGACTTGGATATCTCAGTGTTGCGTGTGCTGGGAGCGTAAACAGGATCAAATTGAATTGTCGGTTACGATTCTTAATGCCACAGAAGATTAAACTTTGTTGTTGTTGTTGTGTTGTTGTGTTGTAGTCGTCGTCGTTGTCAACAACCGCGACAATTCTTTTCGCATCATTTGTATATATTATTTTTTAAAGTACGAGCATTCCGTATGGCATTAAGTCCGCCACTCACTGTGGCTGGAGTGTGTGTGACATGGACATGCAGAACATGATGGGTAGGAATTTATCTGGGGGGGTTGTTTTTTTAAATTTCAACTTTTCCTTTTTTTTCTCTTAAACTTAGCAGAAAACCGGTACACACTTTTTTAAAAGTTGTTTTGTTTGGGGGAGGGGGGGGGGGGGTTCTTTCGTTCCAGGCCTAGAGCTCCGAGGTTTACCAACGGT
>CM054143.1:51833662-51838662 GCA_028751875.1 Rapana venosa | reverse complement strand
TTGAGGACTTTTTTCTTCGTAATTTTCAACAGTGCAGTGTGCACATGAAAAGGGTTTTCGAGCGAATGTGCATGCAAGTGTTTAGAGAGTCACAGAGAGAGAACGCATATGTGCGTTCATAATGTCTGGTCCAGGTGTGACGTTTGTGAAAATGAATGAGAAGGAAACAACAGAAAACCGGAAAAAAGAAAGGCAGTTTTGACAGAACGTGTGGTCTTACCTAATTAAAAACTTTTGTTTAATAGGAGCTTAAAAATATACACACAAAGAACAAAATACTAACCCAGACACACAAAAACCATCACTTTAAAACAAACAAACAAAAAGCATCTTAATTGATGTACACAACTCCACCAAGAGGACAAGTGTAAAGGAAGCGCAACAGCAACAATTTACAAAATGATAATGATGATTTAGTGATGGGGTTCACAAAAAAACCCAACCCCCATCTATAAGGAAGAAAGTTGTCTTCGTTAGTCACCCTTCAAGGGAGCCTAGCTCACACGAAGAGACAGGCTGTCATGACCAGAACTGAAAATAGAGAACCCTGTCCCAGGTCCGGTTCCTCGTTAACCATCACCACCTCGGGAAGAGGAGGGGGAGGGGGAGCAGCAAGAGATAAGAGCCTGCTTACCTAGGATGGGCTCAGAAACAGACTGACTCTTCACAGTGGACAAAGCTCAGGCAGGTGTTCTTCAACAAACTCAGTGGCTGTTCTTCAAGTCTGAAAGAAGACCTCGTATCCACAAATTTATCTGTGCTCTGCAGCCCCAATGTAGAGCCACAAGAGTCTGGAGCATTGGGGGCACTGGAAGTGTGTGGTGACCTCTGTCAGTGTTGGTGTGCGGCCTTGTTCTGTGTAACACTGGAAGTGTGTGGTGACCTCTGTCAGTGTTGGTGTGCGGCCTTGTTCTGTGTAACACTGGAAGTGTGTGGTGACCACTGTCAGTGTTGGTGTGCGGCCTTGTTCTGTGGAAGTGTGTGGTGACCTCTGTCAGTGTTGGTGTGTGGCCTTGTTCTGTGTAACACTGGAAGTGTGTGGTGACCACTGTCAGTGTTGGTGTGCGGCCTTGTTCTGTGTAACACTGGAAGTGTGTGGTGACCACTGTCAGTGTTGGTGTGTGGCCTTGTTCTGTGTAACACTGGAAGTGTGTGGTGACCTCTGTCAGTGTTGGTGTGCGGCCTTGTTCTGTGTAACACTGGAAGTGTGTGGTGACCACTGTCAGTGTTGGTGTGCGGCCTTGTTCTGTGGAAGTGTGTGGTGACCTCTGTCAGTGTTGGTGTGCGGCCTTGTTCTGTGGAAGTGTGTGGTGACCTCTGTCAGTGTTGGTGTGCGGCCTTGTTCTGTGGAAGTGTGTGGTGACCTCTGTCAGTGTTGGTGTGCGGCCTTGTTCTGTGGAAGTGTGTGGTGACCTCTGTCAGTGTTGGTGTGCGGCCTTGTTCTGTGGAGCACTGGAAGTGTGTGGTGACCTCTGTCAGTGTTGGTGTGCGGCCTTGTTCTGTGGAAGTGTGTGGTGACCTCTGTCAGTGTTGGTGTGTGGCCTTGTTCTGTGGAAGTGTGTGGTGACCTCTGTCAGTGTTGGTGTGCGGCCTTGTTCTGTGGAAGTGTGTGGTGACCTCTGTCAGTGTTGGTGTGTGGCCTTGTTCTGTGGAAGTGTGTGGTGACCTCTGTCAGTGTTGGTGTGTGGCCTTGTTCTGTGGAAGTGTGTGGTGACCTCTGTCAGTGTTGGTGTGTGGCCTTGTTCTGTGGAAGTGTGTGGTGACCTCTGTCAGTGTTGGTGTGTGGCCTTGTTCTGTGGAAGTGTGTGGTGACCTCTGTCAGTGTTGGTGTGCGGCCTTGTTCTGTGGAAGTGTGTGGTGACCTCTGTCAGTGTTGGTGTGCGGCCTTGTTCTGTGGAGCACTGGAAGTGTGTGGTGACCTCTGTCAGTGTTGGTGTGCGGCCTTGTTCTGTGGAAGTGTGTGGTGACCTCTGTCAGTGTTGGTGTGTGGCCGGCCTTGGTCTCTTGCTGTGATGAGTTTCTGGTGCCGGATGTCTTCAAAGTTCACAGAGGCCTGATGGACGATTGTTTTCCCCTGCACGACCGATTTTTGTGTGTGTTGGTAACTCACAGTAATGTGAAACCTGATCGTAAACATTGTCATATGCCGAGGAAACATCGCTCTGTGGGTCACGCCAAACAACACACAGTACTACTACCTCAGCTTGCGAGCAAGTGATGTTAACTGTGCCCAGGCGAGCTTGAATGCAGTGGTAGGTGGTGTTTCTGTTTGTTGTTGGGGTTTTGGTTGGCTGATTTTTTTTTTGCACGGGGAAAGGGGGGAGGGGGGCAAAATGGCCGGTTCTGAGACGTTTCTGAGACTGGTCATCTGGAGGAAATGTAGTTCAAATTAGAATGTTCACTTTTGAACCTGGATACGTAGAATGTTCAAGCTGGGTCACTTATTAAGAAGATCTGGGGAGAGAGACAACTAAGTCCTTAACTGCTTTCTTTCTAAAGAAAAGGAAGTGACAGGTGGGGGTGGGGTGGGGGGGTGGGGGGGGCATCAAAACTAACTAAAATGCATCATACCACATCCATGGTGAGCATACAGACAAGAATTCCATCTGTACAAACGTGCACACTCTATGCCAGCATGTGCCAACAGTAACTTCTCTCTACCATATGGTTCCTTCCTGTTCGTGTACCTGTCAGTTAGTCATTTTGGCAGAGAATTATAATTAGAATGGCGCAATATTTGCACTGGATCTTTATGATGCAAGAGACACAAAAGAAAACCTGCTGCATCTCACAAGATCTTTTGTGTCCTGTCATAATTATAGACCCGACATTTCACACAAGAGAACACTCCCCCTCCCCAGTCCCCGGCCCCATCTGTGTTCAAAATCCACTTTTTTTTTCTTTGTTTTGTATACAGATTTTGTTCAGTGGATCCCATTTGGCGACACTTGTGGCCTGTCATAATACAATGAAAGGAACGTTTGGAATCCATTGCTGACTGCTGGCAGCTGTTGTTGCTGATGGGTTTGGGGTTTTGTTTTGCTTTTTCTTTCCTGGGCTAGAGCTCCAAGATTCACTAATGGTGAGATTTTTTTATTTTGCGTATGGAACCGTTTTGGCCCACCATTAAGGTAGCCGCATTTTGACTTTGGGGTGCTGTTTATTTGTTTCTTTCCTTTTTTTGGTGGGGTGGGGGATGGTTTAATTTTTAGCTGGTTGTCTACATGAAGTGTAATAGCTGAGTAGTTATGGCAACAGACTTTTAATCATGATATACTTATGAAGTTGTGGGTTCCTATCTTGGCTGCTCCTTTAAAAAACAAACAAACAACAACAACGAACCTAAAACTGTTTTTAGCTGTCGGCATATAGCGGATTCATTACCAACACCTCATTCCATTATTAGTGCAGACACACACCCACAAGTATTTCACACACACACACACACCCTACATCCCCCTACCACCAACCTCCTCCTTTCATTTTTTCCCCACCCCCTCTCCCACCCACCCCACCCCACCCTATCTCCTTCCACCTTCCACTCCGGAGAGCTGGATGAAAACACACACACACACACACACACACACACACACACACACACACACACACACACACACACACACACACACACACACACACACATCTTTGTACCATTCTATCACCCTCATAGAATAAAAGTTTATATTGTTTGTTCTTTCCTCCACCCCCCCCCCCCACCCCCACCACCCACACACACCCCTCCCACCCCCCACCCAACCCTCCCCCACCCCTACCCCCAGCCCAACCCCACCCTCCACCCCAAAACCCCACCCACTCCCATCCCAGAACCTAGCTAGAAAGGTTGAAGTGTTGTGAAAGACGCTTTGTATAGGATGTGGTGAGGTGACAGGTGTGAAGGTCAGATAAATGTGCAAGGTGTGAAGTTGACGTGGCTACCCTGCCTGACACAGTCACCTGCCAGTTGTGTTTTGTTTTGAGTTTTGTTTGGTTTTAGGTTTTGTTTATTTTGGTTTTTTTTTTGTAATCTAGGGTGTGTCTTAAGAATTGTGGACACAGGCATTGTATTGTTCTGTGTTGTGTTGTTGTGTTTCGCTGTGTTGTGTTGGATGAGACTATAAACCGAGGCCCCCTGTGTTCGAACGCATGCAGAACATCTTGCGCGCACGTGAAATCCTGTTCCGCTTTTCGGAAGAGTAGGCCATTGCGTGCCTGTGGAAACAGATGACAAAATTTACAAAACCGCATACACACGGGGGACTGGATGTAAAAAAAAAGCACATGAGTGCTTATTCCATTATCCTCGATATAAAAGAATAAATAAATTCTGTTGTATTGTGTTGTATTGTGGTGAGCAATATTAAGGTGTGTGTTGTAGGTCGGTGGTCTAAGAGGTATTGCACCTGCCCAGAAAGCGAAAAGTCCGGTTCACTCTGAGTTTGGGTTCGATTCCCCGTTTGTGCCCGACACTTTCCCCCCCCCCCCCCCCCCCCCCCCCCCCATCCACCAAACCTTGAGTGGTGGGTGGTCTGGTTGCTAGTCTTTCGGATGAGACGATAAACCGAGGTCCCGTGTGCAACACGCATATAGCGCAGGTAAAAGAATACACGGCAACAAGAGAGCTGTCCCTGGCAAAATTGTGTAGGGAAAAAAACCACCAGTTTGATAGTTAAACAAATACATATACAGACAGGAAAAGAGAGAAAGAAAATAATGGGTGGCGCTGTTCTTGTGGCGACGCGCTCTCCCAAGGGAGAGCAGCCCGAATTTCACGCTGAGAAATCTGCCTTGACTTAAGGTTGTATACAAATATTGAACTGCATTGCATTGTATTGTACTGCGTTGTATTGTATTGCATTGCATTACATTGTATTGCATTGCATTACATTGTATTGCATTGTATTGCATTGCATTACATTGTATTGTATTGCACTTTCAGTCAAGGCAGATTTCTCTGCGTAAGATTCGCGCTGCTCTCCCCGGGGCAGAGCGCTTCGCCACAA
>CM054143.1:51826162-51828662 GCA_028751875.1 Rapana venosa | reverse complement strand
AGTGATGTACACTAAATAAAAAAAACATGTTGCATTCTTCTTCTCTTTTTCTCTTTTTTCAAAACACTCACACACATATCTGATGATATCTGCTTGATACATATCATCTGTGATTATGTCACTTAGTTTATGTACACAGTTTTTGCGTTCTTTGTCTTTCGCTTTGATTTTTAATATACATTTTCTGTCCTCCCTGGATATATTTTAGTGTCTCCCTTTCTCTATCATTAAATTGTGACAGCTTGTTCGAAATTTACAATACGTCTTCTTATGGGTTTCGTTTTCATAGTTTATTAAATATGGTTCCATTCTGTATTCTTTTGTAGCATAATCACAAAATTTTAGTTTTGCAAACTCTTTCCTCTGGTACATCCAAAATGTTTCATACATGTCCTCAAGCTTTCTTCTAACAGCATAACTCAACCGATGAACATTAAGAGTACTTTGGTTCTTCCAGACATGTTTGAATCCAATTGTGTACAAAATATGTTTCACTGTGTTGATCCATTTATCATATGTATTCGTCTGATACATAAAGTCGTATACTATTCTGATATAAGAATGAATCCAAAAGGATATTATCTGGCATATGATTTTAAGGGTCAGTGTGTGTGTGTGTGTGTGTGTGTGTGTGTGTGTGGTTGTGTGTGTGTGTGTCTGTCTGTGTGTTTGTCTGTCTGTCTGTCTGTGTGTGTGCGTGCGTGCGTGCGTGCGTGTGTGTGTGTGTGTGGTTGTGTGTATGTCTGTCTGTGTGTTTGTCTGTCTGTGTGTGTGCGTGCGTGCGTGCGTGCGTGCGTGCGTGCGTGTGTGTGTGTGTGTGTGTGTGTGTGTGTGTGTGTGTGTGTGTGTGTGTGTGTGTGTGTGTGTGTGTGTGTGTGTGTGTGTGTGTGTGTGTGTGTGAGCAGCCGGTTTTTTTGCCCACTATTAATCAAGGCAGCTGCATTTCGACTTCGGGGATGATATCTAAACGCGACACCAGCGTGCATGCGGTTTTTTTTTTAATATTGGTTTTATCATCTGTTCTTACCAGCACGTCATGGCCTACTCTTCCAAAAGACGGAACGGGTTTTAACGTGTGCGCATGGTGTTCTACCTTACGTTCAGGTTTTTTTGGGGGGACCTCGGTTTATAGTCTCATCCAAATGACCTTCGGGGGGAGGGGGGGGGGGAGTGGAGTCAGTACTGATGTTAACTCTAGGGGGAAAAAATCCCTCCAGACAGGTTGCCTCAGTGGTGGTTAGAACCTGTGCCGTCAGAGAATGAATTCAATGCTCTAACCAATAGGGGCAACCCCCTTTATTTCCCTAGCTAAAAAAAACAACCCCAGTGGATAATTGCCTATGACATCATGATTGATCCGACTTGAAGAGGATAGAACATAGACCTCAGTACGACCGTGATTTATTTTCCCCCCCCCCCCCCCCCTCCCCCTCAAACAAAAAAGTTGTAAAAGAATACCGATTATTACCTCTGCTTCTCCTACGCACTTTTGTGTGTGTGTGTGTGTGTGTGTGTGTGTGTGTGTGTGTGTGTGTGTGTGGTGTGTGTGTGTGTGTGTGTGTGTGTGTGTGTATGCGTGTTTGTATGTGTGCGTATGTGTGTGTGTGTGCGCGAGCGTGTGTTTGTGTGTGTGTGTATGCGTGTTTGTATGTGTGCGTATGTGTGTGCGTGCGCGAGCGTGTGTTTGTGTGTGTGTGTGCGTTTGTGTATACGTGTGTGTGTGTGCGTGTGTGTACGTGTGTGAGTGTGTGTGTGTTCACGCCTGTCTGTGTGTGTGTGTGATATCTTCAGTTTAACGTCTATTCACATTTAGTGATTTTAGACGGGTCTGTGTGTGTGCATGCCTCTGTGTGTGTGTATGTGTGTGTGCGTTCATGTGTGTGTGTGTGTTGTGTGTGTGTAGGAGCTAATCATTCTTTCCTCCCACACACACACACTGTACCAGCTGCACTGGTTTAATATTCTGTTATAGATGGACAAAAGATCGTCTAGACTGCTGGCAAGCTCGAAAATATCTCTTTTTTTCCCTTCTCTCTCGTCCATGATGTTTACTTGTTCTCCAGCCCTCTTCCCCCCCCCCCCCCCCCCACACCCACCACCTACCACCACTGCCACTACACACACATGCTTTTAATTAGGGGTGGGTAGTGGGAGGGGGAAGCAACACACACCACACACACACACACTCACTTAAAAACACGCACGCACGCATGATACACTCACATGCATACATACATACTACATACATCACTACATATACACACTCATCACACACACACACACACACCACAACCACACCACAACCACACACCACTTACACACACGACCACACACCACACACTTACAAACACACACGCTACAACAGCACACTACACACACAACACACACACTCACTCACAAAACACCTACACAAGCACAAACACTCACACACAACACCACACACTCAAATCACACACAAACAACACCACACATCACACACACACACAACACACACACCACA
>CM054143.1:51816162-51823662 GCA_028751875.1 Rapana venosa | reverse complement strand
AAAGGTCTCAGGTATTATTTTGCTAGGTATGTTATTTAAAACGTTGCTGTTTCTACTTAGAAGGTCTCGAATTCTTACTGTGGATGACCTCCGCATGAAGTGTGCAGTACTGAGCCTGGGTACGGTTTTAAACTGACATATATTAACTGTGTTTTCTTGAGAATGACTGACATTTTCCATTACACGGTTATATGATGAGAAATCAAAAGGAATAATTACTGACGTTTTCCATTATATTGTTATATGATGAGAAACGAACAGATATTTTTCAGTCTTCGAATTTTCTCACTTAATTACGATTTTTTCTACAGGGCATATATGTAGCTCTGGTAGAGCATTCAATCAGTCAAATCAAATAGGATTTTTGACACAGAGAAATTTGAGAGTATCATAATTATTACTTAAGACACGTTCTAAACATATTGGAAGTATTGTACAAAACAATAGACACTAAAAGAAAACGATGGTCATGATTATTATAACAAAGAACGTGGAAAGATGTTGAATTTTTGACAATCAACCCTACATGGACAAGAGATAATAGAAACCAAGCCTTCATAACTGAGAACTGAGCGTTTAAAACCCTTATGCATTTGGTTTCTCAAAGGAAAAACCTTCCCTAGTTGTCTGATTCTTTTGGCAAGTTTGGCTTCAAAATGGGTCAGCGGGAATGGAAACTGTGCCAAAATCTCAAAACAGTGCTGGAAAATTAGGAGAACGTGGTAGGAAATCCCCACCAAGTTTTTTAAAGCCGTTCCCTGCACGACCATGACATCAACACGGGACACAAAAGTACCATCACGTGGGGGCCTTGTCCGCTTTCCTTGTGAAAACTAGCGCGCTTTCCAAGCGCTTCTGTCATGCTCCCGTGACGAATGCAAGAGGGTATGATTATATATGCTGGTGAGACTAGAACAGACGTGCAAAGGAGGGGGGGGGGGGGGGGGGGGGGGGGGGAGGGAAGAAAAAAACCCGGCCGTGACTGCGAGAAGATCTGGTACACCTGGACAAAGCCTCGACCGATGAACTCAGCTCTCCATCATCGTCATGGTCGCTGACGTCATCTGATGACCATGTCACCTGCTCCATGTCTGTGTCACAGGCTCCCCCCTCCCCCGCTCTCCCTTCCCCCCTCTCAGTGACGGATGCTCTCTCCAGCCAGCCTGGGGGTTACAGCTGGTTAGCCAGGGACTTGTGTGGTGGCGTTAAGTGGCTGTCTTGTCGTTAACTGGACCAAGACGTTCAACTTCGCGAACCTGGTCCTTAAGCAACCAGACATTATTTTTTAAACTGCTCAGCTCTTTGTTTTTTTTAGCATATTAACACAGATGTAAACACGACCCAAAATTATATATATATATATATGTCCAGGTTAGTGGTGTGGGAGGGCTACAGGAGAATTAGAACTCAGCGGAGACACAGAGAAAGATGGCGAACCCTGGTAGGATTGCCTGGAGCTCCTATCGATGACAGCAGTTAGAGACTGGTGACAGGGGATTCGATTAAAAACTCTGCCGAGACTGCGAACATTAAAAAAACCACACTCCCGAACTTTACCGGGGAAAACCCCTTGACCCTGACCCGATTCGCACGCTCACAGAAATAATGAGAAATGTTAGATTCGGAATCGTTTGTCTTTCGATTCCGAGGTCGAGAGTGACGCAATTTAAGCTAAACACTCTCATTCCTTATACCAAAAACCTGCACGTAACATTCTCACACGAAGTTTCCAGACCTGGGTCGTGGAGGCGCAGGTCTGATCTCCGTAAGGCTCGACCAGTTTACGACAACGATCACTTAACGACACCACAAGTTGTTCTTGAAGTCTCCCAGCAGCAGCAGAAAGAGAGAGAGAGAGAGAGAGAGAGAGAGAGAGAAGAGAGAGAGAGAGAGAGAGAGAGACGAGAGAGGAGAGAGGAGAAGAGAGAGAGAGAGAGAGAGAGAGAGAGAGAGAGGACTGTGTTCTCTGGTTTCGCTGTCTCAGAGACAGACATGGCTGCTGAAATTTGTCAGGATTAACGGGGCAGACGGTGAAGGTGAAGAGGGAGATGGGGGGGGGGGGTGGGGTGGGGAGGGGTGGAGTGGAGTGGGGAGCATGTCCATCTCTCATCAGTGACAGAGAAGGATGAGAAAAATGTGTCTGTGGACAACCTTTAGTGACCTCGTGCGTGTCATCACTTTCAGCCTTGACAAACAGCTGCTGTTGTATGGGGGGGGGCGGGGGGGGGGGCGGAGGGGGGGAGGGGTTGTACTTTTGGACAAAGACATGGGAACAAAGGAGAAGGGTAAGAGAGAGAGGGGGGAGAGGGGAGGAGGGGGTGGGTGTGTAATTCTGGTAAATGCGAGGAACTTTCATGAAGTTACAGAATCGCTTTATCCTGGGAACGCTTTGGAATCCGCGCTGCTTGTTTCTGGCTATCTCCTCTAACATTCCCTGTACGTATGTTTGGGTAATCCTGGGAGATTCTCGCTTCGTGTTTAGGGTTTACTGTGGGTCGTGTCATGTCTCGGGTTGTACTTTACTGTATTGTATTTGTATTTGTATTGTACTTGTATTGTCCGGTGTTGTACTTTAATTGTGTTGTCTTGGGTTGCGTTGTATTGTATCGTGTTGTGTTTGCAGTGTAGCGTAGCGTATTGTTTCTGTTAGCCGTTAAACATTTTTTTTTTTTTTGCGCGCATCTTTTGTTTTTCTTGGGTTTTTTTTCTTTTTACGTTCCTCGGCTAGAGCTTTAGGTTTACCCATTGGTGAGATTTTGCGTATGCGACCGTTATTACCCGTCATTAAGGTAGCGGCATTCCGACTTCAAGTGTCTAAATATGATACATATGTGCATATAGTTTGGGTTTTTTTTCAATTTTGTCATCCGTTCCTACCAGGCACGAAATGGCCTACTCTTTCAAAAAGGCGGAACGGATTTTTAACGCATGCGCAAGATGTTCTGTGTTCACACTGCACGCACACAAACGCACACACAAACATCCACAGTCACACAAACACTCAAACGCACACACATACACACACAACAGAGGAAGAGAGAGCTAGAGAGACAGACAGACAGACAGAGCAGAGGGAGAGACACAGAGAAAGAGAGAGAGAGAGAGAGGGGGGGGGGGATGGATTATGTTACTTATTGTAGTGAGGAAATAGGGAAAAGAAATGCAAAAACGAAATCAGGTAAAGGATCGTTCATTAAATCAGTAGCTGGCAGTCGTTCCCAGGCCATTGACAAATAGACTCTTTCATTGACGGAAGAAACACACACACACACACACACACACACACACACACACGCGCGCGCGCGCGCGCACACGCACGCACACACGCACACACGCACGCACATGCTCACACACATGTACGCACACACACGCGCGCGCGCGCACGCATGCACGCTCACACACACACACATGAAAACAAGCAAATGCATTGCTTATTCAATGTATCATCTGGAAATACAAATTTTCACTTTGACATGCACACACATGCACACACACATTGTACCGTATCTGACCACAATTATCATACACACACCCCTATTTAACCGGAGTTTTCCCTCACCCCGAACATTCATTAACTCGGCCATTTAAGATAAAGGTGTATGTTTGTCCGTCGTGTCCGACGATGACCTCTAAAACAGCAGAGGAGGCAGCTGCTGTTTTGGAAACTGGGCAGAAATTTGATTATAGTGGAGATGCCTTGCCCACAGTACATCCCCACTCTCGGCCAAGTGGGCATAAGGACAGTCAGCGTTGGAGATGTTCTCCAAAGGCCAACTAGCCCCCAGGGCTGCAGCACATAAGGACTGTGCGAGTCAAGCCTCCTAGTCAGAGAGTCATAGTCGATCCTAAAGACTAAGCTGTAAAGTGGAATTCCATGAGTGGGAAAGCCACTGATCATACAGCCTCTCACTTTGCTGTTGCCCCCAGCGTCAATGGTTTAATCAAGAACTGTGATAAAGCCCAGGCGCCGACGGCAAAAAGGTAAAGGTGTCCCATAACCTATAAGGTCGTAGGGGAGCCAGGCATCAGAAACCTCACTTTTCTAGGGGCCAGCATATTGAGGGCGGCGCCCATCTCCTCTCCCTCGCTGCTTTACCTTCCCTGACCCCAAAGAGGCAGGTAAACCATTAATTTTACTGCTGGGTGAACTGGGGGGGGGGGGGGGGGGGGGCTGTACTGAAGCCAAGGCGCGTAAACGGTCACCCATCCAAGTGGTAACCACGCTCGATGCTGCTTAACCTTGGCTGGGAGAAAGCGAGTGCTCTGACCACTGAGCTATCCCGTCCCCTCTGACCCTTTACCTGGTTGAAAATAATTAGTATTACTCTCCTCTTTCTTGGCACTTACGCTTGTCAGTCAAGAGGGTGGGAGGATCAGGGCGGGGGGGGGGGGGGGGGGGGGGTGTCTCAGGAGAAGGTGGGGGGGGGGAGGTTGGAGGAGCAGAAGACGGACTAATCTGTTTAGATGTTGCTGCCACCCACCACCATATTGGAGCGGAGATTACAAACTGGACAAGACACTAAACGCACATACGCACGCACGCACTCGCGCACACACGCACGCACGACTCGCGCACACACGCACGCACGTACACACACACACACTCACACACTCACACACACATACACACACATACACATACACTTTGGTGGGTGGGGGGTGGGGGGGCTATCATTTGCGTGGCTGGACACAAGAGTAGTCTCTTTTCTATTTCATAGCACAGCACAGCATTCGTCATTTAGGGGCAGGGTCGTCCCCAGCTTAGGAGCAAGAGTGTATGTGTGTGTAAGGAGGGATTGTTTTGAAGATCGCCTGTTCAGTTGGATTTGGCCGCGCTGCTTACTAATTTGTTTACCTTGAAGAATAACTACATCTACATCTAACAAAGCCTATTTTGAAAGAAGTTGGGGTTAGTTTTGTAGAATCCAAGGTTACGTTACGATTTTCCCTAGTATACAGTGACTGGTGCTCCTGTTGTTTATCATCATATTCTGGCTTCTTAAGACGAAGATTAAACAAAATGATTCTGATTTGATTTTGGTAGATCACAAAACGGTGACTTTCTTCCTTTTTGTGTTATCAGATTTAGAGCTCTGAAAATGAAAGTTTTTTTTTTTTTTAATTTTTTTAATTTTGGGTTTTGGGAGGTGGTAGCCATTCTGAATATTAGGTTTTTTTTTTGGGTTTTAAATTTTTTGCATGTTTAGTTGGCTTACGTCAATTTTTTTAGACTTGTTTGTTTTGGTTCATGACTAGTAAATTTATTTCCCGGGATTTTAAATAAAAGGGATTTAAAGGGGGTTTTGTATTTGTGCAAACTATCTTTTGATCAGCAAACATTTTCGTGTGCACCCTTGATTTAGAAAATTGATTTTTCCCTCGCCCCTAAAAAACTTTGGAAACACTTTGTTCTTAAACTTTTTGAGGAGAAACATGACAACGGTATTAATATCTACTGCAGTTTTGGTTTGGGGTTTTTTGGTTTTTTTTAAATGGGACTTTGCATTTTTCGACTTTGACATTTTCTAAATTTTAAAGATTTATTGCATTTTCTAAAATTATAATTTGAAGATTACAGCAGTTTTTAGCTGTTGCTTTTGTTTTTTTTTTTTTTTAATAATGAAGATTAGAGAAAAAAATCGTGCTACTTTCCCTACGGGGATGCAGGTGTCAAAAATCTATAAAAAATGTGGGGCAAGATTGATTGGAAAAATGAAACTTTTTCTTTTTTAAAAAAAATAATCTTAAGAAAGGGTGATGGATAAGTGGATGATTTATACCAGTGCGCGTGATTGAGTAATAATTGTTTTGTTTATCTTTTACAAAATTTTTTTTTCACTTTTTTTTTTTTGTCTCCCTTTCTCCTTCTTTGAAAGAATTATCTGCCTTGGGGTGGTTAAAAAGGTGAGTTGTCCGTGTGTCTTGTAAACTTCTCATTTTGTTGATTCTGTGTCTCTTTGGCTGTGGCGGTGGTGATGACGGCTGGCTTCCTGTCTATTGTCTCTATCACTATCTGTCTGTCTGCGTCAAACACCACACAACTGCACACCACGCAACGCGCCCCGGCACACACACACACACATTTAATTCTTCAGGCAAACGTGCTAGATGTGATGTGATGATGTGATGATGAGAAGATGATGATGATGATGATGTATTTTAAAATAAAAATACCGTAAAATCCTAGCAAACGCCCCCCCCCCTGGCATGATTTGGGGGAAAATTGGGGGGGGGGCGTTTTCTAGGATGGACCCCCTTTTCAGAAAGTAAATTTTTTTGCTCAACCGTGTTAAATTTATGAAAACAAACCCGAAAGCAGTAAATTAGGGTTTTTGGTAGAAGTGAAGGAAAAAAATTTTTAAAAAAACGACTTGAGGCAAAAAAAAGGCCAACGAGGCATTATGAGGGGAGAGAGAGTGAGAGAGAGAGGGGAGAGGAGAGAGAGAGGAGAGGAGGAGAGAGAGAGAGAGAGAGAGAGAAGAGAGAGAGAGGGATTGCTCTGGAAAAAAACCCACGAACTTTCTGTCTTCATTTTAAAAGTAAAAAAAATTCGCCAGACCTTTGCAAGGACAAACAATAAGAACACCAATTCCGGAAAAAAGAAACTTGTCAAAGTCGAAATGTCACACCAATGAAGCCTTCTTCTGTACAGGAAAAAATTACCAAGTCTTTGGAAATGAAACGTCAAATACCTTGTTTTGTCTCAAAAGGCCCAATTTTTCGGAGAAAGAAAACCCACAAACACAAAAAAAAAGAACGAAACTCGAAAAAACACGAACACATCTTTAACACATGAATCATCTTGCTAACTCCCTACTGGGGTAAACAGGTCAGTCTAAGTCCCGGGTACTACTCCAGTCCCTCAAAGTCGCATCGGCGCTCGCTCCTCCATTGCGTGGGGCCCGTCGTCCCTCCTTCTCTCTTGGGACCAGGGCATTGCCTCACACAAGGCAGGACAGCCCCCGCCCGCCCGGGAAAACCATTCCCCAGCCCCCTTTGTCGTCCTAAAGATCCCCATTGGCGTTGGATATGTGTACATCAGGAACGTTTTAAAACGATCGGTTTCGGTCAAATTGTTGTCCACGCCTGCTGACCCGTTGATGACGTCTTGCCCTTGGTGGCTGTGAGGTGGCAGCAGCAGTCGGGGGCCTGGGTTTCCCTCATCCACCCACCAGCAATCTCTGATGGAGTCCTTAAAAGGTTTGGCAAGAGCCACATCCACTGGCTGTCCCAAAAGGGGGTTTGCAGCCTGCAGGAATGAAACATGGTGTCCACTTGCTGCGCTTGGAGTGCGCCCCTGACTTCCTGAGTCCTATGGGCACTGTAACAGTCCAGAAGCAGGAGGCGCGTTCGTCGGATGGCCCAAGGACACGCTGGGAAACCAGGCAATGGTGGTTTTCCTGGTCATCCAGCCATTGGCTGTGCACATACACGAACATTGTTTGGCACTCCAGGTGCAAAAAAACCGGGGTGAATGTTCCCATTTCTCTCCGCAGGGTC
>CM054143.1:51796162-51811162 GCA_028751875.1 Rapana venosa | reverse complement strand
TACTACTACTACTACTGCTGCTGCTACTACTACTACTTCTACTACTACTACTACTACTACTACTACTACTACTACTTCTACTACTACTACTGCTGCTGCTGCTACTACTACTACTTCTACTACTACTACTACTACTACTACTACTACTACTACTACTACTACTACTGCTACTACTACTACTACTACTTCTCTTACTTCTTCTTCTTCTTCTGCGTCTTCTTCTTCGTCGTCGTCGAACGCTCAGACAGCAACTATTGTAATATGTCAAATGAGCCAAAATGTGTTTGTGCTGCCGTTAAGCGCCTGACAAATCAGGCCCAGCGCATCCAACCACACCACGGCGTGGGAGAGAATTGTCATGTTCTTCTTTCAAACAATTTGAACCTTTCTTTTTACCGCGTTACTCGGCTAGCGCTCCTAGGTTCACAGCAATGGTGAGATTTGTGTTGCGTATGCGACCGGTTTTTTTGGCCCACCACGAAGGTAGCCGCATACTGACTTCGTAGATGGTGTCTAAACACGACACCAGTGTGCATGCGCTTTTGAAACATTTTTGTCATCCGTTCTTACCGGCACCCAATAGCCTACTCTTCCGAAAGGCAGAACAGGTTTTAACGTGTGCGCAAGAAATTCTGCGTGGATTCGTACACAGGACCTCGGTATACAGTCTCACCCGAAGGGGTTTTTGAAGGAGTGGAGTTGGTAGTGATGATGTTAACGCCACGAGGAAGATATTTCCTTGGAAGGGTGCGTTGGTAGTGGTGGTTCGAAATGCGGGTCATCAGATTGCGAGCTCAACGCTCTAACCGCTAGGCTATCCCCCCCCTCCCCCCCCCCCCCCCACTCTCTCCCCCCCCCCCCCCTTATCCCCCTTTCCCCCCACGACATTCTACATAATTCTATGGTTACAAATGCCTCTGTAGGTTCAGTCAGTATCGGCGGAGACAAAGAAATGGAGACTATTCCAGTTCCTGCAATATTGTACTCCCTCAAGACGACCCCAGACCATAAACTTCTCATTAATAATGCACGACAGCCGACTGACTATCAGTCTCCTGCTCTCGTTCGTTCGTCGTCAGGAAAGGCAAACCCCCCGCCATTATAAACCATCGTTGGAACTAAAGAGTTGTTTATGTCAAGAAGCCTAGGAGGCCAGGAGTAAGGTTAGTCAAAAGTGCTTCTGGAAGAAGAAGAAGAAGAAGAAGAAGAAGAAGAAGAAGAAGAACAAGGAGGAGGAGGAGGAGGAGGAGGCCGGGAGGGGGAGGAGGAGTCTTTAATTAGCACTGTCATAGCGCGCTAATTACCAGAGTGAGGGTTAGAGTGTGTAAAGAGAGTTAGGGGGGGGGGGGGGGGGGGGGGGGGTTGAGAAAAACAGGAAAAGAAGAATGACGGGAAGTAACTCGAGATGCCAGAAGTGTTAATCCCCTTGAGGAGTGAAGTATGTGTCATGTGTCAGTCATTAAAGGATGTGGCGAATCCCCCCTTAAGGGTGGTATATTATGAACATCTGTCACCAAGGTAACGATCTGGTTCATCCTTCCTCCCTTTATCAACCTCCCCACCCCATCCCACCCGCATCCGTCTTGCCCTTTCCATTCACCCTCAGGCCTTAAGCCATAAATCACCCTCCAGTTCATCGATGGAGAAATATTAGCCGATGATCTCGGCCACCCTCTCTCTGTCTCTCTCTGTTTTCTCTTCTCTTTCTCTCTCTCTTCTCTCTCTCTCTCTCTCTTTTCTCTCTGTCTCTCTCTCTCTCTCTCTCTCTCTCTCTCTCTCTCTCTCTCTCTCTCTCTCTCTCTTTTTGTTTGTTTGGTTGGGATGGTTTTTGTTGTGTTTTTTTTTTTTTTGTTTTTTTGTTTTTTTTGGGGGGGGGGGTTCTGGGGTTTATTTTGTTTCTTGTTTGTCGGGGGTTGTTTGTTTCTTTTTCTCTCTTTTTCTTTTTTTAAAGTTTTTCCCTTTTGCTTCTACTGTTTGAAAGTATGAGTACTGAGTTCATTATTAACATGTGACCCTACGGGCGGGGACTGGATGTCAAAAGCACATGAGTACTTATTCATTATCCTGGAAAAACAAAGAATTTGTCTCTATTACTTACAATGTTTAGATGTTCTTTTTATGACTTTATTGAGGTTTCCCCCCTCTTTATTGTGTGAGTGTATGGGTATTGCACTTTTTTTTTATATATCATGACATTCAATTTGTATGAATATAATTAAAAAGTGTTGGTGTTGTTGATCGTGTGCTCTGTGAGTATTATATATTTAGTATTATCCTCAAAACACACACACACACACAAACACACACCACACACACACTCATCACTCACTCACTCACACAACATACATACACACACACACACACACACACACACACACACACATCACACTCACTCACTCACTCACTCACTCACATTCTCTCCCTCAATGACTGTATAGGTTTAGATTCTTCTTTTGTTTTGTTTCTTGTTTTTATTGTGTGAATATATGAGTATTGAGTTTATTTCATTATCATGACATATAATTTGAAAACGAGTATAATCAAAAATGAGGTGTTTATGGTGATCGTGTACTGTTTTGGGAATTATAAAATTGGATATTATCTTTGAAATACACACAACACACACACACACACACCACACACACACACACACACACACACACACACACACACACTCTGTCTCTGTCTCTCTCTCTCACCTTTTATCGTTTTGCTTATAGTTATGGTGTATCCTGATGAAGGATTCATATTTTATATTTTCAATACTTATTGGACTTGTCCTCTGCACTTAAGTCTTAACGAGTGCCCTATTTTAATATCTTATTGTTATGTGTAACAAGTATATGTACCCTTTGATAATGTGTAGATGTTTATCTTTGTGACTTATTAAGTTTGGTTGTTATTCTTCTTGGTTTTGTTGTTGTTGGTGTTGTTTCTTTTCCTCTTTTTTTCTTCTTTTGTTGGTTTGGTTTTCTTTCTCTTTTGTTTGTTTGTTTTGGTTGTGGGTTGGTTGTTGTTGTTTTTTTGGGGGTGGGGGGTGGGGGTGGGGGGGGGGGGGTGATGGGGGATGTTTTTAGGGTTTTCTTTTATTAGTTTGCTTTCGGGGGGGGGGGGGGGGGGAGGAGTTGTTGGGGGGGGGGGGCTGCTTTGAAAAGGGTTATTTCCCCATGTTTCTACTGTGAGACTGTATAAGTGTTGGGTTATTATTAAGATGTATCCTACAGGCGGGGACTGGATGTAAAAAAGCACATGAGTGCTTATTCATTATCCTCGAAATAAAAGAATTTGTCATTGTCATTGTCTCTCTCTCTCTCTCTCTCTCTCTCTCTCTCTCTCCTCTCTCTCTCTCTCTCTCTCTCTCTCTCTCTCTCTCTCTCTCTCTCTCTTCTCTTCTCACAGTACAATAAATTTTTTGACGTTTCTTTCTGTTAGCCAAAGTGATACTATTTACATGGTTTCTTATCCTTTTAATTATGGAGGTTTTTGTTTCGTTTTGTTCTGTTTTGGTTTAGGTTTAGTTTTTTTGGGGGGAGGGGGGATTTTTCGGTTGACCCCTCTCCCTTGTTGTTGTTGCTGCTTTTATTTTGCTCTTGGTTTCTTTGCTAATTTTTCGGTTGTTTCTGTGTTTTCTGTTTTGCTGTCTTTATTACTTGTTGTTGCTTTTTCTCTCTCTCTCTCTCTTTTGGGTGATTTTTTTTGGGGGGGGGGTTTGGGGGGTGTAGATTTTTTCCCCCTGTATACTGTGTGAGTGTATTGGTATGGGCTTTATTTTATTTTATTTTATTTTATTATATCATATATATATATATCCCTAAGAGGGGGGGGGGGGGGGGAATGGATGTAAAAAAGCACATGGGTGCTTATTCATTATCCTCGAAATAAAAGAATTTGTCATTGTCATTCTCTCTCTCACTCAAATCCTCGATAATATTCAGGCTATCCCTTTCCGTCATGATGCTACAGGAGTACTGCAGTCAGGCCAAGAGAACATTATGTTCCCACTGCCTCCCTTAAAGTCAAGGAGCTCTGAGAAATAGAGCTGGATGATGTCAGATGCACGTAGTTCATCTTTTAGCAGTCCTTGCGAATGTCTTAAACAATCCCAACCAAAGGGACGTAAAAAGCTAACAAGTTCTTTACAGTTTTCAAGGAAAAAAAGTTTTGTTTTTCTTTTTACAGTTTTTATATTGTCTGAGTAATCCTTGCACTATTTTCCTAATAATTATATCTTTCCACAATTATTTTAAATCATTTTTCTTATTTTAGATATGGATAAAATCACCAAGCAAAGGCATTCTCTTTACCTCACTCTCATCACCCTTCTCACCTTCCTGGAAACTTAAGCCATGTTGGGTTGTTGTTTTTGTTGAGGAAGGAGTGAGAAAGAGGAGAGAGAGAGAGAAGACTGGAGAGTTAGAATACAAGGGAGAGAGAGCTAAGTAAGATTGGAGAAAATGGACTTTTACAGTATTCATTCTCACAAATAAACACTACTGAATGAACTGATGTCAGATATTTTAAACTATTTTTTTTAGTTGAAATGTTTCTGAACAGTGTTTCAGCTCATGATCAGAACGGACATTATATCTAGGTTTTTGTTGTTGTTTTTGTTTAGGTTTTTGTTGTGTTGTTGTGTGGCGTGATGTTTTATTTTTCCTGGTGTTTGGTTTTGTTTTTTTTTATGGGGTTGATTTTTTGTTTTTTGTTGTTGTTTTTGTTTTTTTTGGGGGGGGGTTGGAAGGAAACATGACAGATCTGCTTCCTCTTTGGCCTGTTCCCCTGCTTTAAGATTGCCCTGAGAAAAACGTGCATACTCATAAAAAAAACAACTTAGCATGATATTTACATCTACACATATTTATTACTGCCATTAAACATGACTGAGAAAAGAGTCCGAACAGCTTCAAAGTCCAAGACATAATTCAAAATCAATCAGCATGTTTATATTTATCTGACCTTGTGATGTGTTTAAGTGATCTCAGCGAAAACAAATTCAAAAAGCAAGAATATTCTAAAAAAATTATTTCTATTTAAAAAAATGTAGGCAGGGGGAGGGGACATTTATTACCTAAGAACACTTTTGAACATTTGAATATTGTGCAACAATTAAAAATCCAACAGAAATTCATGAGACGGCCTACAAACAGGCAGCAATCGAGATCAAACCCAAACCTTTCACAGGCACACTTCACTGTCTGATCACCACACAACCAGCAGTAGTATAGTATAGGATAGTAGAGTAGTAGTGAGTAGAGTAGAGTAGAGTAGTATAGTATAGTATAGTATAGTATAGTATGTATGTATGTATGTATAGTATAATATAGTATAGTATAGTATAGTATAGTATAGTATAGTATGGTATAGTATAGTATAATATGTAGAGTATGGTAGGTAGAGTATTAGTATAGTATAGTATAGTATAGTATGGTATGTATAGTATAGTAAGGTATGGTATGGTATAGTATAGTATAGTAAGGTATGGTATAATATAGTAGAGTATAGTATAGCATAGTCCCCACTACAACAGACACAGAAAGCGGTGAGGAAGTCCTCCATTCCCCCATCACACCACCTAGAAATGCCAAACTGCTCTGGCAGCAGGAAAGACCCTGGTGGGAGCATGGCCACAACACTGCCACCATCATCACTATCATCATCATCACTCCTGCCTGACTCCACTGTCAGCAGCAGTGCCAGGAAAATGAAAGAGAAGAAGGAGGAGAGGACGATGGGAAGAAGGGAGGGGGGGGGGGGCGGGGGGGGGGGGGGGGAGTAGAGGAAAGTGATATGTTTCCTAAACAGGAGGGTGATGGCAGACGACAGTTGCCATGGCGACATCATTGCAGGATCCTCACTGTCGTTTATCATGCTTACACTGGGCTGTCCTGGCAGGACGACTGACTTTTCCTTCTCCCAACAACCTCCCCCCCACCCCACCCCCACCCCACCCCACCCCACCCCCACCCCGCCCCCCTTGTTTCCAAATTCCTCCCCTCCCCTTCCCACTCCACCACCACCACCACTCGACTCCCCCACCACCATTCCTTCAGGTCCTTCTCTCTTCACACATCCACCACCCCCTCTTGTCCCTCCCCCCCCCCCCCCCAGTCTCTTCTCCTCCGCCGCCCTCCTGTAGTCAGTTAGTTTCAGGTGTCAGCCAACAGACAGCTGTCATGGCGGAGACTGACGCAGAGGTTACTTGCAGTGCTGTCTGTCTGCCTATCTGGAGGTATTCCGTTAGCATCCTTTTGCTCTTTTGTGCAAGATCTTAGTTGTATGTAGTCTCTTGTGTCTGTCTGTGTCTGTTTTCTTTCTCTTCTCTCTCTCTCTTCTCTCTCCTCTCTCTCTCTCTCTCTCTCTCTCTCTCTTCTCTCTCTCTCTCTCTCTCTCTTCTTCTTCTCTCTCCTCTTCTTCTCTCCTCTTCTTTCTGTCTCTGTCTGTCTTCTCTCCTCTTCTCTCTCTCTCTCTCTGCTCTCTTTCTCTCTCTTTCCCTTTTCTCTCTCTCTCTAGGAAGAAATTGTTGTTCTACAATTGTACTATTATACGTTTGTCAATAAGTATTCTCTCAAATTGTTTTTATCACTCTTTTTAATATGACTTTTGATTTCATCGTTTTTGATACTATTCTTTATAATATATTTACGCAGTCAAATAGCATTTTTATCTAGTTCATTCAAGACTCTTGTCCTTAGTCTGATCTTCTTTAATCGTTTGTTTGTTTTTTTTCTTTCTTCCTATACTATGGTACCATGTTACCGTATGTTGATTCCAAACATTCCCAAACTTGTGTTATTGTGGCTAAAGCAATGTACATATGAAAACGTTCAGGACGTTCAGCGTTCTGGGCGTTGTCTGCCTCTCTTATCTCTCCATCTGTCTCCTCAATCTCTCTCTCCTCCTTGCTCTCTCCTATGTTTCCTCTCTCTTCAGTGTTTATTCCCGTCTGCCTGCTCTGTCTCTGTCTTTTCGCCTCTCTCAGTCTCTGGAAATCTCTCTGTCTCTGTGTATCTTCTGTCTCTGATCTTTTCTCTCTCTCTTTTATCTCACTCTTTCTCTGCGATCTCTCTCTCTCTCTCTCTCTCGCCTCTCTCATCTCCGGCTTCCTCTCTCACTCTCGGCTCTGCGCTCTTCTCATCGGCTTCGATCCTCTCTCTCTCGCTCTCTCTCTCTCTCTCTCTCTCTTCTTCTCTCTCTCTCTCTGTCTCTCTCTCTCTCTCTCTCCCTTCTATCCCCGCACCTCCCAGTGTTATTTCAAAAAACGAAAGAAAAAAATTCACATTTAGATGATTTATTGTGTAAAGCTTTCGCCCATTGCAAATGGAAAGTGGGGAGAGGAGGAGGTGGGGGGGTGGGGAGTGTGGCTCCAAATAAAGATGCTGGTCAAAACGACAGCATTACAAAAACAATTAGATCTGGGAGAAGGTTTCCATGTCACGCAAAGTGTTTAATCAGGCAGGTCCACTGGCTTGTGCTGTTTTCTTAAACCAGAAAAATAAGAGAAAAGATGAGAGAGAGAGAGAGAGAGGAGAGAGAGAGAGAGAGAGAGAGAGAGAGAGAGAGAGAGAGAGAGAGAGAGAGAGAGAGGGGGGGGGGGGGGGAGGGGGAGGAGAGGGGAGAGGGAGGGAGAGAGAGAATTGAATGGAGTTGAATTAATTGAATTAGTTTTATTTTCAGAACGTGATAGAATAAGCATGACAATTTCTTTTCTTTTCTTTTTTTACGTCCAGCCTTCTTTCTATAACAATAACAAAAATTAACCCCCAAAAAGTCCATAACAAAGAAAAAGAGAGAAAAAATGGGGTTGTACACAAACCTCATTCTGGAAGCAATAATCATACAATCATACAATTATGTGTTCACATAATAGGTGAACTGCTGAAGTAAATGAAGAGAGAGAGGAGAGAGAGAGAACGAGAGAGAGAGAGAGAGAGAGAGAGAGAGAGAGAGGAGAGAGAGAGAGAGGAGAGAGAGAGAGAGAGAGAGAGAAGAGAGAGAAAACGAGAGATAGATAGATAGATAGATAGATAGATAGATAGATAGATAGATAGATAGAGATACAGACAGACAGACAGACAGACAGACAGAGAACGAACATTTCTTTCACTGGGGTAATGAGATAATCAGATTAACAATCTATTTGTCTGCCTAGCCCAGGGTTGGTTAACATTTGTTTTTCAAAACGTACATTTAAAGAGATAGGAGAGAGAGAGGAGAGAGAGAGAGAGAGAGAGAGAGAGAGAGAGAGAGAGAGAGAGAGAGAGAAAATAGTTCAGTTGGACAGCTAACTGCTCACTCAAACAATCAAAGTTCGGAAACAGATAAAAAGAGAAAAATAAAACACTGACAGAAGAAAGTCAGACGGTCAGACGTTGAGGTCAACGTGTTTGATGTCTGCCTGAAAGATAACCTGTATATTATAATACTAATACATAACATCAAAATCTTGCCGGCGACAGCCACTTTCATGGATTGTGGGACTTTAAAAAAAACAACAAAAAACCCCTTTTCTTCAATTTTGCTTTTTTAGATAAACGAATTTATTTATTTTATTTTATTTTATTCTTTTTATATCGAGGATAATGGAATAAGCACTTATGTGCTTTTTTTTTACATCCAGTCCCCGTGTGTATGCGGTTTTGTGAATTCTGTCATCTGTTTCCGCCGGCACACAATGGCCTACGCTTACGAATGAATGGTTTGTCAAAGGGGAGAAGGTCAAGAAGTTAGCATAGTATTGAATAGGATCCCAACACATCATTGACATTAGCAACCATCTTTTCTTTATTTTTGTTTTGTTTTTTAGTTTTTTATAAAATCTGGTGATTCGATTCCTGCTGTTGAAGGGGAGAAGCATGCTGTAGCCTCAAACTTTTAGTTTTTGGGGGTTTTTTGGTGAAGGGATGGGGGGGGGGGAGAAGGAGGGAGGAAGTAAAACATTAAGAAAAATTACATCGTAAAAAATTAGCATAATTGGTCAAATTTTAAATGGCCTTGATGCCAAACAAACGACAAACCGAATAATGGAGCTGCATGTCATTTCTCATATGTTGTTGTTGTTGTTGTGCGTTCCCCAGCTTAACACTTTGGGAGTCACCCAGAATGTGTACTCTGACTCACTCATCCTACCTTGAGAATCACTTTAAGATTGAAATTGCACACACTGAATGAGAAGTTTGCGTGTATGACTGTTTTTAAAGTACCTCGCCATATAGGCAGCCATACTCCGACTTCAGAGGATTTTTTTTCCTTTAAAAGGAGAGTGTGGGTTGTTATGTTCCGTATGTTATTATGTTAAGAGCTTGTCATTGGCAATCTCAGCACAGCATTTTACAACGTAACAACATTTTAGTGAAGACCTTGGCACTTAGCTTTCACCAATAACTGACGAAGCTTTTGGCCTGGGCCACATTTCTCATAGTTATTATATAATCTGAAAATCATACTGATGCAGGCAGGGAGGAGCCAGAGAGACTGCTCTGTCAGGCCATGTTCACACACACCCCATAACTCAGTGTCAAGAGACAGAGGAGTGTGCAGCAGACACTGAAGGAAAAGGAGTGGAGTAGCCTTGATGCCTATAAATGGAGAGAGAGAGAGAGAGAGAGAGAGAGAGAGAGAGAGAGAGAGAGAGGAGAGAGAGAGAGAGGAGAAAGAGAGCAGAAGGATGGGTGGATGGATGGATGGATGGATGGATAGGGCAGGACAAGGGGGGAAGGCTGGCAGAATTTCCAGAAAAGAGTGATGCTTTTTTCTTTTTTTTTTACAGGAGGGTGATATGGCAGGTGACAGTTGCCATGGCAACGTCATTGTCAGGATCCATCACTGTCAGTTATCGTGCTTATCACTTGGCAAGATCCCCCCCCCCCCCCCCCCCCTCCCCCCCCCTCCCCCCCTCTCCTCCTCCCTCTCCACCCCCAACCCCCAACCCCTTCCTTAATATATCTCTCTCTTCTTTCTCAACCAGCCCCCCTCCTCCCCCCCCCCCCCCCCCCCCCCCCCCCCCCCCCCCCCCCCCCCCCCCCCCTCTTCCCTTCCTCTTTAAACTACCAGTTCCTTTACTGTCTTATTCACCGATTCCTGTTATACACCACTTATGTAATAACACACACGCGCGCGCACTCACACACTCACGCACTCACACACACATACATACACACGCACACGCATGCATGCACGCACGTATGCACGCAAGCAACACACACACACACACACACACACACACACACACACACACAATCTCCTTCTGATATCACAGATTATGGCGAGTCGTTAGATAAAAGTGGACACGCACGTGTATACACACACACCACACACACACACTCACACTCACACACACACACACACACACACACACACAACACCACACACACAACACACACACACACACACACAACACCAACACTCACACACACAACACACACACACACACACAACACTCACTCCACTCACAACACACACAACACACACACACACACCACAACACACACACCACACACACACACACACACACACATCCACACCCACACACACCAACAACAACACACACCAAAGAGAAAAGCCTCCTCTTGTCTCTTCCCTGTAGCCAAGTCATGAGCTGTTTCAGAGGTCTCGTCAGCCAGACAGACAGCCAGACAGACAGCTGTCACTCCAGGAGACTGACAACAACATAGTGTGATCTGACAACGTCTGATCTGAAGGTCACTTGTTCGATATTGTGACTCTGGTCGCCATCTGATCTCTCTCAGTCTCTGTCTCTATGCCCTGTGTCTGTCTGTCTTGTCTGTCTGCCTCTCTCTCTCTCTCTCTCTCTCTCTCTCTCTCTCTCTCTCTCTCTCTCTCTCTCTGTCTCTGTCTCTCTGTCTCTGTCTCTCTCACGCACACATACACACGCGCACGCACGCATGCGCACGCATACACACACACACCAAACACAAGAAACGTTTCTGTATTACGTATCAACACGACAACTCAAAAGCAGTGACCAAAGACAACTGACCAACACTTTCAGCCAGTTCTTCCATTCCTGCAGATGGACAATAAGGCTTGTGCAAAAGTGTCAGACACAAAAGTGTTCATATAACATTGAAACCTCATGCAAGACACAGTTTGCTGAATTAAAAATGGTAGTGAAATTTTGTTGAGATCATCTGCACTACAGTGATGTTGGCTTTTATATGCCACTTCAAGTAATATAAATCTGTCTTTATTTCAAACAATTTGGAGAAGTTTTTCAAATGCTTTGTTGGCAATTTTTTTTAAGAGATTCATCACAGACTGAGACAAAGAAATCAAGAGCACATATCACTCCATCATCTCCGTTATCGTATTTCCCTGAAAATGACACCAGACCATCAACTTATTAATAATGCACTGGAGCCAACTCCACTATCAATGTCCTCTCCTTCTTTGTCAGGAAAGGCAAACCCCGCCATTAAGCATCGTTGAGACTAAAGAGTTCTTTACGCCAAGAAGCCTAGGATGCCAGCCTGGCATGAAGTCAGTCACTACAAGTACTACTGGGAGCAAGAGGAGTCTTTGATTAGCACTGTCATCGCCTGCTGATTATGCAGAAGTGGGGATGGAAGGCAGCAAGAGTGGGGCCCCAGTGAGGAGGGGAAGATACTGACAGGAAGTAACTCTAGATGCCAGAAGTGTAAAACCCCTTGAGGAGTGAAGTATGTGTCATGTGTCAGTGGTAAAGAACGTGGCGAATCCCCCTTAGGATGGTATACGAACATCTGTCACCAGGGTAACGATCTGGGCCATCCTTCCTCACTTTATCACTTCCTTCTACCCCCTCCACCTTGCTCTTTCCATTCACCCTTTGGGTCTTAAGCCATAAATCACCCTCTAGTTTATTGATGGAGAAATATCAGAAAATGATCTTGCCTCACCCTCTCTTCTCTCTCTTCTCTCTCTCTCTCTCTCTCTCTCTCTTCTCTCTCTCTCTCTCTCTCTCTTCTCTTCTCTCTCTCTCTCTCTCTCTCTCTCTCTCTCTCTTCTCTCTCTCTCTCTCTCTCTCTCTCTCTCTCTTCTTGATGATAACATTCAGCCAACCCCTTTCCGTCATGATGCTACAGGAATACTGAAGTCAGACCAAGTGAGTGGTATGTTCTCACTCCCACGCTTCAAGTCAAGGAGCACTGAGAAACAGGCTGACTGGTGTCAGATGCACAGACTTCATGTTTCATCTGTTCTTGCAAAATGTGTCTCAACAATCCCATCCAGAATTCGACAAAACTAATTCTCAACATTTTTATACCATCTCAAACCTCAGCCTTCACCCATACTTCCCCAGTACATCCTCCCACGATCATCCTTAACCTTTTATTCTTTGTCAGTTATTAGTAGAGGCAACCTCTGGCTCCCCCGCTCTTACTGTCACCAAAACTCTATCCTCTTCTCTGGGGAAAAAATAAGTGTGTGAGAAATGGACAAAATATTTCTCTCCTTCATAAAGTCGCAGGTGCTGAGATTGAGAACGTGGCTAAATTGGTTCAAGATAAGTGTCTTTATAGTTGTTCTGTTCTTGAAGCTTGCTTCAAAATAAATGAAATGAAAGAAACACCACAGTACCTTGGTTTTGTTTGGTTTGGATTGGGTTGGTTGTGGTTCTTTTTTTTTAGTTATTGCTGTCGTTTTGTTAATTTTTGTTTTGAGGTATGAGTGGGTGGGGAGTCTTTTAAAAATATTTTTAAATATCAGTGGTTCTTTTTTCTCTCGAACCTAACATTGCGATAGAAAAATGAGCACAGACATGAAAAAAATTAAACAAGATATTCACATCTACACATTTTGTTACTGAAAGCAAATAATGAACTAAGTGATGTAAGATTCCTGACAGTTTCAATACCCAGACAAATGATTAAAGATGCGCATGTTTGTAGCTTATCTTGCCTCATTAAATACAAGTATTTCAGCGATCTCAACCAAGCAAGTTCTCACTACAAGGTTACACAGAAAGAAGGAAAAGTTACGAAGACCTGGATTCTTTTTTTTTCCCCTATAAACACTTTTATAACTGATTGAATGTTGTTCTAAAACATTGGGTACATGACATAACCTTCCAAACAGCGCAGCCATAAAAGATCAAAACCCCCCAAACCTCTCACATCTCTGTACCACATGATCATGATACACAGCCTAGCAGTAGTATAGTATAGTATAGTCCCCCACATAACAAGCAGTGAGGAAGTCCTCCATTCCCCCATCACACCACCTAGAAATGCCAAACTGCTCTGGCAGCAGGAAAGACCCTGGTGGGGGCATGGCCACAACACCATCACCATCATCACCACCATCACCATCATCATCATCACTCCTGCTGCCTGACTTCACTGTCAGCAGCAGTGCCAGGAAAATGAAGGAAGGGGGGGGGGGAGATGAGAGGAAGGGAGAGGTGGGAGGGGGGGGTTGTAGGTGCAGGAAAATGATATGTTTCCTAAACAGGAGGGTGATGTCAGGCGACAGTTGCCATGGCGACATCATTGGCAGGATCCATCACTGTCGGTTATCATGCTTATCACTGGGCTGTCCTGGCAGCAGACGACTGACTTGTCCTTCTCCCGCCCCCTCTTTTTTCCAAATTCCTCCTTCCCTCCTTCCTTCCTTCCTTCCTTCCTTCCTTCCTTCCTTCCTTCCTTCCTTCCTTCCTTCCTTCCTTCACCACCACACCACACCACTGTCATGTCTCTTCTCTTCTTCACGATATCCACCCCTCCCCTCCTTTGCTGAATGCCCCCCCCCTCCCCCCCCCACACACACACACCCCCTCTCCCCCTCCTGTAGTCAGTTGTTTCAGGGTGTCAGGCAACAGACAGCTGTCACTGCAGGAGACTGACAGCAGACTGGTCTGACACTGGCAGGCTGTCTGTCTGATCAGGAGGTCATTCCGTTAGGATCCATTACACTGACATATTTATGACATGGGTATTTCTCTGTGTGTGTGTGTGTGTGTGTGTGTGTGTGTGTGTGTGTGTGTGTGTGTGTGTGTGTGTGTGTGTGTGTGTGTGTGAGTGTGTGTGTGTGTGTGTGTGTGTGCGCGCGCATGCGTGCGTCTGTCTGTCTGCCTCTGTCTCTCTCTCTCTCTCTCTCTCTCTCTCTCTCTCTCTCTCTCTCTCTCTCTCTCTCTCCCACTCTCTCCCAACAGGGGAGAGACAGACAGCTAGAGAGAATGAATGCTAAATGCTCACTCAAAGAATTTGAACTGATTTTTATAAACTGCTAGAGGAGAGAGAGACAGGTAGACAGACATAACTATTTATCTATTTATTTGTCTATTCTTTTATTTTCTCTTTTTTTTTAGAATAATAGTTTAAGCACCCATGTGCTTTTTTTTTGTTTTTACATCCAGTCCTCGTGTGATGCAGTTTTGTAAATTTTGTCATCCATTCCCTCCGGCACATAATGGCCTACTCTTTCAATATAGACATATCGACATGTCCTGTGTCTGCATTAAAGATTTAACAGTATATACTTCCATATGGCAATATCTGAAACGTCATCGCTGTGGTCATCTCTTGCATAAATGATTGAATCCATAAGCCTTTTCTTTATTTTCCCCTTTTTTGGGGGTGGAAGTTCATTAATTTGTCAAAGGATAAGCACAAGAAATGAGCACGTGTAGGTACTGTTGAGCTGCGCACTGGCAACATCCTCAGAAATCTTTTGTTTCTTGTGTTTCAGTCCCTATAGGCGGACGAGAAAAGCCTGATCAATTTACAAAACATGGGAGAGAGAAGGGAAAGAGTGAGGAAAGACAAACATGTACAGAAATCAGATCTTTAAAAAAAAAACAAAAAAAAAACACCAGCATATTTGATTAAATCTTAAACTTCAATATTTTGAAGTTTAAACACAGACAGACGTTACAGACCTTACGGTATTGTCAATATATAAAGGCTATTGTCCTGTTACCCTGTAGATCATCGTGTTTGGAGGGTGGTTTTGGGAGTAATTGTTCAATAAACATTTGCCAGCAACGTAGCACAACTTCATAAA
>CM054143.1:51786162-51788662 GCA_028751875.1 Rapana venosa | reverse complement strand
TCTCTCTCTCTCTCTCTCTTTCTCTGTCTGCAAACCTGAAACTTGTCTCTCTACCGTATTGTACAAGGGGATTCCTCCTCCCTCCCTCCCTCCCTCCTCACCTCACCTCACCCTTCATCATTATACAAAAGCTACATTGCAAAGATACCCACCCTACTCCTCTTACTCCCCCTCTTCTTCCCCCTCCCCCCTCCTTAACCCTCCACCTCACAGACCCCCTCCCTCCTCCCCCTGCCAAGCAGATTGATAACGTTTCGCCATCAGTCAAGATGTCAAACAAATAATACAATATCCGTCGGTATAATGTACACGAGCCAAGTGGAAAGAGACAGGCTGTGCCAGGTTCCGTAGGCTCGCAATACAAGACATACACACACACACACACACACACACACACACACACACACACACACACACACACACACACACACACAACACACACACACACACACACTCACTCACTCACTCACTCTAAAGCGCTGCTTGAAAAATTCCGTACAGTGCCATCCCCCCACCCCACCCCTCCACCCTCCCCCACCCCTCCAAAGAGCTGGCTATTTTTTTTAAATTCTTTTATTTCGAGGATAATGGAATAAGCACTCACGTGTGCTTTTTTAAAAATATTTTACATTCAGTCCCCGTGTGTAGTGCAGTTTTGTCGATTTTGTTATCTGTTCCCACCGCCACACAATGGCCTTCTCTTCCGAAAAGCGGTGTTGGCTAGATGTTCTGCGCGCGTTCGCACACGGACCTCGGTTTATAGTGTTATCCCAAGGACTTTTTTTTGGGGGGGGGGGGGGGGGGGGGGGGGGGGGGGTGGGGGAGGTGGAGTGGAGTCGGCACTGTTGTTAACTCCAGGAGAAAATATACCCATGAACGGGATTCGAACACGAGTCAGCAGATCACGAGTACAATGCGCAACGCTCTAACCAACCAGGCTATAATCCCGTCCCCTAAGACTACGCTCTTCAAGGGGGTTGGTTAGCCTAAGAAGGAGAGAAGACAAGTCACTACTGTACACGATCTTGCCCCTTTTCTTCCCAATTTGACAAAAAAACAAAAAAATTAATCGGAACTGAATGTCAAAGTTCTTTGGCGGATGAGACTATAAACTGAGGCAGTGGAAGAATGATGTTCAAGCCTTGTGTGCCTCCTCTTTGGTGGATGAGACTATAAACTGAGGCAGTGGAAGAATGATGTTCAAGCCTTGTGTGCCTCCTGGCACAGAGAGAATTAAGGTAAGGTCAGGAAGGTCCTCTGTGTGTGTGTGTGTGTGTGTGTGTGTGTTGTGTGTGTGTGTGTGTGTGTGTGTGTGTGTGTGTGTGTGTGTGTGTACGAATGCACGCAGAACATCTTCTTGCGCTCGCGTTAAACAACCCGTTCTGCCTTTCGGAACATTAGGCCATGTCGTGCTTGGAAGGAACGGATGATAAGATTTTGTTTTTTGTTTTTAATGAACGCACACAGGTGTTGTGTTTAGACACCGTTCCTGAAGTCGGTATGCGGTTACCTAAATGGTGGTGGTTCGGGGGGAGGAGGGAGGGGAGGGGGGGGGGGGGGGGGGGGGGGGAGGGGGGAGGGGGCAGGGGGGGGAGGGGATGGATGGCGATGGTCGCATACACAAAAATCTCACCATTGGTGATCCTCGGAGCTCTAGCCGAGCCACGTACAAATAAGCAACACACACACACACACACACACACACACACACACCACACACACACACACACACACACACACACACACACACACACACACACAAAAGAATAAATAAATAAAATAAGATAAAATAAAACCCGATCTGGGGCACAGCTAGATGACTGGTTCAGTGTGGATGGCTGTTTAGCTCAGTTGAAAAGAGCAGTGGCGGTGGTGGTGGATACGATAGGGCTGTCTTTTGCGGGTTGCGAGTTTGATTCCTCGTTGCCCCTCATAAAAATATCGACGCTTTCGATTTCCAGTTTGTTGAATATCGTTCTGAGGGTTGACTTATAGTTACCGTTATAAGACTGTGAGGGAATTTTTCTGGTTTCTGGAAATTCTGTTTTTTTACGGGAGATTTCCTCTTTTCTATCATTCTCTTTCAGGTGTATTTTTTTAAGTTTGGAAATTTCCTCCTCTTGCATTTAGAAAAGATGTCTTGGGGTTTTCTTTCTATGTGTGTGTGAGGAGGAGGGTGGGGATGTTTGTGGGTGTGAGTGAGTGAGTGTGTGTGTGTATCTTTGTGTGTGCATGCGTGCGTGCGTGTGTACGTGTGTGTAAATTCTGATATGGAATGCTGTCTTTTCTATGTACTTTCTGGTTTTTGGAAAGAAAAACTCTCTTGGAATGTCTAGCATTTTCTGTCACTTTCTTTTATTGTGCTTTGCATTCTTTCCTTCCTGTGTGTGTGTGTGTGTGTTGTGTGTGTGTGTGTGTGTGTGTGTGTGTGTGTGTGTGTGTGTGTGTGTGTGTATGTGTGTGTGTGTTTGTGCGTGTGTGCGTGTGCGTGATTGCCAAC
>CM054143.1:51746162-51781162 GCA_028751875.1 Rapana venosa | reverse complement strand
AACAAGAACATCTATAATTATTATCTATTTTGGTTAAAAGTGATGTACACTTAAAAGTGATGTAAAAGAGAGAGAGAGCGAGAGAGAGAGAGAGAGAGAGAAGAGAGATAGAGAGAGAGAGAGAGAGAGAGAGAGAGAGAGAGAGAGAGAACTCGAACTTCAAAGATTTGTTCACAAAGAGAGAGAGAGAGAGAGAGAGAGAGAGAGAGAGAGAGAGAGAGAGAGAGAGAGAGAGAGAGAGAGAGATGTGCGTATGCCTTTCGTTTATCTAATGGCTCTTTAACTCAAAGTGACATTAGACGTAAAAGGAAATAGTGATAAAGTTTACAGGGGGGAAAAACAGGGGGAAAAACACAACCACCTCTGTAATATTAAGAAGAGAATGAATGTGTGTGTGTGTGTGTGTGTGTGTGTGTGTGTGTGTGTGTGTGTGGTGTGTGTGTGTGTGTGTTGACTGCGAGAGGTTCCATCAAAAACCTTTTATTTTTCAACATTTATTTATCTACTAGGTCGTGAAAATGAAGTGGTCTGGGTGCTAGTCTTTGGGATCAGACTGCCTACTGAGATCATGTGTACAACAAGGCTTGCAAGAAAATCCAAACCAACAAGATGGGAGAGAGAGGAAAAAGTTAGTAGAATTAAAGTTATTGTCATACAGAAACAACTGTATAAACAGACAGGAATTGATATTTAAAATATTTTCATCGTTAATTTTTTTGTTGTTCCTCGGCTATGCTGTGCGGTTCACCGATTGTGAGACTTTTGCGTATGCGACACTTTTAGCCTACCATGAAGGTAGCCGAATTCCGACTTCGGGATTAGCCTAAATAAATACAAAGCTTAATAAAAGAGGGTGGCACTGCACTTATACTACTATGCGGTCTTCCTGGGGAGAAAAGCGCGAACTTCATTGCAGAGAAATGTGTCATTGCTATTTCTCTCCTCTCTCTCTCTCTCCCTCTCCTCCTCTCTCTCTCTCTCTCTCTCTCTCTCTCTCTCCCCTCTCCTCTCTCTCTCTCTCTCTCTCTCTCTCTCTCTCTCTCTCTCTCTTCTCTCTCTCTCTCTCCCATCCCTCTCTCTCCCATCCCCTCTCTCTCTCCCTCTCTCTGTCTCTCTCCCCCCCTCTCTCTATCTGTCTATATATATATATATATATAATATAATATAATATATATATATATATATATATATATATATATATATATATATATATATATATACAACCATACATACACACAGCCATACAACCATACATACATACATGCAGATTCACTCTTAACCACACTGCATTCCAAACAACAGTCCCAACATCCCAACATCCCTGTGTGCAGGTGATGTATTGCAGATTGCCGCGTTCGCTTATTAATGGCCTGTCCACGCAAGTGAGGGACTTCAGACCTTTGATTAAATCAACATCAAAAGATTGGTCTTTTGTCCGTAAAGTTATGGCAGCCACTCCCCACCCCCACCCCATCCCCTCAACAACAAAAAAAGAAAGGAAAGAAATGTCAAAAACATGATAGAGTAAAATATGGCTGAGAGAGAGAGAGAGAGAGAGAGAGAGAGAGAGAGAGAGAGAGAGAGAGAGAGAGAGAGAGAGAGAGAGATTTCCTCCTGGGTGATGCTATTTCGAACTGCCAGTGTCAATAAATAGACTTTTAAACACAACAAAATGAACAGATCGATTGCTATTTTTCTTTTAGGACTACGTCTTCGAATGCTTTATGAAGGTGAAGAAAAAGGTCTGATTCGCAACACTCAAGAAGGAATGCTTCTTTTGCACATACACATAATTTACCGATAATAGTTGGTTGCGTTTTTTGTTGTTGTTGTGTGGTTTTTTTTTTAAATTCAAGAGTGAAGATTGAGGAGCTAGCTAAAAGCTGAACATTCAACAAGCTTGTTCAAGAAAATGTATGTCTAGCAAATGGAAGCCGTCAAGAAATGAATTTGGAAAAGAATGTAAATCTAGAGCTAGCTCTCTCTCTCTCTCTCTCATGGACAAGGGGTAGGATGGAGAGAGGATACCTCAAGCATCCACCACACAGCTCAGGGGGGGGGGGGGGGGGGGGGGGGGGGGGGGGGGGGGGGGGGGGGGGGGGGGGGGCAGTGGGGATGTAGTTGCATGAACTGCAGATATATGCGTAATCATACCTGGGGGGAGGTTGGTATGCTTTGTCCCAGGTGTTCGCCCAGGTAGATGATGAAAGGGGTGAAAAGGAAGGAAGCAAAGAGCCTTCACTTATAGTTTTGGCTTATACCAAAAGACGTATTACCATCCTATCATAGGTTTTTTTGGCGCCGAGATTGCTTGCTTTAAAACCGTACGCGGCTTTAACTAACTAACAAACACACATGACAAGCCGGCCGCGCCAAACCTACATGTATGCAACAACTGAGCTGGGGGGGAGAAGTTTATGGGTCATCTGTGCGTGTTTTACAACCGTGGCTGTGATTGGTGGACCAATGAACACGTCGCTTTTATTTTCAGTCCTGATGCTTGCTTTCACGATTGGCTCGTAAACTGTTCCCGCCGGCCCCTTTGATCTTGACAAACAAGCCCAGCGTGAAACGACCCTAGCTCGTAAATACACAGACTGAACCGAGAGAGAGAGAGAGAGAGAGAGCGGAGGAGGAGGAGGATTAAAAAAAAAAAGAAAGAGGGAGAGAAGAAAATGGAAAGGTGGATAATGCTGATGATTAACCAAATGCCTAGTCTTTGAAATCAGGTGGTAAGGGAAGAAGTGGAAGATCAGTGGACGATATCGTCATCGTCATCATCATCATCATCACCATCGCCATCATCTTTCTTTCTGACGGTATCCATGAATGCTGACGCTGGAATACTGCCACTTGACACGAGTATTTGTGATGTTTCACTGTCTTGTGATCATTTATATCGAAACCTACCCCCCCCCCACACCCCCCACCCCCCATTCCTTTATACCCCCAAATGGTAAAGAAAGAAAGAAAGAAGCACACACACACACACAACACACACAAACACACACACACACACTCACACACACACACACACCACACACACACACACACACACACACACACACACCACACACCAGTGCTTTATCATACTGTCACAGCCATCTTCCACCTTAAAAGACTAATGAAGTATAAATGAATAGTACACGTCCGTTATCACTGACGGGGAGCAAAAGTGAGGGCAGTGTTTTAAAACAGAAAATACCCTGTGTATAAAGCAAAAAACAACAACAAAAAACAAGCAAAAAACCCAAACAAACGAGCTATGGTACACTCTTCTGGCAGTTTATACCAAAAATATTTTCCGTACTGAAAAACGAAACCTTTTATCTCCGTAAACCACCAGACCTGCAGGATGAATAATACTAATTATTTTTCCCCAACATTAGACATAAAAAAGAAAATCCTGTATCTATTGAGAAAAGAACATAACCGTGTCGTGGGCAAGTTGAATCTAGACTAGCCCATCCAGCCCTCTCTCCAGATCACAGGATGCATGCTAGGTATATAGGCATGCCTCCAGTCAAGGTTGGTGCTTACTCTTCTACAAAAACTGGTTTATAACATGTGCGCAAGATTGTTATGTCTGGTTGGCAGAGAGGATCTTGGTTTATATCTTCAATCAAAGGAATGGCAGGAAAATGAAGATGAACAGGCAGCTCAGCGGAGAATCGAACTCATGCCTTCCGTTCTGACAGATCATTAATTCTATGCTCTTACCACTAGACCAACAAACAAAACGGGCAAACAAAACAGACAAAACAAAACTAACCAAAAACTAAACTAAACAAACATAAGCACAACAAAACACATTCTAGAAAGGTTTTCGGTTTAACCTGCATGTCGGATTAGATTCGGTGACTACTGTTTGTGGCGAGAGGCTTCTTCCCGAAGACGTTGTCACTTTAGCCAAAATGCCACACGGGGTAGGCTGTAGCAAGGATGCTGATGTTGAATTATCTGCTTCAGCTGACAAAGACGGTGCAGGTCTGTTTGCTAGAGACCCTCTAGTCTGGCATCTAGCAAAGCAAACAGTATGTAATACGTTGAAAATAAAACATAAACAGTGAAGCAATGAATGTTAATGTTGCACTTGAGTACAACATAAGCTACTTGCTTGTTGCTGCTATGCTGATTATGTTTATTATGGTATGCTTGTTTCATGCGTATTAATGCATAAACCTTATTTAAACCAACAGTGAAGCTGTGCCTCTTTTCCTCTCTCTCTCTCCTCTCTCCTCCTCTCTCTCTCTCTCTCTCTCTCTCTCTCTCTCTCCTCTCTTATCTGTGTGTGCTTGTGTATGTGAATTTTTTTATTTCTAAAACATAAACCTGCGAAAAGGAACTGCACTCCGATGCAGAAATTAGACCTTGCAGTGATGGCTTCCCTTGGATTCTGTAAAACCGGAAGCTTGTTTCCTCTCCCTTTTTTCTAAATTTATCTTCGAACGAATTTTTTTTTTTCACCTTTAGACTTTTTTCCCTTGTGTATTTATGGTAATTGTTCTGTAAGGTTCCAGACAGCGTGTTATAAACGTTTTCCTTGTTTTCTTGCTTGTTTGCTTTTAATGCCACAGTTGTTGCATCAGGGAAATGGAAAGTTGTCTTCTTTAGTACAGTTGTTTGGAGTTGTTGTTGTTGTTTTTTAAACGCTTAAAACATACTGTCAGAGACGTTTTAATGTGCTGTGTAAAAACAACATTGTTCTTCTTTTATGTTCTTTTTGTTTATGTGTGCAGAATATGTTTTTACTCTGCTCCTAGAGTTAGACATAATTGGTGCATAAATAGAACAGATTTTGTCCCCCTCCATGGCTTTTTCCTCTCTCTTCTTTTTAAGTATTACCAAGAGTGATTTTGAAAGCTAGAATTGAAAGGGTTGGGTTTTTTAAAAATCAACATGATGGAAATATGAACTATATCTGATTTTTAAAAAAAGGTAAAGGTGTCCCATAACCTATGTGGTCGTAAGGGAGCGAGGTGTCAGTGACCTCAACTTCTCTAGAGGCCAGAATATTGAGGGCAGCGCCCATCTCCTCTCTTCACTGCTTTACCTTCCTTGACCGATTTAGGAGGCTAGGGGGAGGGGGGGGGGGGGGGGGGCTTGTTGCCTGGTTGATTTGGGGGGTGGGGGTTGTTTGTTGTTGATGCTGCTGCTTTAAAAAAAACACCAAGTAGTTACATTCATATTGAGAACAAGGTTAGCGCGAATGACAGGAATGTGCGTCGACTGCAAACCAGTGTGGCCGTGTTTCAGTATAAATCTTTGACACTTCTATGCTAATAAGTTTACAGTGTCAACGTGTGCGTATATATATATATATAGCCCATGACCTCTGAGGCGGGGCCAAGTTGACTGTAATTATTACAGTCTTGCAGTGGCTACCAACAACACAGTGGCTCCCATTGTCTCTTGCTTTAGGCCGGAAGTGCAGGGAACTATTTTTAACTCTTTTAACACTTTTTACAGTAAACATGGGGACAGGGGGTGGGGCAGAATGGAGAAAGCTACTGCTCAGCAGGAGGCATAACAAACAGTAGACATAGAGGAAGAAATGGCCATTTATCTCTAAAGTCGGAATGCGGCTACCTAAGTGGTGGGTGAAACGGTTGCATACGCAAGAATCTCACCACTGGTTAACCTCGAAGCTGTAGCCGTAGAACCAAAAAAGAAAAAAAAAACCTTCATTTTTATGTGAAAAATTGAATAGTGCTGTGGCTTTTCAGTGCTGATTCCAGTGAGAAAAACATTCTCAACTGCATAGTTTGTTTTCTTCTCCTCTAAATTCTCATCAGCCATCTTGAATCAAGTATAATGACAAACACTGTACTTGTTTCGCACTTTTAAAAAAAAAATGAGATTAAAATTGCTGAAAGCGCATTACAATGGCATGATATAACAACTACAACATTGAGAATTGCTTTTACGTTCATTGTCTTGCTATACACCTTCCACTTCACAATATTCGTACAACAAACAAAAAGAGACAAAACTGAAATTTCACGGGTGAGAATGTCTTTATCTAGACACCTTTGCCTCTCACTTTTCCACACACAAAAATCTTTTTAAAAAATTCATTTCTTTATTGATGGATTCCTCACGTTAATATCCGCCTCTCTGTTCTATTTTCTCCTTTCTGCATAGCATGGATTCCACCCTCGGTAGAGTCTAACAGCTTGTTAAATGCACCCCCGGCAAAAACAAAAAGGAAAAGAAAAGAACTTTAATTGCTTTAGTGTCGGTTGAGATTTACTTCAATCGTGCATGGTTTCTCCAAAACAAGCCGCAGCTTCAGCCATAAATATATACATATCCAGCTTAACCTAAAGGTAGCAGCACTCCCGAGTTGGAAACAATGCTTCACCTTGCACGAACAAGCTGGACCTGTGTGCGAGAGACCTAAGCAGATGCCGACCTGGCCAACAGGCAAGCAAACAAAGGGCTCTGACATATGAGCTTATTCTTTTTTAAAGTCATTTCTGCATGCAGGAAAGCAACAATGATTTATAGCCCATCATACATTTTCCGACGAGTTCCTTGGTTGGTTTGCTTTATAAACTCCCAGCGAAGCTATCCGATTTACGGATTGAACAACGAGTTACCAAGGTTGTATCAACGTAAGTACGTTTTGTGGAAAAATTACACAGTGACGTGTACAATATAAGTAAATCTTTACTCTGTTAATCACAGACGACCTTCCCACTGTCGTCAGGGCAGGAACTAGCTTCGAGTCGACAAGGAATGTATTGCATGATTTTTTTTTCTATCTGTAGATCCAATTCTTGTTTAACCTTGAACAGTATTTTGTTGTTTTGTGGTGTATGGCACTGCATAGTAAATTAGTATTATGTAGCACTTCACAGACCTGATAGACAGCAGGAACAGTGTGTTGCCATAGTGCACGGCTGCGTGGTTTTTTCTATCATGTGTATGTTAGTTTCATCTTGATAGTTTATTTTTTTAAGGAGAGGGTGGGGGTGGAAAGGGGGCTGGAAATGTACAGGTTTTAGCAAGGGACTTTTTGTTGTTGTTGTTTTTTTGTTTTTTTTGGCCGTAGGTACTTCAACACATGCCACGCGCGTATTTCCACATCATCTGAAAGACTGCTATCCAGATCACCACTCATTACCGTATGGGGAAGGGGGGGGGGAGGGTTCCAGCCACAGATGAAATTAAACTTTGGATATTTCAACTGGTGTATTAGTGCTAGACCACCAACCCCTATATTTACTTTTTCAAGAAATCTCTGGCACTACCACCACGAAATAAGAGCTTACAATCTGGGGAGCAGTTAGTGGCTTGCAATGTTTCAAAACCAAAACGAAACAAACCACTGCAAGTTCGCATGCATACGTCCCACACACATATCGTCTGCTAGATGATGGCACGGTAATTTGTGTTGTTGGCTATGAACCAAAGAGCGATTATTTAATATTCGACCTGGGATATTTTTCAAATTACATTTGATGCTGAAGTTGTTTGTACAAGCACAGTTCATTTTGATCCAACCCATTTGTCTTTGGGCCCATACTTGGCTAGAGGGCTCTAGATCTATAGTCATTTTACTCGCTATTTTTAGTGATAATAGTTCTGCACAAACCGGAACTCAAACCGCAGCAAATCTATTTTTAGTAACGGATGTGTGCAGCCGTCTGCATATTATTGGATCCATGACAAAAGTGAATAGCAAGGAGACTGCTCGAAATTTTTTGTTTTGGCGTACGCGTGTGTGTGTGTGCATGCATTCCATTCTCGTGCACGCAGATGCAGACACATCGCCTCGGGCGGATTTTGTCGTTTAGTAGTGTGCAGCAGGCTTAAAGGTAGAGATGGAAAGTTTTCGACGCCAAATTGCCTTGCAGTCAGTTTGCCAACAACAGCACATTTGTCTTTTTTCTGGTGTCAACGGAGACCGGTAGGCCAAGTGCAGGTAGGTTATTTGTAACGCTTTCAGTTCTAAATTTGTAACCTCCACGTGCGCCGTTTGTTTGTTCCGTTTCTGTGACCTTGAAGTTTTTGTTCTTACCATTGTGGTCAGGAATTCTTCAGGTTTCTGGAGCAGATTTGAAGACTGTTCTTGTTTTGTTTGGTGTGATTTGGTTACTGGATAAGTTTTGTTGTTGCTTATGGTGGTGTGTGTGTGTGTGTGTGTGTGTGTGTTTGTTGTTGTTGTTTTTAGTGGGATTTGTTGTTGCTGCTGTTTTATCTTTTGCAAAGTGACTACTCATGAGCGAGTGGGTATGGCCTGTCTCTTTGATATAGAACATCCATGCATGATTGGTTTACATTAAATTAACGATGGTACTAGCGAGTGAATTGTTCAACCCCGTTTTGTACACTCAAAATGTAGTCTTTCTCCGTTTGATGAGTAAGTATGCTCGTCTTTGACATGTTACAAATAAAGCAAAGCCACGAATCGGCTGTTAATGTAACTTATTGATGCGGGGTTTTGGTGTGTAGAACCGAATACTTATTTTATCGTCCATGAAGACAAAATATGATTTCCCAAACGGCATAAGAAACCTGAACATGCCACGAAAAATGAACGAAAAAGAAACAACAGACAGTAGCGAGAACTCCGTTGGAGTTTAGAAGCAAATGGGCTTGTTATTCATGATAAAAGGAAATCATTGTTAAGAAAAGAAAGTTGAAAGAGAAAAAAAAATAGTAGAATGAGAAGAAGAAAAGCTTGTCTTTTCATCCTAAAGACTACAAACGTTGCCTTCTTTTGAATTAACCTGTAAACGTAATTCCAAAACTACCAAAGAAGGAACTTCTTTTATCTGCTCTGCTTGGTTCAAACACACACACACACACACAACACACACACACACACACACACACACACACACACACACACACGCGCGCGCGCGCGCGCGCGCGCGCGCGCTCTCACACACACACTCAAAAAAAGAGAACACACATTTTCCAACAGAACCACACACAAAAAAACCAACCTTGTACACTAAGTATTGTTTCAAGAGGTCAGTATCTATATTATATGAGATTCTAGTTTTGCCTAATAGCGCTCCTTCTTGTTCATAGTCGTCCGTTTACCCTTAAAATTTCTTCTCAGTTCTGGGGTGCTGTCCAGTTTTACACCCTGTTACCAGTTAGAAATGCCCATATAATACGTGAACAACACGGGGTTTTTTCTTTTCTTTTTTTTTACGAAAGCGTAAAAAACAAAGAAGTAACTGTGCTAGTAGATAGACTACCTTGATAAGAACGGTGTTTACTGCAAGAAAGCAGCAAGAAGAGTTTTTATTTTGTCTGCAGTTTTGTCATCCGTTCCAACCGACACGCAATGGCCTACTCGTCCGAAAGGTGGAGTGGGTTTTTAATGGGTGCATGAGATGTCCTGCTGCGTGCGATCGCACACGAAACCTCGGTTTATGATCTCAGCCGAAGGACTTTCAGGGGAGTGGAGTCAGTACTGATGTTAATTCCAACGGAGAAAAAAAACACCTCAGACAGGTGCCTCGGTGGTGGCTCGATCCCAGGCCGTCAGCTCACATAGGAAGCGCTCTAACCACTAGGCTATGCCGCCCCTACACCCCATCTCCCCATTAATGAAGCTACCGCTGTCGAGAAATGCCAGAAAGGAGATTAAGTTGAGAGATTTTCTTACAATCGAATTCGCGAACCCAATATTTGATGCCAAAATCTGTCTTAGAAAGACAGAGCAGAATGGGGAGCAGAATTGTGTTGAGTAACAAGGAAAAGGTCTAATCTATAAGAACTGTTAATTATCGGGTATTCGTCTGTATCCATCTAATTATTTTGTCTGTTTGAAAGGAACATTCTCGTGTTAAAATTTTCGTGTTAAATGTTAATTGGATGGTATTAATCTCTCTCTCTCTACTCTCTCTCTTCTCTTCATCTCCTCTATTCTCTTCTTTCTCTACACTTCTCTCTCTTCTTTCTCTTTTTTCTCATCTCCTCTCTCTCTCTCCTCTCTCTCTCTCTCTCTCTCTTCTCTCCTCTCTCTCTCTCTCTCTCTCTCCTCTCTCTCTCTCTCTCTCTCTCTCTCTCTCTCTCCTCTCTCTCTCTCTCTCTCTCTCTCTCATCTCTCTCTCTCTCTCTCTCTCTATCTCTCTCTCTCCCTCGTCCTGTCTTCTCTCTCCTCCTCTCTCTCTCTCTAATCTCGCTTTTCTCTCCTCCCCCTTCCTGTTTCTCTCTCTCTCTCTCTCTCTTCTCTCTCTCTCTCCTCTCTCTCTCCTCTCTCTCTTTCTTCTCTCTCTCCTCTTCCTCCTCCTCCTTCTCCCACTTTTCTTTCTTCATCCCTCCTCCTTCCTTTCCCTCATCTTTTATCGTTCTCTGCTAACCCCACGTCCCTCATTATTTGGCTTTCAATAGGCCATGAGGGTTTTCAGGACTTTAGGATTATTGATTTTCGAGCACATCCACACACGCGGCGTGCGCGCACGCCACACACACACACACACACACACACACACCACACACACACACACACACACACACTCACACACACACACACACACACTCACACCACACACACACACACACACACACACACACACACACACACCACCACACCACCACCACTGTCACTTACTCACTCACCGCGGGCGCACAGACAGACAAACAGGCACACGCGCGCGCGGACTCTCTCCCTCTCTCTCTCTCTCTCTCTCTCTCTCTCTCTCTCTCTCCCTCTCTGACACACACACACACACCACACACACACACACACACACACACACACTGCTCATTCTGTTTTCACCTCTCCCGCTAAACTATGACTTGATAGCACGTGAATCGTTGCGGTAGTCGTGTGGCAACTTGTCTGCCTAGAAAGTGAGAAGTACAGCAGGTTCGATCCCCGTTTGAGGCCGATATCCTCACCCAACTACCATAATTATCTTGTGAGGTGGTCTGGGTGCTAGTCTTTAGAATGCGACGATAAACCGAGGTTTCGTGTACAGCACGCATTAAGCGCATTTAAAAGAACCCATGGCAACATGAGAGTTGTTCCTTGGCAAATTCTGTAGAGAGAAGTCACTCTGATAGGTAAACAAAGATACATGTAGACAAGGTTAGGTTTTTTAAAGCTTTTCAAAAGAGTAGGCCATTGTGTGCCGGTGGGAACAGATGACAAAATTTACAAAAACCGCATACACACGGGGACTGGATGTAAAAAAGCACATGAGTGCTTATTCCATTATCCTCGATATAAAAGAATAAACAAATAAATAAAGCGGCGCTGTGCTCGTGGCGACACGCCTTTCTCTCGATTCCTAAAGCCATGAAAATTAATTTGTTTCTCCCCCATCCACACTTCATCCCTATCATCCTCCTCTGGAAGCATTGGGGGAGGGGGGAGTGAAAGGGGCAGGGAAAAACACAGTAGTTCATTTCTTCAACATCATCACGCATTACGTTCACAAGGAAACTGACAACACAACAGATTAATGAGCCTCAAGAGGAGAGAACGAAGAAGGAGGAGAAGAGAAAGAACGACGACGAAAGGAGGAGAAGCAAAATGAATAAGGCACAGAAGAAGACAAAGAAGAAGAAAAATGTTATGTATGTACGCAGAGAAATCTGTTGTGACTGAAAATAGTATATAGTACAGTATACTGCTCGCTCTCTCTCTCTCTCTCTCTCTCTCTCTCTCTCTCTCTCTCTCTCTCCTCTCTCTCTCTCTCTCTCTCTCTCTCTCTCTCTCTCTCTCTCTCTCTCTCTCTCTCTCTCGGCTGGGGTGATGCTTGTTGATCAAGGAATGACAGCAAAGTTGGTTCTAGATCTTATTTTAATCTGCATAGAGTTGCACAGTTTTCACCTGACATTTTAGATTTTTACGGGGTGACAGCCCTGATATGCCCTTTCTTGTCGGCGGGGCTATAAACAATAAAGTTGGATTGGATTGGATTGGGTTTCTTGTTGACAGATCCGATACTAAGGTGAGGATGCACCATTTGAATGATGACGATGACCTATATAGCAGACGACCTAGGTTGAAAATGGCGGCAGAGACATCCAACCTTCCCCCCTACCAAGAAAACGACACCACCACCAACGACAATGATGATAGCAAAATATCCGGTCAGAGAGAGAGAGAGAGAGAGAGAGAGAGAGAGAGAGAGAGAGAGAGAGAGAGAGAGAGAGAGAGAACTCGAACTCGAAAGATTTATTCTAAAAAGGCCATTGGCCCATACATGAACGGGGTTGCCGAACGGCTTAGAATTTTAGTGAGAAAAATAAGAAAAAGCACAAAAAACAAAGTGTTATTGTATAACCACAACCACCACAACAAAAATCAGTTACAAAGGATATGACATCAGAAACCAAGATATATGTATAATATATATATATATATATATATATAATAATAGAGAGAGAGAGAGAGAGAGAGAGAGAGAGAGAGAGAGAGAGAGAGAGAGACTTTCATTTGGCAAAAGTTGTACGCCCATCCGTCCGAGACTTAAAGGGGCAAGCAAACTATAAAATTTGTTTAGTGAATGTGAATAAAACATTTATAATATTCCGAAATTTAGCTTTTTCAATATTAGCAAACACATTTTCAGTCATGTGTAGGATCTGTTTGGTCAGTGGTCGTGCTTGCAGTGATCGGCTAGAAATTTGATCAATGACATATGACTCAGAGTACCTTTCTTGTGCAAGATTCATGAACCTGTGGGTTATCAGTTTGTCAAAAAGAAAGCACACATAAAACCAAAACCAAGAAAAACCCTTTTCGGTAAATTTCATGATGCATATGGCACACCAAAAAAAATTAAAAAGTGAAATTTGTCTTCTTCCTCTTTGCATATAAGTCACACGTTATTGGCACAGAGAGAGGGGGGGGTGAAGGGGGGGGGGGGGGGGGTGTTAGTGAGACAAATAGACAATAGACAGAAAATTGGTTTGCCTCTTTTTCTGTATCCTCTGCAGCCTCTTCGTTCATACTGACCAAAATTATTGCATTATCGAAAATGATGAAGGCCAGTATCATTAGTAACATATTACCACTTATTCATTTCAGGGTTGTTGTTGTTTCTTTCATTTTCCATCATGACATGCGCTTACTGACTAGACTTTCAATTGGCAGAGCACAGTATAACCTCAAAGTTTGTTGTCTTATTATGTTGTTTTGTTGTCTTATTATTGATGAGTGAGTAAAATAAAAAAAAAATAAAAAAATTTATAAGTATTCAACATAACAAGGTGAAGTAAGGGTTGCCTGACAACGACAAAATTGATAACATGCAGTGAGAAATCAGAGAAAAGAAAGAGAAGAGAGTACGTGATAAAATGCTGTAATGACGATAAAAAGTAGGTTTACAAAAAAGGTAACAGGATACTGGTTTTTGTAATGAATGAACTCTTTCCGGAAGTTCAAATCTATTTGTTAAAGAGAGATTTTTTTTTTAAAGCACCTAAATTATTTGCGACTTTTGCCCATGATGAAAATTTCCCACCTCCTTCATTTTCTCTCCACAGAGAATGAAGGGGGAGAGATGGATGGGGGCAGAGGGGGAGGGAGGTAGAAACAGATTCATTTTGACGGTCTGGGAATTTGAAGAATGGACCTTGCCCTCCAAGCTTTGAAATTGATGAGTGTCATAACTCCCTCCTCTCCCCCTGCCTCCCCATCACCCTTCCCTACCCCACACTCCAGCGCTCCTGTGTCCATCCATTTTATCTTTGCAGCGCGTGTGTGTGCGTGCGTGCGAGTGGGTGGGCGTGCGTGTGTGTGTGTGTGTGCGCGCGCGCGTGTGCGTGCGTGCGTGCGTGCGTGTGTGTGTGTGAGGGTTTGTGTGTGTGAGTGCGTGCGAGTGTGTGTGTGTGTGCGCGCGCGCGTGTGATCTGTCATTTTTGATTTCTTGTGCGATTTTCCTCCTTTTTCTTCCTTTCGTCACTCTTTCAGCCTCCCCCTCCCCCCCCCCCCCCCCCCCCCCCCTCCCCCTCCTCGGTCTTGTTTTTAGCCATCTGCACAGGGTGTTAATACTCATTGACGCTGATGGATGCCCGGTGTTTGTTCACTTGTTTTTCTGTTGTGTGTTGTTTTTTTCTCAGGGCCTTTGGGGTTTGTGGGGGCTGATATTATTGTTGGTATGGCCTTCGTTATAAGGGGATGGGGTTGTGAAGAAGAGTGTGAATGTGAGATCTCGGTTTTGATCTCACTTTACACACACATGTGCTCACGCGCGCGCGCACGCTCCCACACAGACACATACACACATAGGCTACATACATACATACATTCAAACATACATTCATACATACATACATACATACATATATACATACATACATACATTCATTCATACATACATGCATACATACATACATACATACATACATATATACATTCATGCATACATTCATTCATACATTCATACATTCATACATTCATACATACATACATACATACATACATACATACATACATACATACATTCAAACATACATTCATACATTCATTCATTCATTCATACATACATACAATACATACATGCATTCACACATATACATACATACATACATACATACACACATGCAAACATACATTCACACACACATACATACATTTATATTTTTTTCTTCTTATTTTTCTGTGCCTTATTCTTCATTTCTCTTCTCTTTGGTCGTGGTTCTTTTTCCTCTCCTGCTTCTTTCTCTCCTCCTGGTTAATCTGTTGTGTTGTCAGGTTCCATGTGAACGTAATGCGTGATGATGTTGAAAAAATGAACACTGTGTTTTGCCCTGCCCCTTTCACTCCCCTCTCCCCCTATGCTTCCAGAGGAGGATGACAGGGATGATGGTTGGATGGGGGAGAAACAAATTAATTTTGATGGCTTTGGGAATCCAGAGATTTTGGGCCTCCCTTCTTGGAGTTCTTTCTGTCTTTGTATCGCAGTCTCTGTCTGTCTCTGTCTGCCTCTCTCTCTGTCTCTGTCTCTTCTCTCTGTCTCTGTCTGTCTCTATCTGTCTGTCTCTCTGTGTTTCCCTTTGCCCATCCGTCTCTCTCATTCTATGTCTCTGTCTCTCTCTCTCTCTCTCTCTCTCCTCTCTCTCTCTCTCTCTCTCTCTCTCTCTCTCTCTCTCTCTCTCTCCTCTCTCTCTCTCTCTCTCTCTCTCTCTCTCTCTCTCCTCTCTCTCTCTCTTTCTGCCTTAACAAATGATGGACGTCACCTCCTTTCCCTGTCTCTCCAATTTCTTCACCCCTCCCTTCCTCCTGATTGCCAAACTGCTCACCCTGCTTTTGTTGTCATTTCTGTCCATCACTCTGAATTTTCTAACATCACCTCCCACCCGACAAGCCCCCCCACCCCCCCCCCCCCCTTCCCAAAACCATTCCACCCAACCACCTCCTCCCTATTGCCCTTCCTTTCTTCTCCTGACAGCCATGTGCCATGGTTTTGTTTTTCATTTGCCCTGGGTGCAGGGTGATGTCAAATTAGATAACTGAGGGGGGATTCTTTGTTGCTGCTATTACTGTTGAATTGATGGCTGCAATTTTCCTATCATCCAGTCGCAAGGGGTTTGGGAAGATGATTGGTGTGTTCATATTTGGATGCTGAGGGGGTTTTCGTTTCCATTATTTTCTTTTTCTTTTTCTAACCTGAAGACTTGTCATATTGCAAAGTTGCCATAAGTCATAGATTTGAGGGCTGACTATTTAAATAGTTTGTTTAATCTTCGTGTTTATGGATATGTGGGGGACAGGATAGCTCAGTGCTAGTGATCAGAGCATTTGCTTTCACCAAGCTATAGTTAATTGAGCAGCATTTAGCTTGGTCGCTTCTTGGATGGGGTAACATTCATGCACCTTAGGTTAAGTACAGTCCCCCAGCTCACCCAACTGTAAATGGGTACCAACCCTCTTTAGGCACAGGGAAAGTGAAGCAGTGAGAGAACTGAGGTCACTGACACCTCACTTCCTGACAACTCCATAGGTTACGGGACACCTTTGCCTTTTTACCTTATGTACCTGTACATTTTCAGTCTGAGTTGTAATACTCAATGATATGGCCCATGTTGTTGGCAAGGCTATGAATATCATGATGGGATTGGATTAGGTCATGTGTCCAGTTGTTGTGAGGCGTTCCCCGGCTTAACACCCTGGGGGTCACCCAGAACGTGCATTGTCTCACTCACTCCACCTGGAAATCACAAATTGTGCACAGTGGATGAGAATTGTTCACAATTCAAGTCAGTGTTTTGCATTTTGTAAAAATGTAGTATGTGCCTCAAAGTGGGTCAATATGATTATGTTCTGCTTGAGGTGACACATCAGTCTTTGAAATACTAGTATGTGCCTCAAAGTGGGTCAATATGATTATGTTCTGCTTGAGGTGACACATCAGTCTTTGAAATACTATATTTTCATTTAAAAAAAATCACATCTTGGTTTGTGTTTTTTTTGTTCCTTCTTCTTCTTTCACCTCTTCCTCCTCCTCCATCTTTTTCTTCTTCTTCCTCCTCCTCTTCCTTATTATTTTACTTCTGTTCCTGTTCTTATTCAGTCTCGTCTACTCCTCATTCTCCCTTCTTTTCTTTTTGTTTTCTAGCCCCCTCCCCCCCCCCCCCCCCCCTCCTTCCCCTCCACTGTCTTCCTCCTTCTTTGTCTTCTTCACCTTCGTTTTTGCTGTCATCCTTATCGTTGTTTGTGGGTTGAATCGTTTTGGGGATTTTCTTGCCATCTCCTCTCCTCCTCCCTGTTTTCTCTTTGAACTTTATGTGCTGTCACTTTCCTGTGAATGTAATAGAAGATGATGTTGAAGAAACGGACTATTTATCTTGCCCCTTTCACCTTCTCTCCGTGCCACCAGAGGATGATAGAGATGAATGGCAGGGTGAACCCAATTAATTTTGATGGCTTTGGGAATTAAAAGATGTGAGCCTCCCCTCTCATGAGTTCTCTCTGGATCTGTCTCTGTCTGTCTGTCTGTCTTCTATCTGCCTGCCTTTCTCTTTTTCTCTCTGTCTGTCTGTCTGTCTGTCTGTCTAGCCTCTCTCTCTCTCTCTCTCTCTCTCTCTGCTCTCTCTCCCCTCTCTCTCTCTCTCTCTCTCTCTCTCCCCCCCCCCCTCTCTCCTCTCTCTCTCTCTCTCTGCCCCCCCTCTCTCTCTGTCTTTCTTCCTTAACAAATGATGGACGTCATCTCCTTTCCCTGTCTCTCCAATTTCTTCACCCCTCCCTTCCTCCTGATTGCCAAACTGCTCACCCTGCTTTTGTTGTCATTTCTGTCCATCACTCTAAATTTTCTAACAACTCACCTCCCACCCGACAAGCCAACCCCCCCCCCCCCTCCCCCTCCCCCCCCCCCCCCCCCCGAAAAAAGCCATCCCCACCCGAGCCACCCTCCTTCTTATCACCCTTCCTTTCTTTTCCTGACAGCCGTGTGCAGTGGTTTTGTTTTTCATTTGCCCTGGGTGCAGGGTGATGTCAGATTGGGTAACTGAGGGGGATTCTTTGCTGCTGCTATTACTGTTAAATTGATGGCAGCAATTTTCCTATCATCGAATGGCAAGGGGTTTGGGAAGATGATTGGTGTGTTCATATTGGGTTGCTGAGGGGGGTTTGTTTATTTTTTGGTTTTCAGTTATCATTTTCAATTTATTTTTTCTTTAATCTGAAGATATCCCCAAGAGGATGCCAGGGGCCGGTCAGCATGAACAGTATCCCTACCTTCTGGAAATGTTGTTCTAGGAATTCCTTCTTTTCTATCCCTCTCTCTGTTTCTGCCTTGTTCCTTTTCTTCCTGTCACCTCCTTCTGTCTGTTTTGTGCCTTCTTGGTTCATTCCCCTGTATAAAGTCGGTTGCACTGGGCCTGAATTATTAGGCGCTTAATGAAGGTGCAACGCATTTTCGCTGATGACAGACAATAGCTGCATTCTGAGCGTTTAGTGAAGAAGAATGCATTGAGTTGATGCCGCTTCCGCTCTCCTCTCTCTCCTCTCTCTCTCTCTCTCTCCTCTCTCTCTCTCTCTCTCTCTCTCTCTCTCTCTCCACTCTCTCTCTCTCTCTCTCTCTCTCTCTCTCTCTCTCTCCCCCTCTCTCTCTCTCTCTCTGTGGCTCTCTCTCTCTCTCTGTCTCTGTCTTTCACACACTCACCACACACATCACACACACACAAACACGCACACAACACACCAAACACACACACACACACACACACACACACACACACACACTTTTGGCTCCTCCGAGTCTTTTCCCACTTTCTCTGATCCCTTTAATCATCCTTGTATCCAGTTATGATCTGTTTCATTTTGTAAAAGTCACATTTCTTTTTTCTTTTTCTCTCTTTTCTTCTGTTTTTCCGTACTTTGGGTAGAACGCAAGGGTTCAACGAGTGGCGAGATGTTTGCATATGCATCGTTTTTGCCCACCAGTTCCCACCGGCACGCAATTAAATTGCCTACTTTAACGAAGGACAGAACGGGCTTTAACGTGTGCACACGATGTTCCAATGCGTTCACATACAGGACGTCGGTTTATAGTCTCATCTGAAGGACTTTCAGTACTGATGTTAACTCCAGGAGAAAAATCCCCTCGAACGAGTGCTTCGGTGCTGGCTTGAAACTGGGCAGTAAAATCACGAGCGCGGTGCTCTAACCACTAAACTATCCTGACATACCTCATCCCCGATAAGAATAATCATATTTTTGTGTGTCAGTTTTCACCTTCCTTCCGTCACCTTTCCCGTAGTAAGTCCTGTAGACCGTAGGGGCACCACTGAAGATTTTGCAACCAGCTTCCAGTTTTAATAAAAACTCCCCCGATTCCTCCATTTTGTCCATTCCCTACCCAGTACCCCTCTTCCCCTCCCCTCCCGAGAGTTGAGAGGGAGGGGGAGGGGAGACGGATGGGGGGAAACAAATTCATTTTGACGGTCAGTGGATTTGAGGAATGGGGTTTACCCCTCCCTCCCCCCCCCCCCCACCCCCCTCCTCCCTTTAGCTTTGAAATTGAGGATTGTCATCTCTTTCCCTCATTTCTTCCCTCCTCCACCCATCCCTATCCAATCTGTCTCCCCTCTTGTGTGTGTGTGTGTGTGTGTGTGTGTGTGTGTGTGTGTGTGTGTGTGTGTGTGTGTGTGTGAGTGTGTTAATCTGTCATTCTTGATTTCTTCTCTCGTTTCTCTTTCTTTCCTTCCTCTACCCTTCCACCCCCTCCCTCCCACCCCCCTGCTGGTTCACTACCGTGTGCACCTGGTGTTGATAATACTCATTGACGCTTTGGATGTCAGATTTTTGGGGGGGAGGAAGGGGTGGGGTGGGGTTGGGAGGGAGAGGGGAGGGCTCTTGGATGAAATTAGCAGCGATGTAAAATTTTCAGAGAAAGAGAATCGTAGGGCTGGTTGTAAAAATGAAATCTTGTCACTGACCTCCCACTCTATACTCTTCCACACTGGTCTTTGTTTTCTTCTTCTTCTTTATCATCATCGTCGTCATCATCATCATCATATTATTATCATCATCAATATCTCCTTCTTCTACTTCTTTTTCTGCTGCCGCTGCTGCTGCCGCCGCTGCAGCTTCTTCTTCTTCTTCTTCTTCTTCCTCTCCTCCTACTCCTCCTACTCCTCCTTCTCCTCTTCTTCCTGTATCTCAGTAATTTTTCACCATTCTCTTCTGTCCTCCTTCTCCTCTTTTCTTTTGTCTGATATGTTGTCACTTTTCTGTGGTTTTAATGTCCGATGATGTTGAAGAATTTAACCCCTGGGACCATCCCTTTTCTGAAGCTATGAATGTAATGTGTAAGGATGCTGGGGAAATTAACCCTTTATTTTAAGCCCCTTTTCACCTTTCCCAGAAGCTGTGAATGTAATTTATGATGCTGTTGAAGACATTAACCCTTTAGGTCACCCCCATTCACCCTCTCTGAAGTTGTGAATATAATGCGTGATGATGTTACAGACATTAACCCTTTAGTTCACCCCATTCACCCTCTCTTAAGCTGCAAATGTGATACGTGATGATGCTGTTGAAGACATTAACCCTTTTGTTCACCCCTTTTCTGAAGCTGTGAATGTAATGTGTGATGATATTGAAGACATTAACCCTTTAGTTCACCCCATTCACTCTCTCTTAAGCTGCAAATGTGATACGTGATGATGTTGGGGGAAAAACCCTTTATTTCACCCCCATTCACCTTCTCTTAAGCTGTGAATGTAATGTGTGACGATGTTTAAGACATTAATTCACCCTTTAGTTCACCCCTTTTCTGAAGCTGTGAATGTAATGCGTGATGATGTTGGGGGAAAAAATTAACCCTTTAGTTCACCCCATTCACCCTCGCTTAAGCTGTGAATGTAATACTTGATGATGTTGCAGACATTAACCCGTTAGTTCACCCCTTTTCTGAAGCTGTGAATATAATACGTGATGATGTTGTTGAAGACATTAACCCTTTTGTTCACCCCATTCACCCTCTCTTAAGCTGTGAATGTGATACGTGATGATGTTGCAGACATTAACCCTTTAGTTCGTCCCCTTCGCCTTTCTCTGGCGGCAGAGGATGGCAGAGAGAGCTGGATGGATGGATGGATGGATAAGGGCAGAAACAAATCAATCTTGATGGCTGTGGGAATCATGAAAAATGAACTCCTTGGCTACGCAGGGCTAGGGGGAAGGGTGGGGGCTCTTTGTGTGTGTGTGTGTGTGTGTGTGTGTGTGTGTGTGTGTGTGTGTGTGTGTGTGGAGGGAGGGGGAGCGAGGGGAGAGTACGTGTGTTGGTTTTGTGTGTGAAAGAAATGCGAGTGTGTGCATATTTAATATGCAGGCATGCGCGTGTGCTTGCGTGTATTTGAAAGTCATTTCCATTTCCCTGTCTCTCCAACCTCCCTCTCCCTCCCCCCCCCCCCTCACCTCCACCACCCAACACACCACCCCTCCCCACCCACCCCCACCCCACTCCTCACTCGTCAAACTCCACTAAGCACCCTTCCTAGCTGTCTTTTCTGTCCATCATTCTCAATCTTCCAAATCTCCCCGCTCCCCCTGCCCACCACCCATCACCCCGCCTCTCCCCCCTCCACCCACTAACACCCCTGTCTCCCCCTCCCCTGCTAACCCGCACCCTCTCTCTGTCTCTGTCTCTCTGTCTGTCTGTCTCTGTCTCCTAGCAGTCTTGTGCAGAGGTCTTGATTCATCCATAGTGCCGAGAGATGGCAGATGAAATGGGTGAAGAGGGTTCTTGGCTGTCGTTATATTACTGTTCTCTCTCTCCCCATCTCCCCCCCCTCCCCCCCCTCTCCCTTCTCATCTCTCTCTCTCTCTCTCCTCTCTCTCTCCTCCCCCCCCCCCCCCCCCCCCCCTGTGTGTGTGTGTGTGTTGCCATTGATGGTGTCATTTTCCAATCGGGGGTCACCAATGTGCATAGGTTTGTTTGTTGTTTTTTTTAATTGAAAGATGATGATTGTGTATGCGGTTATTTTGTTGGGATGCTGCTGTTTTTGTTGTGTTGTTGTTTTTGGGGGTCTCTTCTTTTTTTTTTCTTTTTCTTTTTTGGGGGGGTGTTACTGTGTTGTCTTTGAGTGGTGGTGGTTGTGATTGTGGTGATGGTGTTGTTGTTGGGATAGTGTGTCCCTTTGCTTTCCGGTGTCTTTGAGGTGATTGTGGTGGTGTGATTGCGGTGGTGGTGATGATGCTTTTGTTGTTGTTGCTGGTGGTGGTGGTGGTGGTGGTGGCTTCCAGCCTTTCTGTCGCCAGATCTAACAAGCATCCTCTTCCTCCTTCTGCTTTCTGCTGCTGCTGCTTCTTCTTCTTCTTCTTCCTTCTCCTCCTCCGCCTCGCTATTCCTGTTTTTGTATGCTGCCTGAGGCCAGCTTCCATTCTGCTGCTGCTGCTGCTGCTGCCTCTTTTCTTCTTCTTCTTCTTCTTCTTTCTTCTTTCTTCTTCTCTCCTCCTCCTCCTCCTCCTCCTCCTCGCTTTCTCATTTGGACTTTACCTGTTTCTATATTCTGCCTGAGGCCAGCTCCATTCTTGCAGACCCCTGTCTTTCACTTTTTTTTTTTTTTGGTTTGGGTTTTGTTTTGCTTTTGTTTTTTAGTTTTGCTTTTTTTTTTGGAGGGGGGGGGAGGGCATCCATGTAACACCCCTCCCCCCTCCTTTTTCCCCTTCTTCTCAGAGGATGCGGAAATAAATGATGGAGTAGGAAGGGAATGATGGGGGTGTGAGGGGGGGAGGCATATGAAATGTGGCGATGTGGAAAATAAGAAGCTTGATTGATCGGAGTCACGGCCCTGGCTTTATTCCCCTCCCCCACCCCCACCCCTCCCCACCCCAAGAATAGGGATCATCGTCGTCATCTTCAGCGTCCTCTTTCTTGGTTTTCTAACCCAGTTACTGTTTGTTGTATTCTGCGTTTCATGATTTTTGTGGGTGTTTCTTTTGTTTGTTTGGGGTGGGGGGGGGGGTTTCGTGGGAGTGGTGGTGTTTATGTTCTTTTGTTGTTTGTTTGGCTGGTATTGGTTTGGGGTTGTGGTTGTTTGTTGTTGTTTTATTTTGGGGGAGGTGTGGTTGGTTTGCTTTTTTCTGTTTTTTGGGCTGTTGTTCTTTGTTGTTTTTATTTTTGTTCTTGGTTTTGTTTTGTTTTGCTTTTGGTTTTTGTTGTTGTTTTTTTTTGGGGGGGGGGTTGGCAGGGTACAGGGAGATGTTTGTTTTTTGCTCTCTTATAAATTACGTTATTCTTATTTCATCTTTTTTCATCCAGTTTTGTGTGTGTTTTGTTTAGTTTGTTTTTGCTCTCTTATATATTACGTTATTCTTATTTCATCTTTTTTCATTCCAGTTTTTGTGTGTGTTTTGTTTAGTTTAATTTCTTTGATCTCTCATCCATCGTTTTAAAACTTTTCCCTTTTTTAGTCTTTTGCGCCTCTCTCTCTCTCTCTCTCTCTCTCTCTCTCTCTCTCTCTCTCTCTCTCTCTCTCTCTCTCTCTCTCTCTCTCTCTCTCTTTGTGGTGCATGCATGTGGGTTTTTTATGTGCGCAGGTATGTGTGCGTGCATGTGTGTGTGCGTGCATGTGTGTGTGAGCGTGCGTGTGTGTAGGCTTGACTGATGATGATGATGTAAGAAGAGTGAAGCTGCTTTTGTTTTTTTGTTTTTTGTTTTCTCCCTTCTGGTATTGGGGTGGTATTTTCTTTCGTTCTTTCTTTCTTTCCTTCCTTCTTGTGTGCATCGTTTGCCCTCAAGGGGATGCAGAGAGGAGGAGCAGGCAGACACAAATTGATTTGGACAGTCTGGGAACATGAGGAGGGAGGAGTTGTCTTCCTTGGCTTGGGGAATGGGGCTAGTCGTTGTCTCCCCTTCTCCCCCCCGCCCCCCCCCCCCCCCCCCCCCCCCCCCCCCCCCCTTCCTCTCCTGCGCCTACTTTCTTCTTCATAAACATGTGCGCTCATGTGCGCACACACACACACACACACACACACACACACGTGCCATTGCATGCGCGCACGCAGGCACACTGATACGCTCATACTCTCTCTCTCTCTCTCTCTCACTCTCTCTCTCTCTCTCTCTCTCTCTCTCTCTCTCTCTCTCTCTCTCTCTCTCTCTCTCTCTCTCTCATCCCATCATCCCCATGTCCCTTTCAATGGCTAAAGCGATTTTTCTTTTAAGCTATCTGTATCATCTTGAATTTCTAGTCGCTCTGACAGTCTCAAAGCATGCCTCTTTCTATCCCTCCCTGTCTCTCTGTCTGTTTCTTTGCCTCTGTTTATCTGTATGTTTTTCTGTCTCTGTAAGTCTATATGTTTCTCTCGCTCTGTCTGTCTATCTATCTATCTATATTCTCCCCCCCCCCCTCCCTCTCCCTCTCCTCTCTCTCTCTCACTCTCTCTCTCTCTCTCTCTCTCTGAATCAACTACCTACCCTTGATCCCTCCTATGCTCTATATTGTGTAATCTGTGTGCAATAAATCATTCCTGTTTGTGTTCCTTTTGCCTCCCTCTCTTTGTCTGTCTGTCTGTCTGTCTGTTGTCTCTCTCTCTCTCTCTCTCATCTCTCTCTCCTCTCTCTCTCTCTCTCTCTCTCTCTCTCTCTCTCCTCTCTCTCTCTCTCTCAACAAGATATATTTACTGTATTGTCGTATAATGATAAAACTGTGATCAAATCCGTTGCAAAGTGTATTGCACAAGCACAGAAAAATAATAATAATACAATCACAGCTTAACACCAATTAATAATTCAATATGTTGTGACGCTGCGGAAGAGATAATTTGCATTGCAGTCATCTCCAGGAAGGAAACTTAGTGAACATTTTAGACAGAATGTGAGTTGTTGGTCGAAATTGAATCAGTTGTAGCATTTTCGTGTTCTCTTTTAATTTTGTTATTATTGTTGTTGCTCATTTCTTGTTGCTTATTATTGCATTCTTATCATATTCATTCAGTAGTAACGCGTGTTGACGCCCGGTTTTGTAGTGAAATATCCCTATTTTTATTTGCTCTTTTCCTTTCATAACATTGAATGCATTATGTACTTCATCGTGTATTCATTTACCTCCACACAAAGAGTCATGTTACTCCCCTTGTCAAAAGGCCACCCTAGGCAGTGACAAGACATTGCTCAATCCAAAGCCTCTATCTGTCTTTGTCTGTCTGTCTGTCTGTCTGTCTGTCTCTCTCTCTCTCTCTCTCTCTCTCTCTCTCTCTCTCTCTCTCTTCTCTCTCTCTCTCAGTGTCAGCAGGAGGGTGGAGAGTGTTAGGTTGCGCATTTTCTGTAAAGTCAAGTGATTTTCTCTGCATGTCTCCACTTTAAAGTACCACCAGGTTGTTTGTCAAAGGTGTGGCTTCAAAAAGAAATTTGACGAAAAGGTAATTTGAATGTTTGTTTAGCAAACGTATGTGTGGGAGTGGGTTTTGAGTCTACATCCGTTTGTATCATGTAGAGGTCTAGGATGGTTGCTTGTTTATCAGGTGACTCGTGTATGTGTGTGGGAGGGGGGTGTTAGAGAGAGAGAGAGATTGCGTGTGTGTGTGCGACAGACACAGAGAGAGTGTAGGCGTATGTGTGTGTGCGGAAGGGGGGTGGGGGTAGGTATATCCGTTTCGGCTGTTATTTGATTGTCGAAAGGCCACAGTCATAATTTCAGTATGCGGTGTGTGTTTTTTCCTCCTTCCTTGTCGCTCTCTCTTCTTTCGCGTTGTTGGGCGTTACTCAGCTTCAACACCCGAGGGATCACTCAGAATATGCTCTCTGTCTCATTTATCACACCCAGGAATTCCAGCGAGGCCGTAAGTACACACTAAATGAGAAGATTGCGTGTGTTAGCAGTAAGGGGGTGGGGGTGGTCTTTGGGGTTTGGGGTTGGGTTATTGTTTTTTCGTTCCTTGGCTACAAGCTTTGAGGTTCAACATTGGCGATTTTTTTGGCGTACGCGACCATTTTTGGCCCACCATTAAGGTAGCCGTTTTCCGACTTCGGTGATTTCTAAATTCGACACCAGTGTGCATGCGTTTGTTTTTGAATGTGGGGGTTTTTTTGGGTCATCTGTTCTTACCGGCACGAATGGCCGAACTCTTTCGAGAAGCTGAACGAGTTTTAACGTGTGCGCAAGATGTTCCACGTGCGTTCGCGCACGGGGTTTCGGTTTATAGGCTCATCCGAAGGACTTTTTGTGGGGGAGTGGAGTCGGTGCTGATGTGAAATTCAGGGGGGAAAACCCTTGAACAGGTGGCGGCTCAACCCCAGGCTGTCAAACGTCAGGGCAACGCTGTAACCACTAGGCTACCCACCCAGCCCCCATTAAAAAAAAAATTAATTTCTGATACACTGCTAAATAGGTATCCGTACTCCTGCCTTCAGATAATTTTGTTTCTTCCTTTAGATGAAGAATGAGTGTTGTTAAGCTAGAAGCTTATATAAAAAAATGAATATTATTTTTACATCATATTTCAAAGCGTAACGACTTTTTAATGTAAGCCTTGGCATTCTGCGTACGTTAGCTGTTGTTGTTGTTTTAGTAGTTTAGTTTTGTTTTTAGGTGAAGTTTTGTTTTATATATACAAGTTCAAATTAATGAGAATGAGCACCTGTTTCTTGTGTTACTCTACACCTAACTTCCATGTTAGAGAAGACAGAAACGATGTAAAACCATGAAGACTGTCATTTTATGTTGAGTATTTCACGCGCTCGCGCGCACGCACACAGGCACACACAGACACACATACACACACACACACACACACACACACACACACACACACACACACACACACACACACACACACACACACACACGTGAGACTATAAACCGAAGCCCCGTGTGCGAACACACCCAGACCATCTCGTGCACACGTTAAAACCTCTTCCGCCTTTCGGAAGAGTAGGCCGTTGTGTGCTGGTAGGAACGGATAACAAAATTTACAAAACCGCATGTACACGGGGATTGGGTGTAAAAAAAATACAGCACATGAGTGCTTATCCATCATTCACGAAATAAAAGTTTTTTTTAATAAAAATCAACACACACACACATACACACACACACACACACACACACACACACACACACACACACACACACACCACACTTACTTCTCGAAATAAAACATTTTTTTAACAGAATTTAAAAAAATACACGCGGGTGCGCAGGCTTAGAATCTGAATTCTCTATTCATCAAACAAAAATTGAAACCCCCCCCCCCCCACACACATAAATAAATATAAAATAAATAAATAAATAACAACAGCGATGTCTCAAGCTCTCCATCACAGAAATGACACGACTCGTTTTCTCCCTTCTCTCTGTCATTTTACCAGGAGAAAAGAGAGAGAGATTTTTTATTTATTTTATGTTATTTTATTTCTTTTATATCGAGGATAATGGAATAAGCACTTATGTGCTTTTCTCACATCCAGTCCTCGTGTGTATGCGGTTTTGTAAATTCTGCCATCTGTTCCCACAGGCACACAATGGCCTACTCTTACGAAAAGCGGAACAGGATTCAACGTGTGCGCAAGATGTTCTGCGTGCGTTCGCGCACGGGGCCTCGGTTTATAGTCTCATCCGACTTTTGAGAGAGAGACAGACAGAGAGGACACAAAAATGAGACCCAAACAAAAAAGTGGGAAAAACAAAAAACCATGTGATGGAAGAGATGTGGGCAGCAGAGAGAGAAAGAAAGAAAGAAAGAGGGGGTGGAAGGGGGGGGGGGGGGGGGGGGGGGGGCCAAAAAAAAAAAAAAGAAGACACCACAGAATGACAACTGTGACAAACGAGCTTGGAAAGGACCCGTCTAGGGTTACACCGCGCAAACGAGCTCAGAAGGGTAATCTCTGCAGGTTACCCGCCAGAGCTGGCCCGGCCAAACAAAAGCAATAAAACCGCGTGTGGCGGCGATCATATGTCTCCATTATCTCCCAACAGCCTGCCTTGTGACTGATGCCTTCAGAAGCTAAGTTATGTCTTGTATGTATGTAGCCTATATAGCACTTTTGGTCGTGGCAGATTTTTTTTTTGATTTTTTTTTATCGGCGTGAATTTTGGGGCAGCTGTCTGTCCCCTGGCCGGAAGAGGGCGTCGCCACAAGAGCAGCGCCACCTTTTTTTTTTTTTTTTTTGCTTTGTTTTGGGGTTTGGGGGGTTTGGTTGTTTTTTTTTACCTGTCCGCGGGAGTATCTGTGGGTGTGTTTTTTTTATGAGAGTGCTTTTTTCCGTCATATTTTTGCCTGGAACAACTCTTGTTGCCGTGGGTTCATTGTTTGTTGTTTTGTTTGGGGGGGGGGGGGGGGGTTAGTATGCTGAATGTATATTGCACACGTGTATCTCAGTTTTTTGTCTTTATCCGATAGAATAGCACCAGACCCCACCTGATGGTGGTCTTTTGGTTGGGGGGGGGGGGGGGGGGGGGGGGGAAGAGTCAGGCTTTAGACGAGAATTGAAACTGCAACTGGAGGGCGGGATAGCCCAGTGGTTAGAGCGTTGCACTCGGGATTTGACAGCCTGGTGGGATCGAACCACCACTGAGGCACCAACCAAGGGGATCTTTCCCCAGGAGTTAACACCAGAACTGACGCCACTTCCTCAACCCCTTTAGATGAGACTATAACCCGAGGGGCCTGTGTGCGAACTTGAGCGGAACATCTTGCGCACAGGTTAAAACTTAATCCGCTTTTCGGAAGAGTAGGCCATTGCGTGCCAGTAGGAATGAAGCTTCTTCTTCTTCGTCGTCGTCGTCGTCGAAAGCTCAGACAGCAGCTATTGTTGACTGTTATATTAACGAAAATGCATCACGCTGCCGTTAAGCGCCTGACAAGTCAGGCCCAGCGCATCCGACTTTGGCACAAGGAGAATTATCTTGAAGTCTTTTTAGGGGGGAAGGGGGGGGGGAGGCAGGAGAATGGACCAAGAAGGCAGTAATTAAAGAAGAAAGTGGCAGACAGAAAAGGAACAAGGCAGAAACAAAGAGAGTGATAGGGGGGAAAAAAGGAAAATTCTAGTACATAACTTCTAGAAGGTGGGGATGTTATTTATACTGACAGGCCCCCGGCATTCCCACACCATGAATGACATTTTTTTTTTTTAACCGAAAGCATGCACACACTTGGCTAGACGGGTGTGTGTGTGTGTGTGTGTGTGTGGCCAAACCACTGATTCATTTCTGGTAATTTATTATGACGACGAGGGCTTGGCATGTCTCTTACTAAGTAAGTGCTGCAAAACAGTCTCTCTGGTGTAGCGTGGTAGAACCCCTATATAATAATCTATATACTGACTGACTCAGCTAGATGCGGGCAGATGTTTTCAGGGTTGGGTTTGGGGGTGGAGTGTTTAGCTTTTGTTTTGTGGGTGGGTGTGGGAGGGTTTGCAAGGTTATATGTTGTTGGGTTTGTATGGGGTTTTTTAATATATAGTCCTCACCCTTATCAGGAATAACAACACACACACAATACACACACGCACATGTGCGAGCGCGCACGCACGCACACACGCACGCATGCGTGCGGTTGCACACACTTACACATACCCACAGAACATCTTGAGCGCACGTTAAAACCTGTTCCGCATTTGGGAAGAGTAGGCCATTTGTGCCGGTAGAAACTGATGACAAAATGTTAAAAACAAAATGTACGTATGCACACGAGTACTCAGTGTATTAATCCAGCATCCTCAAAGTAAAGAATAAATAAAATGGAGTAAACACACACATACCCGCGCGCGCACACACACGCGCCGGCACACACACACACACACAATCACACACACACACACACAACACACACACACACACACACACACAAATCACACACACACACACACACACACACACACTGAGTGGTGGTCTGGGTGCTAGTCTTTCGGATGAGACGATAAATAAACCGTCCCGTGTGTTACAATTCAGCGCACGTTAAAGAACCCACGGCAACAAGAGAGTTGTCCCTGGCAAAATCCTGTAGGAAGAAAAAGCCATTCTGGGAGGAAAACGAAGTAGTTGCAGACAGGAAAAGAAAAATAAATAATAACGGGTGGCGACTGCGGCGACTCTACCCGGGGAGAGCAGCCCGAATTTCACGCAGAGAACTCTGTCGTGACTTATAAAGTGATATAAAGTAAATAATAAAAATAAAAAAATGAATAAAAAAATAAAGGGGACAGACAGACAGACAGACAGACAGACCAGACGTAGCGGCGGCACAGTCTGTAGAGGGACAGCTGGTTCTGCTCTGCACCACGTCACGTCACATTACGTCACGTCACACCGCGTCACGTCAGGGCTCCGGTCAGCTGAGAAATGGACTAATCGCAGCTAGGCTAGTATACTGTACGTCATAATTATATTATTGCCGCTTTATTTCTTGACTCTCTTTCAGTTAGGGGCAGGCAGGGGTGGGGAAGGGGGGGGGGGGGGGTGTATTTTGGGTCGGTGTGTGTGTGCGCGCTTGCTTGCTTGAATCTATCTATCTCTGACCCTCAGTTTCTGTCTCTGTCTGCCTGTTTTGCTCTCTTTCTCTGTCTTTCTGTCTCTCCCTCCCTCCCTGCATTCATTCATCCATTCATCCCTCTCTGACTCTCTCCCATGCAACATGTTTTGGAATGTTGATTATATACACACAACCCCTTCATGAGGGGCCAAGGCCTGTGAATAAAACTTTCGCACTCGCATTCTGAATCTATCTCTTTCTCTGAGTCTCTCTCTCTCTCTCTCTCTCTAGTCTCTCTCTCTCCTCTCTCTCTCTCTCTCTCCTCTCTCTCTCATCTCTCTCTCTCTCCTCTCTCTCTCTTCTGTCTCTGTCTCTCTTCTCTCTCTCTCTCTCATCTCTCTCTCTCTCTCTGAATTTCTCACTGTCTCTGTCTCTCTCAGTCTGTCGTCCCCTCTAGTTCTCTGTCCCTTAATTCCCCCCCTCTCCTCTCTCTCCTCTCTCTCTCCTCTCTCTCTCTCTCTCTCTCTCTTCTCTCTCTCTCTCTCTCTCTCATCTCTCTCTCTCTCTCTCTCTCTCTCTCTTTCTCACTCTCTCTGACATTAGCTAACGTAACGATTATCTGTAATGAGTCTTCCACATTCAAGGGATGACAAAGTTGTAGTAATTTATGTTTTCATTGTGATGGCTTTGTTGATCAGTATAGATCTTTCATCTAAAAATATACACTAGTGACACACATACAGGAACACGCGGTGCATGCGCGCACGCCCCAGCTAGTGGGCTCACACACACACACACACACACACACACACACACACACACACACACATACACTCTCTCTCTCACACACACGCACGCACGCGCGCACACACGCACGCGCACACACACGCACACACACACACACACTCTCTCTCTCTCCTCACTCACACACACAAGCACACACAGCACCCCCTTATCTCTCTCGCTCTCTCTCCCTCCCTCCCCTCACACACACATACACACCACCACCACTAACCTCTCTCTCTCTCTCTCTCTCTCTCCTCTCCTCATCTCCTCTCTCTCTCTCTCTCTCTCCCCTCACACACACACACACACACACCATCACCACCACCACCACCACCACCCTATCACCATCACCACAACACAAAGACACACCACACCTAACACCACCCCACACCAACACACACACACACACAACAACAACAACAACAACAACAGCAACAACAACACCTCCCCCCCCCCCCCCCCCACCACACCACACTGAAGAAGACGAAGCAGAGAAGAGAGAGAGGAGAGAGAGAAGAGAGGAGAGAGAGAGAGCCGACAGACAGACACGTACGTGCCCTGGCGAACCCGTCAATATTAAATTAGTGAGGCGGAGACGGCGTTTTCATTGAGCTGTGAGCAGCACTCATTTCTGCAATTAATGACAGATGTCTCTTTATGCCATCGATTTTCCTGTCGCCTTGCCTGCCTGCCTGCCTTGTTGCCTTGCTGCCTTACTGCCTGCCTGTCTGTCTGTCTGTCTGTCGGCTTGCATGCCTGCCTACCCAAGCAACCAGCTAGTTTAACAAGACGGAACGAACCAACGAACGAACGAACGAACCTTGAGCAGAAAGATTTTCCTGTACCATTAGTTTTTTTTTAAAAGTGAAAATGAGTGGCAAAAATACTGGCAGGCTGGTGCAATTAAGTTTCGGTTTTTGGTTTTATTTTTCTTTCTAAAGTTTGCAGGATTTTTTTGTTTGTATGTTTATCTGTTTGTAAAGCTTTTCGTAAAGAATTGTTGGCGCAAACGTTAAAAATGACAACAAAATTCAGGTAACTTTGCCCCCACCCCCTTCCCCCCCAAAAAAAAAAATTATTGCCATAAAACAATCATGCACGCAAACTTCTCATTCAGTGTGCAATTTCAATCTCAGTCATTCCTAGATGTGATGAGTGAGGCAGAGTGCACATTCTGGGTGACGCCCAGAGTGTTAAGCTGGGACGACAACACATGCCAGGCAGACAAAATGACGGAATTGTTGATGGCCAAAGACGAATGATTGTTTCACAAAATGACTGGGAATTGTCTGACTAGTGTTCCCAAAATGACTGGGAAGTTGGTGGGACTGGTGTTCCCAAAATGACTGGGAAGTTGGTGTGACTGGTTTTCCCAAAATGACTGGGAATATGGAGTGACTGGTTTTCCAAAGATTTTAATTTTCCAGAAATATTGGTTGCTTGGTGCAACAGGTTGTCAAAAAATACTGGCAATTCAGTGACAGTTTTAAAACAAAAAAGTTCTGACAAGTTGGCTTGACTGGTTTTTCAAAACATAATTAACAAGCTAGCACGACTGATTGTCCGAAAGTGTTGATGCCAACTTGGTGCAGTTAGGTTTTTTTAAATGATAAGTTGGTGCACCTTTTTTTTTTTTTTATAAATTACTGGCTAGTTAGAGCAAAAGGCTCTCCAGAAATACCCGTATGTTGTTGTAATTGAGTGTCCTAAAACACTGGCAAATTAGCACTTTAGATGAAAATAAAATACTGGCAAGTTGGCGTAACTGATTTTCCAAACATTCTGGCAGGATGGCGTGACCTTGTTTTTCCAAAGTTGAAAGTTGCGCAACTTGATGCAGTAGTTTTGTAAATTATAAGTTGTGCAACCTGATTTATTGTAACCAAAATTACTGGATAGTTGAGCAAAAGGCTCTCCAAAAGTACCCGGACGTTGTGAAATTGAGTGTCCAAATACTGGCTAATTAGCACTTTAGATGAAAATAAAATACTGGCAAGTTGGCGTAACTGATTTTCCAAACATTTGGCAGGATGGCGTGGACCTTGTCTTTCAAAAGTACTGGACAGTTGGCGCAACTGATTGTCCAGAGGTACTGGAAAGTTAACGCAACTGATTATTGTCCAAAAGTACTGGACAGTTGGCGCAACTGATTATTGTCCAAAAGTACTGGAAAGTTGGCGCAACTGACTATCCAAAAAGTGCTGGAAAGTTGGTGCAACTGATTTTTCCAAAAAAAAGTGCTGGAAAGTTGGTGCAACTGATTTTTCAAAAACGTACTGGAAAGTTGGCGCAACTGATTGTCCAAAAGTACTGGAAAGTTGGCGCATATGATTTTTTTTTAACCAACCCCCACCCCTACATTCGAAAGTGGTCTGGCAAAAATACTGGCAAGTAGGTTGACCGATTTTGTTTCCAAAGACACTTGCAAGCTGATGTGACTTTTTTTCTTTTTTTGTGGTGTGTGTGTGTGTGGAAGGGTAATTGAGCTAGTTAGCCGGGTGCCTTTCTTTTTTCTTTCTTTCTAGCATCTTATAATTTGTGTTGTAATTTTTATTGGTTAAGGGGATGGGGGGGGGGGGGGGGGCATATTTCAGATGATGGTGGTAGGTGGTGAAGTTGTTATTGTTGTTGATTTGGTGGCGCTGTCGCCGCGATTGCTGCTGCTGTTGTTGTTGATGTCGATAATTTGAAAATTGTGAACAAATTGTGTTTTTCCTCCGGTGACATGCATCCACATTAAACATTTGTCTTGCGCGCATACTCCACAACGCACGCATCACACAGACACACACAGACACACACACACAACACCACACACACACCACACACACACCACACACACACACACACACAGGGAGAGGGAAAGAGAGAGAGAAAGTTTATTGTTAAGCCATGGTTCGTCATGAAGGGGATAATGATCAAAATATGAATCATCAAAAACAGCTCACACACATACACACACATACACGCACACACGAATTCTTTCACAATACATTTATAACAAAAATAACAAATACAAGCTGAGAGAGAGACAGACAGACAGAGAGGGAGAGACAGACAGAGAGCGAGAGAGACAAAAGACACAGAGAGAGACACAGAAAAAAAGACAGAGAGGGAGAGACAGACAGAGCGAGAGAGACAAAAGACTCAGAGAGAGACACAGAAAAAAAGACGGGGAGAGAGAGAGAGAGAGAGAGAGAGAGAGAGAGAGAGAGAGAGAGAGAGAGAGAGAGAGAGAGAGAGAAAGAAAGAAAGAAAGAAAGAAAGAAAGAAAGAAAAGAGAGAGAGAAAGAGAGAGAGAGAGAGATAGGCGGTAAAAGCTAAAAAGCATAACGACAAGCAAGGGATATAGGCGATACTAAAAACGATACCAAGGGAGGAGGGCCTCTAATTGCTGCAGACCCCGTCAAGTCCTAGCTGGCATGATTGATAGACTGATCTATGTCGCCCACGTTGCCATGATAGCGTAATTATTATTACTGAGGAAATTGGCTCTGCCATCCCGTCCCGTCCCCTGATTTGCTTGTACGTACACAACTTGACATTTTTGTGTTGAAATTCATCCACGATGGTGGACCCCCCCCCCCCCCCCCCCCCCCCCCGTCGTTTCCAACGCAGCAAGAATATTTATCACTACATTACAGGATAACGGTCAAATTAGTCAATTCGGGGGGGTGGGGGGGGGGTGTAACCTAGTAGTAGTTAAGAGGGTTGTGGTCACGATTTGACGGCCTACTGGGTTTGAACCAGCCACCAACCGAGACGCCCGTTCAAAGGGGATTTTTTCCCCCTCCTGGATTTAGCATCAGTATGTTCTTTCGAGCCACAAGGCCCATAGAGCCGGAGCTTATCCCGGTTTCTGTAGCGTTAAGCGAACTGATGGTTTTTCACCACCCCTGTGACAGGACGCTAGTCTGTCGCCAGATACTTCCCCAGCAGAGCTGGTACCCACTTGTACACCTGGGTGGAGTGAGGAAAATAGGAGTAAAGTGTCTTTCCCAAGGACACAACACCGAGCCGAGCGGGGATCGAACCCGCGACCTCTGGATCACGAGTTGACCGCCTAAACCACTCGACCACGGTGCCTCCAAGGATTTAGCATCAGTGCTGACTCTACTCCCCCGAAGGTCCTTCGGATCTTCTTCGTCGAACACTCAGACACCAACTAGGGCCTACTGTTGTCTGTCCTATAAGCAAAAAATGCGTTGCGCTGCCGTTAAGCGCCTAACAGGGCAGGCCCAGCGCATCCGATTTCGGCATGGGTGACATCTGTTACCTTTTTAAGTCTTTCGGGGGGGGGGAGCAGGAGAAAGGACCACGAAGGCAGAAAATAGATAGACAAGAAGGAGAGGTGACAGGAAGAAAAAGAACA
>CM054143.1:51653662-51738662 GCA_028751875.1 Rapana venosa | reverse complement strand
AAAATCATACACTACACACACACACACACACACACACACTACAACAACACACTACACACACAACACTACACACACAACACTACATACTCGCAACACTACATACTGCACTACACACACACACACACACACACACACACACACACACACACACACACACACACACATGTATATGTATGTAATTTGTATTTTCCAATGTATCATCGATTTCCTCTTTTTTACTGGTTCAATTTATTGGTAAAGGTTGCAATAATGTAGTATTTCAGTATAATTATTAAGAAATTTGTTCTTCAATAGATGGCTTGATGAAAAAAAAGCAAATGCATTGCTTATTCAATGTACCATCTGGAAATAAAAATTTGACTTGACACACAGAGTGACACATGAAATGACTGAATCATTCTCCCATCTTGTGTCTAACAGGTTCCCTCTCTGACATCAACATAGACCCAGCAGGAGAAGAAAGCGTGGGAGAGCCACCATCACCCACCATCACCACCACCACCACCACCAGCAACAACAACACTGAAGACGACGACGACGAAGAACACCACGAAGCTCCTGTAGCAGACAGCAATGATAAAACACCACCACCACCACCACCACCCATGACCCGATCTGACGCCGAAGACAGCAACCCCCACTACGACCCCTCTGAGGACAGCGTCACTGTCCCTTTGTCTTCGTCGGCTGAAAACCCTTCGTCTGCCGTGTTGGTCAAAAACCATGGGGTTCGTAGCAGTACTAGCGGTAGCCCCCCCGACCCCCACACTCCCACCCCTTCTCCTCCTTCTCCCCCGACCCCTGACCCCCTGTCCTGTCTGTCCAGTATGACCGTGCCCGGCCGTCAGTTAAAACCAGTGCCGGGTAAAATCGAGTCGTCGAGGTCACAGCGGAAAAGAAGCGGACTTCAGCCGCCACGAGCGTCGGTGTGTCGGCGCCGCCCAGCCAGCCAGACAGCGGCCAGAGGAAAATGACCTCCGTCCTCCTGCCGGTGCCCTTGCTCAGCCAGTCCTCCAGCATGCTGGCGCCCAGGGAGAAGGAGGACGTGGTGCCCAGGAGAGCTGCCTCCGTGCCCAAGCCGCACGGTCGGGGGTCGGGCCCCGCCAGCGTCTATGAAAAGATGGCCGCCCAAGCCTTGGCGGCGGCCAGGCTGTCCTCTGCTGCGGTGATGGAAGCCGCGCCCGCCTCCAGTGACGAGCCCTTGGACCTGTCCAAGAAATCCGGTCGGGGCAGGTCCGTCTCCGACCCGGATCCTGCCCCTGTCTGCGGCAAGGAAAGGGGTGGTGGGGTTCTAGGGGGTTCCGGGAAAGGTGTCAGTAACGGAATTTCCAGCCTGGAGAGCCTTCAGAAGAGATTCGGAGGGGATTTTCTCCTGAGGTCGCCCCGACAAGCAGGCATCGGCATCAACAGCAGCAGCAGCAGCATACCGTTGCAGTCCACCATCTTGCCATCCACCCCCATCCTCACTCCCCCGTCCCTGTCAGGCAACGGTCTGGCACACCTGAACATTTCTGTCGCTGCGGCAGCTGCCGCCGCCGCTGCTGCTGCTGCTGCTGCAACAACGCCTGGCAGTTACAACCACCACCACAGCCAGCAGCAACTCCGCCATCGCCACAACAACCACCACAACCACAACCACCACCATCATCGCAGCCTGTCGGCTAAGTCAAAATCTTCGTGGGAAGCGAAAAGCGAACACAGCGGGAAACTCTCTTCTTCCAGTGCCACAATAACCAGCTCCACAGACACTGCCGCCACCACCACCACCACCACCAGCAGCACGTCGGCCAAGAAGCAGGACAAACCACAGGAAAATGCGGAACCCAAAACGGAGTCTTCCAAGGCGGGCAAGGCCTCCTCGGCAGACTGCGGGCAGCTGGCGGACGGGGAGAGCAAGTACACCACCCACCGCTGCTCGTGCCAGAAGAGCTTCGCCACGCTGTACGCGCTGAGTGCTCACCTGCAGGAGTCGGGCCACACCCCGGGTAGCAGCCGCCACACCTCGGTCATGGACTACCCCAAGCTGGTGCGCGGACAGGACATGTGGCTCAACCAGGTCAGTTGCTTGTTTTATACACACACACACGCGCATCCAGCGCGGCGCCACACACACACTACACTCGCACACACACACACACACACACACACACACACACACACACACACACAACTTGTTTGTTTGTATTATGATGGATATTTTTTCAAGATTTGTAATTATTTGAATTGTATGGTTTAATATTTTTCTGGTTTTTTTGTTTTGTTTTTTAATTCCATATATGCATATGTTATTGTCTTTTCTTGTTTGATTTGTATAGTTTACCATAGATTAGTGGGGTTTTTTTAAATTCTATGTCTGCATATACATTATCTTTTTTTTTCTCGCTTTTTTTTCTTTAGATAGATGGCTTGATGAAAAAAAGCAAATGCACTGCTTATTCAATGTACCATCTGAAAATAAAAGTTTGACTTTGACTTGACACACATCACACACACTCGTCACACACATCACTCACTCACTCACCACCACACACACACACACACACACACACACACACACACACACACACACACACACACACACACACACACACAATGTAGATATAGATAAATATATAGATGATAATATGTAAGTCTTCAGTGTAGAGAATCAGATGTTTTTTCTCTCATGATTCTGCCAAAATGCATAATTTGTGCATTTCGTATTGGCAGCCTGTAGAGGGAACAGGGAACAAGAAGTTTGGGTTGGGATTTTTTTTTTAATGTATTTTACATCAGTTTTTTTGGGGGGTAATCATGCAATTCACTTCTTTTTTTACAGAAGGAACTGTCAGAACTGCTCTCTCTCTCTCTCTCTCTCTCTCTCTCTCTCTCTCTCTCTCTCTCTCTCTCTCTCTCTCTCTCTCTCTCTCTCTCTCTCTCCCCCCCTCCCTCCCCCCCTCCTGCAAGATTTATCAAATTTCCTAGACTGCCATTTTTTCACTGTGTGTAGATGGGTAGGTGGGTTTGGTCTGGAGGTAATAACATGCCTGCCTAGTGCCGGTTCGAACCCCTTTTGTGCCGAAAAGTTTCCCTTCCCCCTTGACCTCCAGACCTTGAGTGGAATGGTCTGGATGCTAGCCTTTCGGATAAGGAATAAACAAAAGACGGTGGGGGTTTTTTAATTTGTTTTTGTTTGTTTGTTTTTCTTTCTGTTCTTTTAATTCCCTACCTCGGACCATAAAAACGAAACCTGAGAGCAATGCATATTTGTGTGTGTGTGTGTGTGTGTGTGTGTGTGTGTGTGTGTGTGTGTGTGTGTGTGTGTGAAAAATAAAATTATGTGTGTGAGTAACTTAAATGTGCAGCACCACCACTATAACATTTACTTCTTTACTGTGTGACATATGCCAGAGACGACAGACACTGAATCAGTCCTTGCAGTTTTTAAATAATGAATTTTTTTTTTTTTTGCCGTCAGAATGCTGGCAAAGTTTATGTGGTGTCAGCCAGGAACCAGCTGTCAACGCTGTGTGTGACAGACAACCTATTTCAAACAAGACAGAACTGTGTGTGTGTGTGTGTGTGTGTGTGTGTGTGTGCGTGCGTGCGTGCGTGCGTGCGTGCGTGCGTGCGTGTGTGTGTGAGAAAGGATAGTGTGTGTGAGAGTGAGTGAGTGAGTGTGTGTGTGAGAAAGAGTGTGTGTGTGAGAGTGAGTGTGTGTGTGTGTGTGTGTGTGTGAGAGAGAGAGAGAGAGAGAGGAGAGAGAGAGAGAGAGAGAGAGAATGTGTGTGTGGAGGAGGGGGGGGGGGGTTAAGATAGAACGATAGACGTTTCATTATTTTTATGTTTTATAACTGGCGTCGGTTGAAATGAGAACATCATTTTGTGTGGGAGTGGAGGGTGTGTGTATCGGGAGAGGGGGGGGTGGGGGGCGAGCGTACGTGTGTGTATGTGTGTGTGTGTGCCCGTGCATTCTGTAAGAGAGATAGATGGAGAGAATGTGTGTGTGTATGTGCGGATGTATGTGTGTGTGTGTGTGCGCGTGCGTGCGTGCAGGTGAATATCCACAGCTGCAACATATTAATTTTTAACTACACCCCCAGCAGTTTTCAGCCAAAGAACTTAATTAGAGGGCTGTGTAGTAGGGGAATGGTATTAATGAAGAATCCAAAACACACACACACACACACACACACACACACACACACAACACACACACACACACACACACACACGTGCGCGCGCGGGCCCAAAATAGTGAAGACTACTACTTCTACGACTAATAATAATAATAATGTATGGAATTTATATAGCGCTGAATCTTGTAAAGCAACAAATCAAAGCGCTCAGATTTTATTTCATACCACTTTAAGTCACGGCAGATTTCTCTCCGTGAAATTCGGGCTGCTCTCCCCGGGGAGAGCGGGAGAACGCGTCGCCACTTAGCGCTGCGCCACCCTTTCACCTCTTTTTTTTTTTTTTTTTTTCTGCAGCTGTATTTGTTTCCCTATCAGAGTGGCTTTTTTCTAAGAATTTTGCCAGGGACAACTCTCTTGTTGCCGTGGGTTTTTTTACGTGCGCTAAATAATTACGTGTAACACACGGGACCTCGGTTTATCGTCTCATCCGAAAGACTAGCGCCCAGACCACCACTCATGGTCTAATGGATGGGGGGAAAATTTTCGGTCCAAACGAACCGCCGCACACTTCAGACCCGGACTTTTCGCTTTCTAGACAGGCGCGTTACCTCTAGACCACCGATCACCGAGCAGACGCGGCGGATCCTACTTCTACTACTATTATTACAACACACACACACTCAATCACTCAACCACAGTAATGATAGACTAGTCTGAGCTCATTCATGTCATTCTCTCTTGAGTCCCCGAACACAAGGCAGAAAAACGTTTATTCATCAAACTGTTAATTTTCTTCTTTTTTTTTTTAGTTTGAGGAGTTTGGAGTTTCTTTTCGACAACAGTTTTGGGGAAATGTTAGCTTGTTGTGAAGTTAAAAAGCAAGGGGTATAATATACCAAGGTTTTCTTTTATCGTGTGTAAGTTCCTTTTGCGACATTTTCAGAGCATATAGCGGGTAAAACCAAGCAAGCTGACATCTAAGGGAGGGACACTTCATTGGTATAATTGTTGTTGTTGTTGTTGTGTTTTTCCCAGTGTAACACCCTGGGGGTCGCCCAGAATGTGCACTCTGACGCGCTCATCTCACCTGGAAGTTACTCAACTCAACTTACTGTATGTGACCGTTTGTACACACTGGATGAGATGTTCGCGCGTGTAGGGTTCGTTTCAGGTACCTCTCCATAATACAGGCAGCCATGCTCCTCCGACTTCATGGGAGCCTTCATGGTGAAGACATTCTCGTCATAACATTCCACAACATAACATTTTAATCTAGGGTTTGGCATTTAACGTACAACACGATAACTGACAAAAAATTTTTGGTCTGGGCCAAAGTGGGTTTTTTTGTTGGTGGGGTTTTTTTTCTCGTCCCAAAGTTCAGCAATGGTGAAACTTTGCGTACGCGACCGTGTTTGCCTACCATGAATGTAGCCCCCACTCCAACAACTTTGGGGATCAGAATGGTACGATTCCTATTCGCGGTCCTTTTGACATCATATTATTTTCGGCTTGCCCGTGGGCTTGCAGGAATCGGAGCAGACGCGGCGGATCCTGCGGTGCATGCAGTGCGGGGAGTCGTTCAAGTCTCTGCCCATGCTGACGGTGCACATGATGCAGACCCAGCACTACTCCAAGATCGTCAGCGCCGAGCACGGCCGCCGCTCCCACAAGTGCTCCGCCTACTGCGACCGCGAGATGGACCGAGAGTGCATCTTCAAGTGCAAGGTGAGAGAGAGAGAGAGAGACCCAGCTGGGGGTTGTCTTTTTGAGTGCAAGGTGAGGGGGTCGCTGGGGTTGTCTTTTGAGTGCAAGGTGAAGGTCACTGGGGTTGTCTTTTGAGTGCAAGGTGAAGGTCACTGGGGTTGTCTTGAGTGCAAGGGGAGGGTCGCCGAGAGTTCCATCTTTCAGTGCAAGGTGAGAGGGTCATTGGGGTTATCTGAGTGCAAGGTGAGGGTCGCCGAGAGTGCATCTCTAAGTGCAAGGTGAGAGGGTCACTGGGATTATCTGAGTGCAAAGTCGAAGGTCACTGAAGGTGCAAGTTTGACCGGAATTGTCTTGTGTGCAAGGTGAGGGTCACTGAGAGTATATCTGTAAGTGAAGGTTACCGAGAGTATATATTTAAGTGCAAGGTGAAGGTCACCGAGAGTATTTTTAAGTGCCGTGTGAAAGTCATGTGTGCGGTATCTTTAGGAGCAAGGTGATGGTCATGAGAGTATCTTTAAATGCCAAGTGAAAGTTATGTGTTTGGTATCTTTAAGAGCAAGTAATCTGTAACTTAAGACTCGAGGTGAGGGTCAAATGTGTGTGCAAGGTTAGGGTCACGGATATGATCCTAAGTTCACCTTTAAAGTGTAAGGTGAGGGTCTTTCAGACAACCTGAGAGCATTAGATGAAGGTCACTAAGATCATATGAGTATATTTAAGTGCAAGGTGAAGGCCTTTCAGACAAGACTAAGTGCGTTGTTAAGTGCAAAGGTGAGGATCACTGTGGACCATCCAGATTTATCTTTTTATCTTTAATTGCTAAGTGAAGGCCATTGAGACAGAGTGTAACATTGAGAATAAGGTAAAGGTCACTGAGACAGAAAGTACAAGGTGAAGGTCACGTCATTGAGATACCCCCAGTGCCAGTGCATTCTTTAAGTGCAAGAGAAAGATCTTACAGAGTGCACGTCATTGCAGAAGAGAGTTTTTAGACAGACTAAAAAGTGCCTTGTTACAAATGTAATTGGGCCGGCTGTTTTGAAATGCCACACCTCCTGCACTCACACACACAAAATGCCTTTGAAGGGAAACAACTCAGGCTGTTCAGTACTAGGTGGTCTCTCTTTATAATTGCAGAAGTTATCGTCTGTTTTACTCGTTTGGTTCATTTTCTCACAATGATCTTACCGGAAAGTGTTTCGACTTGCTTCAACATATTAATTAGTTAAGACTGTCCGTCTTTTATTCTAACTTGTATTTGTTTTTCCTGTGTTCGTGTTGCCAAAGTATTAGTTCCCAATTGAAAAGTTAACTATATTGCTCCTTTATAGACAATTTTCATAATTTTTAGGGGAGTCCTCGGCTAGAGCTCCAAAGTTCACCAGTGGTGACAATTTTGCGTAAGCGACCTCTTTTGCCGACCATTAAGGTAGCCGCATTCTAACGTCGGGAATGGTTGTTAACTAATTGCTGTTTAAAAAAAAAAGTGAAGGTCACTGGCAGAATGATCTGTGAAGAGCGAAAAATAAACAAGAGAGAAGAGTTGATAGAAATGTAAGGAGGAAGGGGGGAGGGGGGGGGGGGGGGGGGGGGGGCGAAAGAACAAAGTGATGGAAAAGGGAAAAATTTGTAGCACAGAATTTTCAAAAGGTGGGGATGGTAGGCTGTTTACCCTGAAAGAACCCCGGGCATCTATCTCCACGGGAAGGGTCAGGTGAATCTTAAATGCTTGGATAATTCCCTGGACACAAACTGTGTTGTCGTGCAGGTGTGTCAGGAGACCTACACGGACATGGAGGGGCTGGCCAACCACATGATCATGTCGGGCCACCACAAGAAGCAGGTCCTGCGCTCCAAGAACTGCTCCCAGCTCCCCTTCCCCCACAACCCCCGCAGCAAGCACTACCTCGGCCCTGACCCCTCCGACCCGGCCTGGACGGCCCTGCTGGAGTACAAGCGGAAATGCCTGAGGGACAGCGAGAGCTTCAAACGCTGCCTGAAAGACCGGGACGCGCCAGCAGCATCGTCTGCCGCCGGTGAAGGCAGCGTCACGTGTGACTGCTGCGGCAAGCGAGTGGAGAGACCAGCCTTTCTGGGCCACATCCAGGCCTGCCTTCCGCAGAAAGCGCGTGTTCTGGACGCGCTGAAATCCCAGCTGGCCGGTGAGGAGGAGGAGGCAGAGGAAGAGGGGGAGGAGGAGGACAGGCCAGCCAAGCCAGCAGAGTCTGCTGCAGCGGCTGCCTTGGACAGGCAGAGGGAGTCCCCTCCTAGCGCGTTGGAGCAGCCTCTGCCCAGCACCAAAGGTAGCAGCTTCTTCAGACGGCTCAACTCCCTGAGCAGTGCATCACCGGGCCTGGACTCGGACAGCGGAGACAGCGCTGATAGGCATCCACACATTGGCGATAAGCATCCACAAATTGGCGATAGACGTCCACAAATTGGCGATAAGCATCCACAAATTGGCGACAAGCATCCACACATTGGCGATAAGCATCCACACATTGGCGATAAACATCCACAAATTGGCGATAAGCATCCACAAATTGGCGATAGACATCCACAAATTGGCGATAAACATCCACAAATTGGCGATAAACATCCACAAAATGACACTGTTGACGACAAACCTGAACGGGATGGTAGTTCTGTCCACGAAAGCGACACCAAAACTAAAGAGGAACCAGACTGTGACGGTAGGGACGAAGTCTGTACTGACTCCTGCAGTGTGAACGAGAAGCCATCAAAGAGTCCAGAAAGGCAGCCGAACAGTTGTGAGAATTCCCCATCGCCGGATGGAAAGACAGAGAGTGGTGTAGGAGAGTGTGACAGGGAAAAGCTCGCTGGTCAAACTCCACCCGCTGAAGAAGAGATCACAGACCAACGGTCAGCAGCCAAGATAGATGCAGTCGAGATGGAGGAAACAGAATCCAATAAAAACGACTCTGCTGAAGATGACCCCTCTCCCATGGATGAGGTATTCAACTCCCCGGACCACCCACACCCCTCCCCTGGCCACTCTCCAGACCACCCCCCACCTCGCTGCAATCAACGTCACCACTCCGCTGACAGCAAACCCTCCCTCTCTTCCCCACCTGCCTCTTCGCCTCCCTCAATGCAGACAGCATCCCCCAGAAACACCACTCCAGAACATTCCTTGAAACGTCCACAAGCAGCCACAGGAGGTGATGATGACGTGCCCCAGCCAGATCACAAAAAGCTGAAAACGGAAGAGGCACCATCTGGTGATGATCAGAAACGTGTCGATATGGAAATCGTGAAGAAAATCAAGGAGGAGCCGATTGATGAGGAGGAGGACTTTGATAAAAGATCCCCTAAAGCAGCTTGTGAGATGGCATCCGGCGATGAGGTCGGGAAGAAATTCCAAAGCAGTCGGCAAGATCTTCAGCTGGACATCATCGACCCGAATTGCCAGGCCGTCATGGAGAATGGTAGCAACTCTGCCCTCAGGGCGATGGAGTCTTTCATCCAACGCAGTTTCAGCTCCAGGTTTGACAGCAGGAGAGCCTCCCTGTCTGCTGAGGTGGCTGCCACAGCTCCAAGAGGCCTTGTGCCGGGAGGGAAGAGGACAGTTCCCATGTCGTCGCCTTCTCCGTCCTCGGCCACGTCCCCCTCTAGTTGCCTGTCCACCCCAAGGATGTCCTCCTCTGTGCGGCCTCCATCTGCCAAGTACCTGGACTCTGCAGTGGAAACCTCTTTGCAGTCCCTGGAAACAAACATGTTGTCGCTGAGAGCTAAGTCGGCAGAGATGATGGACAAAACCAGAAACGATGGAAGGGAATGCTCCAGTTCAGCATGTGCCACAGCTGCTGGCTCGTTTAACAAGTTGAACAGTGATAAAGCCAACAGAAACAAATCGTCTGCAAGCAGTACAACTGTCACAAGACAGATGAATGGAGTGAAAGAAAGCACGATCCAGGACAGAGACGCCACAACTGCCCAGGCCTCGGAATCCCAAAGCAAGGGTGTGGAAGACGTCAGCGTGGTGAGCAAGTACCTGAACCTGGAGGAGGAGGAGGAAGGAGAAGCAGGAGAGCAGTCCAGCCGAGGAGGGGGCCTCGGGGAAGTCCACTGGCAGCAAGAAATCGGGGAAGACTTCAGCTCTCGACTCGCTAAGCAGCTTTGTGTACGGGCAGCCCCTGACCAGTGAACATCCCCTGGACAGCCTCCAGAAGCTGCTGACCAAGTCCAGCCTACCCAGGATGCTGTCGGCCTCCCCGAGAACCCTCCCCCACTTCCACCCCCAGTATTACCCCTACCTCCCGGACCCCATGGTGGACAGGGTCTGCTTCACTCCTCCAGAGCGGCCGTCCTCAGACTCGGCCATGCCCCTCAACCTGTCCCTGAAGCGAGGGGAGGGGGCCAGTGACGAGGACGAGGGCCACGGGGATCGTGCTCCGGACTGCGACTCCCCGTCCACCTCACGGGAGCAGGAGGAGGATGCTGGCGGCAGTCCCGGTGCCCCGGGCCCCAACGGAGAGAGCACGGAGTACAAGTGTGCCACCTGCAGCCGCAGCTGCGCCTCCAAAGGCTCGTACAGGTACCACCTCAGTCGCTGTCACCTGTCCACGGTGAAGAAGTACGGGATCAAGGAAGCGTTCAACATGTCGCCCTATGTCTACCTGCCCCTCGACCACACGGCGAAATTCACCAAGTATTACCAGATGGCTCAGGAGCTGGCCAGGAAGGGGAGGATCAGCAAAGCCGAGGAACAGTGATCACGTGCTTCATGCAGCCTGTGTCCGTTGGTTGTTCGCCTACAAGTCGGCATTAACTTTTTCTATGACAAGAAAGCTTACCAAAAAGTGAAACGAGTTCCTTCTGTGTGAAGCCTGTGGGTTGGTGTTTTTTTTTTTTTGTAACACAATAAGAAAGGTGGGATGGCGGTGGAATCAGCCTGTGTCTGTTTGCCACAAGTCAGTGTTGGTTGTTTTTCTCTCACAGAAAACTTACCCCAAAGAGTGATTGATACAAGTCCGTTCGATCTGAAGTGGGTGGGGTTTTTTCCCTTACACTATGGGAAAGGTGAGAGGGAGCTTGAATCACAAATATCACATGTTGATTGATCATAACAAAACCTTTTCCATGTGCTGATCATATTGCTACTTGTTACGGCTGTGGTTTCGATTATGGTGAGGAGACAAAGAAGCCAAGTGTTGTGTTTTGCAGCAAATAATCATGTGGTTTCTGCTATTCATGTGCCAGTGCTGTGAGGTGGGGGTTTTGGTTGTTTTTTTTTCTTTTCACAGGAGTTCTGTATACAACAAAACTTCACTACACCAAAGAACTGATTTGGTGCATGTCTGTGTGTGGGACAATTTTGGTTCAAATCTGTGAGCTGAGAGGGTTTTTTTTTGTTTGTTTTGTTTTTTCTTTTTCTTCTAATTAAACCATACTTCAAATGACGACCACACAACCAGACCAAGTGGACCGTTCCTGCCCACAAACAATTTTTGTTTTGCAACTTTGATGAAGAAAGTCCTCCAAACGAGCTTTAAAATGTTTCTGTGGTGTTCCACTTCCATATCACACACCTCACTATGGATACAGTACTTTGGAAGATGAATGTGAAGCAAACTTACTTGACACGAATCAGCACATTGTGGTGAGACTATGTGATTTAAGTGCTGTTTCATTTTTTTCTTGCTTACAACTGTTGCCTTTCCTTTATGATGGCGATTTGGATCAGACAGAATGCTTCGGTCTTCGATGTTCTGTGGTGCATTTCATATTTTATCCACGTGTTGCTGTTTGTGACCACTGTGCTGTGGCTAGCATATAGTGTAGTTGCTAAAAAATCTCCCATATCTCTTCTCCCTTTATTTGCAATATGTTGGCTAGATACTGAATTAGGCCTGACCATATATGATTATTAATGGGGGTTTTTTGTTATTTTTCTAAAAAACACTTTGATTGAATATTTTTTCTCTCTCATCCTTTGACTGCAGTTTTGAAAAAAAAGTATTCTTGTGAAATTTTAATGTTACTTCAGATATATTTAATGCTATTTATCTGTTACTTCAGATATATTTAATGCAAACAACTGAAAACCATAAACATCCTTATAAATGCCAAATTGTTAAGTATAGTTTGAAAATTTGTTTGAAAGTGATATATGAAGCTCGATAAGCATAGTTTTCATTCCTTGTTGAAACAAGGACATCTGATGATTTAGTGAAACTCTTCACCTAGTTCATGAATCAGAAGTTTGGGGTTTAGCATCCAAAACTTTATGGGCATTTAAACCATCAGAATTGTACTTTTTTTTTTCAAAGTTATATAGTTTACAATTGTTGTATTATTGTTTTCATTCAGTTTCACCAACCACTGTTGTATGCACTACTTCATAAGATACTAAACTATTTTAATTGTTAATTATCTCTGAGGTTAACTTTTTGTCCCAGACTTGCAACTTGTATTATTGCTTGTAAAAGAACCCATGACAGCAGGAAACAATGCTGTCCCCTCCAAAAAAATATTCAAGATGTTAGAAAGCAGGCTGGCAAGTATGTTTGTAATTGTTGGGTTTATTTGCCAGATGAACATGTTCAAAGTTTTTTCACGTCCTTTCTCGTTTCAAAATAATGCTTGGTAGGTATTAGGAAGTTGCCTCACAGCAGCCTGTATATGGGAAGCTGACATCTACGGTGCAGGTGCCTTCTCATACAAGGCAGAAGTCTAGATAAAACATAAAACCAAGGCTGATTAAATTTTATTCTCTCAAAATAGGTAGCTGAATTTCTGAAACTTATTGAACACTGTTCAGAGGTAAGCACTGCCTGGCAGCTACAATGGATAGTATTAACACAAGTGTCCTGAAAAGATTAGAAGAAAGTGTGTCATCCAGCTGAAGATGTCTCTGGAAAGATGCTGTCTTTTGGGTGATGTAGATGCTGGCTGTGTCCATTGGATGTTATTAGCTGCTTCTTCCCTCAACTCTTTGCTCACTGGGGTGCAGTACTGAAGAGCTTTCAGAGGTGAAGCACCTCTCCACCATGCCCACCCTCCTTCCTTCAAAAAAGTCGTAATTGCAGTTCAGTAAGTTCAGGTGCTATGATTGTCATTTTGTCTTTAATAAGGAGACTTTCATGGTATAAGGGAAGATTTGTCGAGAGTTCTCATTGTCTGCACAAAACCACACACTTGGGGTCTTTGGTCTTTCAGATTGTCTTTATTGATGTGTTCTGTGGTCTGTAGTATTGGTGAATGTGCAGTCTTTGACAGTTCTGGATTTATGTGGATGACAAAAGTAGAATCGACAGAGAAATATAAACAGTGGTTACATGTTGGCATGCAAGATTTTTTTCCAAAATACATGAAAATATTTCTTTCTTTTTTTTTACATGAAGCATATGTAAAAATGAAAGGATTTGGTAAAGAGCATATGGAATATTCCACTGCTGTACTTTATTTTGATAAATAAAATTACGAAGCAAATAACTGCCTTGTTTTCTAAAAACTTATATTAAACTAGGCAAATATTTTGCTTTTATAACTACCCTGTCTTCTACAAGCTAAATAATGTATGTGCAGTGTCCTTTTTTTTATATATTAGGGTGGATTCTGATAGTTGTTTTGCTTAACTTACCATTCCGCCCGCTTATGACCACAAACAAAAGGGGGGGGGGGGAACAGACATGCATTGTAATGTGTGAATAAGGACTTTGTTTTGTCTAAACCACATTGTTTATTGGAGAACAAAGGTCTGGCAATGACTGTTTTTGTGAATGAGGGACAAGTCTTCATTTTTCTTTGTTTTCTTTAATTGTAGAATTGGGAATTTTTTGTTCTTTTTACAAATGAACACATGTCTACTTCTGGTTGTGGTCTTTATCTTTTTTTTAAATTTTGCTTTTTTAAAATTTATTTCAAGATCTGACAGTACATGCAAGTGACATTAGTCTTCAGCTTTATTTGTTTAAATGCAGCACTTTTTTTCCCCCCACAAATCAGAATGCAAATTGTCCCACTTGCTTGCAGTATATTTTTTTAATATTATGTTTGGGTCTTTGTTATAATTGTATTTCTTCAAATTTTATATTGTATATGTTCAAATTTTATATTGTATATGTAAAGGCTTTGTTTTGTTTTCTATTTATTCATTTTCTTTGCATGGTCCCTTTTCCTCCCAGAGAGTGTTTTCACTCTTTTACCCCGTAAGATATTACAGAGAAATGAAAAATTCAGCGGCACTGAGAGTACTAAAGTTTATACACATACATGTGCAAGTTTGTGCCAGATAAAATCTGAAGTATTTGAAACATGTATGGGCTAATGACCAAGACGTGTGCAAAGGACAAGGTGCTTATTTGTTTATATATATATATATAAATATACATATAACCTTTGATAATCAGAAGATACAAAATCAATATCATAAAAGTGTTTTCTGCCATTAAGGATTAAATCATATATTATCCTTCAGGTGACAAACAAAATTGTGATAAAAATACATTGGTTCAGTGGTTGTATCATGAGCATACTTATAAAAAGAATGTGTAACCTTATGTGCGCTTTCATATATATTCTGTAATCAGTGTTCAAATGTATTTGACACTATCTATGTTTTCCTTTAAAGTCAGACCATACTAAAATGGTTTTGAAATCCTGCTTCTATAGGTTATCTGCAAGATGGAAATTCAGTATTGGCTTCAAAACACTAATATGTGTACATATATACATAGTACTTTTTACTCATACTTTGCCTGTACCTAAACAAAATTTTGATTCAAGGACAACAAAAGAGATCTATGGGGAGAAAGGGGAGAGATGTACCAAGTCATGTCTTGCAACCTACAGCGAAAGTTAAGTCTACTGTAGCAAGGTTTGCTGCATTCCAAATCATCTACTTTTTCTTTTTTTCAATTCGAAATATAAACCTTGTTTTTGTTCTAACACTGAAAGTGAAGATCAGTTCATTGTAAATTTGAGTTATTCAATATTGTATAATGTTATTTTAAACTGACTTTAGTTCATATACATAGTTTGCAGCCAGGTTGTTCGGTTCAATTTGAAGGCATTTTTCAGAAAGATTCAGTTCAACTTTTGAAGATATGGTGTGAACAGTTAGCACTACTACCACAAAAAAGTATTCATAACACCTAATTTCTAATCAAAATCAATTAGTACTGTTGTTTAAGAAATATTAACAACCTGACGTGATTTTCAGTTACGATACCGAGGTCAAATCCTTTTCTAATATCCAATAAAATGAATTATGGTCAGCTATTAAAGAAATACTAGCTACAAACTACCTGATATTTGATGTTCATGTATGATACTGCGGTCAAATCAGTTTCATTATGAAGACGCTCTCTCAAAGGTAAACTTTTTGTGATTTTACATACCTTTATTGACCTGAAGAAACAGGTCGTGCAAATAGTTTGGTTATCTTCTTTTTTTTTATGGACTGTTAAGAAAAATAGAGACAAGAAAAGAAGGGGAAAAAAAGCTTACCCTATAATTTTTTGTAGATAGGTCGGTCCTGACAGAATATGCAAAAAGGACCAAAATCTTGTTTTCTTCAATGCACATTAACTTTGCTTTTCCTATTTTTTTTTTTTTTGGGGGGGGGGGGGGGGGAGGAGACATGCCATGTGCTCCATTGTTTTGATTTATTTCTGCTCTTTTTTTTTCCCTTTAGTTGCTTTTGCTTTGACAGAAGATTAAAGCCAATGGGTATCAGACCCCCACCCCCCTTCCCGTCTGTTTCTAAAGAAATCCTTTGCAACTGTTAAGTGTTAGTCCCATTGCGCTTTTTTTCCAATGAAATGCAAGAAGCATATCTTTTTTGTTTGTTCTTTCTTGATATCTATTTCAGCTTCAAACACAATTATACATGTTGAATTCTACAGCCTGTTTTATACAGTAAGAAGCAAGGTTGAAGGAACATGTTTTTATCATTAAAAAAAGAAAAGAAAGGGAAGAGAGAGACTAAACCATTTATTTTCTTGTGTGTGTGTGTGTGTAGTAGTCTTAAAAATGAAAATAAGGCACACAGAAAACTAAAATTACTATTTTCCTGATTTTCCAAATTTCTGCTTTTTTAAACGATTAAATTTTTCGCTGTCAAATTTAAGGGTCATTTCAATTCCCTTGTAGAAATCTAAGGCTCTTTCAGTCTTCTTCCCCAGTCCCTGAAAAATCTGAAGAAGAAAAAATTGGTTATTTTTTTCTGTGGTACCCAGAAACTTTATTTTTCTTTCGGTCCTCAGGTGTTTATGCAGATGTTTCTGTCACATCAGACGACCCACCAATATTTTGTTGAAAAATTCTTCCAAGAGGATCTGAGAACTGAAGCCTTTTTGAATCTTAGGAACACCAATAACCTTTTTCCCCATTTCAAGTAGGACTTCTGCAAGATATTTGTATGGGGTGGGGTGGGAAGTAGGCAAATATTGAAATAATGGAATTTTTTGTTTGTTGTAAGGTTTGCATTTAGAACCTGAGGTCATCAAAATATATAAATGCATGCCAGGTGTACATCTCGAACGTATATGCAAAATTGTTATAATAATCTGCTTTATTTCCTCTTTAAGCTTTTCTGAGACTGGTCAGTGAGTAGTCTATGGTTTGAACATTCAGGTATCTGTCTTTTCAGTTGTTGGCATGGGATTTATCATTGTTTGTTGTTGTTATGGAGTTTGTTTTTCTTTGTGCAAGTTCTACTATAGTCCCTGCGGTCATTGACAAAAGCTACAAATAACATGAATGAATGAATACATGAATAAGTTACAAGTTTTCTCTCGGTCTTTTCATCCAGCTGGAAGAAAACAAAGACAGAAAACTCAAACTGCCAAGTCTTCTCTACTTTGTTAAAGTCCCATGTGTATACAAAGTGCACCCTAATAATGCCACAGTTTGATTTGGAAATGATTGCGTAAATTTTAGATAACTCTTCTTTTGGATATTTTTTTCTCCTTCTTCTAAAATTTTTTGGGGGTAATATTTTGGTTGAAATTCAACTTTTATTTGTTGTTCTTTTGAGAATGTGTACAAGGAGGTTTTTTTGTTTGTTTTTTTCCCCCCTGACTGGTGATTTCATTTTATTCATGTCCCAGTTGTTCTGTTAGAGGTTTTCTTTATTTGTTATTAAATTTTGTGTTTTATTTGTAATGACTTCCAGCATCAACAGTCCGCCACTTTTCATCCACTTGTTTGCCACACATGACAAAAGTCAGGCACATCTTTGGTTTCGCTGTGAGGTTCAGCATAATTTTTGCAAATTGCTATTGGTGCTATTGCTTGCCACCCCTGATTGGCACTGTCTGTTGGCGTTCTTTTCAACCTGAAGTCCACTCCTCAAGTTACTGAGACCTATCCAGAATATACCACCATGTTGTAAAGGTCTTCTCCTTGGTGGTCGTGGTTGTTGTTGTTGTTGCTTTCTGGTTGCATTGTTATGTATTAGGTTGTATGAGACTGAAGTTTTTGTTTGGGCAGTTAGTAGAAACACGATTTGGGAAGAGTGCAAATGTAAGAGTGTTTACATTATCTAACGCAGTTATCACATACACTTTCCTGCTCTCCCTAAATGACTTTTTTTATGGCTTACCCCCTCCCCCTCCTGACAGCCTTCACATACCCTCCCCAATAACGGCCTTCACATACACAAAAGCCTTCACATACCCTCCACCCACCCTCCATCCCCACAATAACCTTCACATACCTACAATAGCCTTCACATACCCCCCACCCCACAATAGCCTTCACATACCCTCCACCCCACAATAGCCTTCATATGCCCCCCCCACCCCACAATGGCCTTCACATACCCTCCCCAATAACGGCCTTCACATACACAAAAGCCTTCACATACCCTCCACCCACCCTCCATCCCCACAATAACCTTCACATACCTACAATAGCCTTCACATACCCCCACCCCACAATAGCCTTCACATACCCTCCACCCACAATAGCCTTCACATGCCCCCCCCACCCCACAATGGCCTTCACATACCCCCACACCACAATAGCCTTCACATACCCCCCCCACAATGCCCACATCCCCACCACAATAGCCTTCACATACCCCCCACCCACAATAGCCTTCACATACCCCCCACCCCACAATGCCTTCACATACCCCCACACCCCACCCCACCAATAGCCTTCACATACCCCACCCACCCCACAATAGCCTTCACATACCCCCACCCCACAATAGCCTTCACATACCCCCCCCCCACCCCCCACAATAGCCTTCACATACCCCCACCCCCACCCCACAATAGCCTTCACATACCCCCCACCCCACCCACTAGCCTTCACATACCCCCCACCCACCCCACCATAGCCTTCACATACCCCCCCCCACAATAGCCTTCACACCCCCCCCCCCCCATACCCCCCACCCCCAATAGCCTTCCATACCCCACCTACCCCCCCCCCACCCCACAATGCCTCACATACCCCCCACACAATGCCTTCACATACCCCCCCCACTATGCCTTCACATACCCCCCCCCCCCCCCCCCCAATAGCCTTCACATACCCCACCCCCCACCCCACAATAGCCTTCACATACCCCCCCCCACAATAGCCTTCACATACCCCCCCCCCACCCACAATAGCCTTCACATACCCTCACCCCACAATAGCCTTCACATACCCCCCCCCCCCACCCCACCATAGCCTTCACATACCCCCCACCCCCACAATGGCCTTCACATACCCCCCCACCCCACAATAGCCTTCACATACCCCCCCCCCACCCCACAATAGCCTTCACATACCCCACCCCACAATAGCCTTCACATACCCTCACCCCACAATAGCCTTCACATACCCTCCACCCCCACAATAGCCTTCACATACCCCCCCACCCCACCATAGCCTTCACATACCCTCACCCCACAATAGCCTTCACATACCCTCCACCCCCACAATAGCCTTCACATACACCCCACCCACCCCTCTCTTCTACTGACACAATCTTCCCCCTCTCACAACCTTCACACTCCCTCCCCTCCCCCCATACCCTAACTCTCCTCTCCCCACTGTCATGACCGTCGCATAACATCCCCTCCCCTCTCCCCTAATCAGGCAGCCTCTACATCCCACCCCCCTCCTGTGATACTAACCCCCATGTAACATACCCCTAATGTTTTGTTTTTTTAAATCATGAAAAAGAGCTCCATTTCTTGACACTGCCACTGCTTCATGAACAACATAGCACATCTACTTTTTAACTCTTTTGGTTCTAAAACAACACAGAAAAGGAAAACCGGTTCTAGCAGACACCATTTTCCATTTTGATACACATGATCACTTTGGGACGATGAAATTTTATGCTACACTCTTGAATCTACAGTTTATCTGAAGGCAACCCGTTCTGCTCAATGCTCCTGAATATCTAAAGCATAAATTACCAGCTCCTTGCCCAAGCATAACTTTGTTGGAGGTATGAGCAGTCTACTTTCTATCAACAAAAGTGTTCCAGTTTTGTGTGTGTGTGCATTCAGTTCTAACCAAACACATAGGGCTTCAGAAATATAGTAACAGTTTAAAAACATTTTTTTTATCAAGTATCAGATTTTTTATTGGTAATATTTTTACAGTTAATTTTTTTATGTTTTCAAGATGCATTGACATACACACTAGTCAGCTGGGATGGGAGGGAGTGGACTGGTTGGTTGTTGGGTGGTTAGGTTTCACAAAGTCTTAGGCATAGCCACAGCAATTTAGAACTTTGAGTAAAAATACACTCTGCAAGAGTCGGGTAACTGTTAAAATCCTGAAAGAAACTTCTGGCGACCCATCAGATAGGGAAGGAGGGAGTTGCAAAAAATCCCCACACCCAAATATTTGAAAGTGTACATATACAGAGCCAGCCATGTGTTTGCAGAAGTTGATGTCGTCATTCCTACAGCATAACTCTGTGCAATGTTCAGATTGACTGATTATCCCATGTTGTGTAAAACTCTCTTGTTAATTCATGTTCTGTGCCATTCTTCAAATATACCAAATAAATCTTTTGGATGCATTATCCTTAGATTTGTCTGTGTCATTTTCATCATTATACCAAGATCATAAATCTGATGAATGCATCATCCACTATTTTGACTACAAGTATGATTTTTTTTCCACTGTTACTCAAGTTCCTCATACACACAGTGACACACCTGATCTTTTTCTTAATATTTTTTAACTTTGTTTTTTCCAAATGTAGGATGTCCCTGATACCACCAGCCTGTGTGACCTGGGTATATATTTAAAAAACCCATTCAAACAATAAAAATCTTATATGAAATAAGAGCATACAGACCACTCAAAAACATGCACAGAAATAAGACAAGTTGCCAAAAAAAAATTTTTAACAATTCTGTAATGCACATATTCCAGACACCAAATAAATGTAATAGTGAACATACGTAATCATCAGATCAAGAGAAAGAAATTGAAAATAGAAGATGAGTCAGAAAACAAAACACAAACAAACAAAAAAACGTAAACAAATGATAACAATGAAAGAAGGTAATTTCTAGCCCAGAATTCCCAAAAGGTTGGGAACCATACTTTCAAAGCTGAAAGAAAGAGCGAGCTTCCAGCAGCCTTATTAATACATTCATGAAAGACTTCACACTCACACAGGTCTACTGGTAGGAAAGTAGTAAACAAAGCATGCAAGAGAAGGTAAATTCAGAGTACTTAACGTTCACAACCAACTGCAGAACAATGCGTTTCTGGACTGAACACCTTGACAGCCAGCTCCTGTGACATTTTCTTGGTATGCACAGTTTCATTTGTACAGAGGTGGAAACTCCTGAAGTTGTCTGTCGTTCTTTTCAGACATGAACAAATGCTGAAAGGTTTTTTTGCTTATGGTACACAAGTTGCTATAATTAAAACAAACAAAAACAATCTCTGGTAAACTCTCTCCCTTCTTTTTGAAATGCACACATTCTCAGACCTGTGCACCCTCATACTACCGATTTCAGTATCTATACAACAATTATCAGTATTTTTTGTATTTTTCCAGAGTTTCCCTATTTCCACACACAATGTGACACGCTCTTAAAAAGTGAAAAACACACAACTTTTTTTCTCTTCCATCTTAAAAAAATTGTTTTCTTCATTTGTGTTTGATTCTTTTTCTAGTGTTAACAAATTCATAAACGTTTTTGTTTTCAACCTAAAACCCTTCAAAATGGACACTATTTTTTAAAAGGTGTGTGGGTTTGTGTGTGCGAGAGAAAGAAGTGTGTGTGTGAGAGAGACAGAAGGGGGAAGGGAGGGAAGACTAGTGAAGGGGAAGAGTTTGAGAGAGACAGAGAGAGTGATGGAGGAAGATCAGTAAAGAGGAGACTTTGACAGTGCAAGACTGAGGAAAAAAACGGTCACATACGCAATTGTATTATTGGTGTGAACTTCGGAGCTCTAGCAGAGGAAGAAAAATATGCAGTGATTCCACAGTGCAATAACGTTGGGAAGACTAGTCTCTGAACATCATTTTCAGATTTTTTTCTCATTTTTCGATGAAAGAAAATAGGATTTTGACAAAAAGCATATTTCCATTTTTTCCTTTTTTTTCCGGAACAATTATGGAAGGTGAACAGGTCTGGATTCTAATCCAACATTGAGGCCGCACCCATTTAGGGGAAATTTTACCCTGGAGTTTACATTGCTCCACTGCCCCATAAGTCCTTCAGATAAGACTATTAAGCGAGGCCCTGTGTGCGAATGCACACAATCTCCCGCACACACGTTAAAAACCCATTCTGCCCTTTGAAAGAGTACACCATTGCATGCAGGTAGGGATGCATGACATTTGTTTAAAAGCATGCGCACAGTTGTCACATTAGACACCATCCCAAAGTCATAATGCGGCTACCCTAACGGTGGGTGAAAACAGTTGCACACGCAAAATCTCACCACTGGTGAACCTCGGAGCTCTAGCCAAGGAACAAACAAAAAACTCAAACACCTCTGAGACACTAAATTGTCACACACACAAACTCTCTCTCTCTCACTTTCAAATACACATACACACACTTACTCACTCATACATGTACATATACATATAATCATTCTAACCAAACACATAGATCTGAAAGATCAGAATTCAGTGTCACATATACACACACTTGTGTACATAAATTCTAATCTAACACATCTGAAAGACCAGATTTTACACACACACACACACACTCTCTTTCTTTCATACATACACACACACAAACACACATTCTCTCAGGTGTGCATGTACATACATTCTAAATAGCATATATATCTGAAAGACCAGAATTTACACACAAACACACACACATACACACACACAGATCTATGTAAAATAAAGGTGTTCCCATAACCTATTGGGGAGCAAGGTGTCAGAGACCTCAGCCTCTTTAGGGGCCAGCATGTTGAGGGCGGCGCCCATCTCCTTCCTCTCCCTTGCTGCTTTACCTTCCCTGTCCCTAAAGAGGGCAGGTACCCATTTACAGCTGGCTGAACTGAGGGACTGTACAGCAAAGCAGCTTATAACTTAAGTTTGAGGACAGCCAGCAAGTGCTCTGACCACCAAGCTATTCCGTCCATATACTCACATGTACATTACAATCTAATCCAAAACCCAGAATTCAAACGCCACACGCGCACACACACACATTCATCCATGACAATCTGTAAAATATCAGAATTAAAATTTCATCTCCAACTACTCTAGCACAGATAAAATTCCTGAGAAAATGCCATCTGGAAATGAACGAAGCTGAGGAAGACAAATAAAACCCAACGTTCCACAACATGGTTTTTCTTCACACGCTTCCTTGAATCTTCATCCACTTTTCACTGAATACTAACACAAAAAAAACATGTTGCACCTGTCATCTTTGTTTGATAGCAGTCATTCGGTCTTGTGGAGTTTTTGACCTCCACCACTTCATTGAGGATTGGAATACATTGTAAGAAAAGATTTTAAAGACCAGAATCACACATTTATTTAAGGTTTGTTTGGTTGCCTTCCGAAGCAGGAACTGAGACTCCTCAGCTGACTGATTTCTCTTCTTGGTTTTGCTCATTCCCCTGAGTTTCACATCAACTGTCTTGTCTGTGGTGGGTTGCTTTGTTGTTTTCTTTTTCAGGACAAGCGAGAGCTGATGGCAGTTTTCCACACAAGCAATGTGTGCACGCATAACACCAGTACAAATCTTCACTTGTACAAATCTTCACTTCTGATGAAAACTGAGATCGAATAGTGCGTATGTTACACATCTCGGTTTATCTTGAATCTCCCAACCTTACTTGTCGACAGAACTTTTGACAGTCCTGAAACTGATGCACAGCCCCTCTGAGTCACTTGTCACATTTACAGTTTGCGTTCAGTAACCATTGTCACTTTGCTGATGGATCCTAAGTATTGGAATTCTCCAAGAAAATGTCTATCAGGCACCTTCGGAAGACAAAAGTTTCAAATAAAGTAACCTGCTGTGTGTCCTGTACAACAGGTCTGTAACATATTATGTCCTTTCTTTTCAAGAGACACCTTTCTCCTCTTTTTCCAAAATCACAGTCTTTCGTCATACCCAGCTTTAAACAGCCGACTTGCTCTTCCAGCGACGTTTCATCATTTAAATTTCATTTGTACATACCTGTTACATTTCACGTTTCACAACCTGTTCTTTACAGGATTCCATGGAAAACTGATTGCAGAAATACTTTGATTTCCAACTTCCTCCACACACACACACACCCACAGAACAGTGACTGGAACCACCAAAGCCAGGTACCAAGTGCACCACCCCTATCTTAACCCCAGTTCCACCTTTCTTCACACACACGCACAGCGGTCACTGAAAAGATAAGTCAGGTAGTGCACCCCTGTTCTAACTGAGTACCAACTTCCTCCTCAGATCTTCTCTCTCACACACACACACACACACACACACACACACAGAGCGGTGACTGAAAACAGCAGAACTAGGGAGAGTGAACCCCTATCGTAGTTCCGACTTTATCCATAGACCTTCACACACACAGTGGTGACTGAAAATATCAGAGCTAGAGAGAGTGCACTTCTGTCATAGTTCCAACTTTTTCCACAGACCTTCTCTCTCTCTCTCTCTCCTCTCTCTCTCTCTCTCTCTCTCTCTCTCTCTCTTCTCTCCACACACACACACACACACACAGAGTGGTGACTGAAAATATCAGAGCTAGGGAGAGCGCACTTCTATCATAGTTCCAACTTTTCCCACAGACCTTTCTCTCTCTCTCTCTCTCTCTCTCTCTCTCTCTCTCTCTCTCTCTCTCTCTCACACACACACACACACACACACACACACACACACAGAGTGGTGACTGAAAATATCAGAGCTAGGGAGAGCGCACTTCTATCATAGTTCCAACTTTTCCACAGACCTTCTCTCTCTCCTCTCTCTCTCTCTCTCTCTCTCTCTCTCTCTCTCTCTCTCTCTCTCTCTCTCTCACACACACACACACACACACACACACAAACACACACTAGTGACTGAAAATATCAGAGCTAGAGAGAGTGCACTTCTATCATAGTTCCAACTTTTTCCACAGACTTCTCTCTCTCTCTCTCTCTCTCTCTCTCACACACACACACACACACACACACACAAACACACACTAGTGACTGAAAATATCAGAGCTAGAGAGAGTGCACTTCTATCATAGTTCCAACTTTTTCCACAGACTTCTCTCTCTCTCTCTCTCTCTCTCTCTCTCTCTCTCTCTCTCTCACACACAAGTGACTGAAAATATCAGAGCTAGAGAGAGAGCGCACTTCTATCGTAGTTCCAACTTTTCCCACAGACCTTCTTTTTCTCTCTCTCTCTCTCTCTCTCTCTCTCTCTCTCTCTCTCTCTCTCTCTCTCTCTCTCTCTCTCTCTCTCTCTCTCTCACACACACACACACACGTACACACACCTCACACTGGTGACTGAAAAAACACCCCCGAGCCAAGCAGCCCCCCCCACGCCCCCCCCCCGATCACAGCAGGTCGGCCATTTCGTTGAGGTACAGGTCCCCCTCCACGCCCCCCGTGTCGCCAGGCTCTCCCGCTGCCCCAGGGCCGGCGGTGGCGTTGTTCCCCATGTCCCCGACCACGGGGGGGGGCTGCACACAGCCGGGGTGCACCGCGCCCAGGGAGAACTGCTGGCCCTTGGGGGGCAGGTTCATGGACTGCACCATGTCCGTGTGGTGGGCGCGCTTGATGTGCGTCTTGAGGTTGCCGCGCTGGGTGAAGGCCGCCTCGCAGTAGGGGCACTGGTGGGGCTTCTGGCCGCTGTGCTTCTGCAGGTGGATCATCAGGGCGTTCTTCTGGTTGAAGGCTTTGTGGCAGATTTCGCACACAAAAGGCCGCTCACCTGAAACCCCCCCCAACCCGGGGGAGAGCAAAACAACGTCGAGTGTTAAGTGGTGAGCAGAGAGGGGGTGGTGGGGTGGGGGTGTTTTCCAGTGCCCCTCGGGACATGTCGGGTGAATTACACAGACTACCTCGTATAACAATACGAATTCTGCCCAACATTTATGAAAGTCAGGTGTTAAGACTTGGCAGCAAACAGTTTTTTTAAAAATCAAGTGATCGGAGTTAAATGGCACTTTCAGATGTATAATCTGTAAAGGACAAAAAGTTTAAATCTGGTGGCAAAAACCAAGGAAAAAACAAACAACTCCCCACCCCTCCACCCCCAAACTATTTCCAAATACAATAAAAGAAAAGATAATACAAACCATATCCTCAGAGATTATTTTCTGTTTTTCCAAGGATGTTTAAGTTACGTGCAGAACAGTCCAATGAAAACTGCACCACCTCTGCCCAGAAATTCCTCCAGGCCAAAGTATGGCCAAACACATAACCCAACAAACTAGCAACGCTGACTGCAGGCTGCCCATATGCTTTTGCAAGCCACCAAATGCTGACTTCAAACACTAACGAATAGGCTCTTTGAACTATAATCTTGATCTTCTGCATGCATGAATACATGCAGAAGAATACGGTCCTGGCAGGTCTGCACGTATGTGGACTTGGATGATCCAGAGAATCCCACCCATAGTCCACCAGGGGCTGCCCAGTTTTGAACCCAAGGCCTGTAGCTTCAGGATTGTTCGGAATAGAAGTCTTCAATCCTTTCCACTGGGCTACAGTGTTTGAGTGAAAACTGCAATAGAAACAGCGCTGAAGCTTAACTCTTCCTGACATGCGTCACACCACATCAGCCCCAAGTTACATTACATCAGCCTGAACTACTCTCCGCAACACTACCCCCCCCACCCCACCCCTCACCTTCCCCCCCCCCAGTCTCTCCTGCCCCTTTCTCCTCCTCCTCCTCCTCCTCCACCACCCCCTGTGTTGCGAAGAAGAGGACAGACAGAGACCTGTGTGGATTCTGACGTGGCGCTTCAGCTGGGAGGGTTTCTTGAACTCCTTGTTGCAGTCCTTGCAGCGGTACTGCAGCGTCTTTCCCCTCCGCTTCCCTCCTCCGCCCCCCGCTGCCGCCTGCACCGTCTGGTGCTCGGCCTGGAGGTGCTCGCTCAGCTCCGACGCCTGCTTGAAGCTTTTCAGGCACATCTGAATCACACAACACCTCCACCCTGTGCATTTACAGCAGAGGACTGGGGAGATGTGGGCGAGGGTGGGTACACGCTAAAAAGCGATCATCCGCCAGGGCGTACTTCATAACCATGGCTGTAAATCTCGGGTTCGATTCCCACGTGAGGCATCTCCTCTTTGAAGAATTTTTTGTTCTGGTTCCTGCTGCCCACCCATGCTCAAGCGTTGATGTGTGTGCGTTTTTTTAGGGATCGGTGGCAAGATTTGAACCATAGAGTAGAGAACTACTGTATGGAAGCAAATCTGAGACTGTCAGCCAAATTACATAATCACACTGTAAGTGTCAGTGTAGTAATCCATGTTGTCTTTCATTCAACTGACCTCAGATAATAATAATAATAATAATAATAAATGGAATTTATATAGCGCTATATCTTGCAGAGACAAATCAAAGCGCTTGCACTCAACTCATTCTAACAGTCATACAACCAGTAACAATTAATAGTTCCACCAAGTCCAAATGTGCACACACACGCGCGCACACACACACACACACACACACACACACAGGTCACACATTCTGGCAGGGTGATAGAATCTTGGCTGTTGAAGGCAGGGAAAATCTATGAGATGAAGCAGGAGAGGAAAATCTTAGGTTTGAAATAAATATGTCTTGAGACTGGATTTTAAAGTGTCATAAGAAGGCTTTTGGTGGAGAGAGAGAGGGAGGTAATTCCAGATCGATGGACCAGAAATAGAGAAAGAGCGACGGCCAATGGTGGATTGGTTGAATCTAGGTATTCGTAAGGACAAGGTATCTGCAGCAGAGCGGAGAGAACGAGGAGTGTACAAGTGAAGACATTCACAGAGGTAGGCGGGTGCAGTATTGTGGAGATATTTGTTAACAGACTACTGATCTTTAAAAGTTTACTCTCTGTGGCACAGGCAGCCAGTGGAGAGGTCGCAAGAGAGGGGTAATGTGCTCAGATTTGTTATTTTTGAGGACTAGTTGAGCTGCAGAGTTTTGTATATGTTAAAGGGAGTGGATTGATGATGCTGGAAGACCAGAAAAGAGAGAATTGCAATACTCCAGATGTGCAACAATGAGAGACGCAACAAGTTTGTTGCATCTGTGGACAGGTACTTTCGAATTGCACTAATATGCCATAATTGATAGTAGCATGACTGGCAGGTCTGGGTGATGAATTTTTGCATAGAAAGTGTGTTGTCAATAATTATTCCTAGATACTTCACAGCAGTGGATAGAGGGACTGATGCATTGTCAAGTTGTATTGAAGCTGTTGTAATGGAAGAGAGTTTGTGTTTGGTCCCTACAAGCATGGTTTCTGTTTTATCTGCATTTAGCTGTAACTTGTTCAGTATCATCCAATTTTAGATATCTTGAAAGCAGTGGGCCATATTTGTAAAGAGAGAAGGCAGATTTTCAGGAATGTCGCTGCTTAGAATCTGAGAGTCATCTGCATAAAAATGATGGTTGATCTGATGGCGGTTAATTATATGCCACATCACTGGGTGAATGAAACATACCAAACCAAGTCAAATATATATCACACTTGTTGCATTGTTTCTCAGGGCTGGTCCATTCTAGGGTACAAAAAGGCAATGCTCAAAGAATGCAGACTGTAATCTTTTGGAGTCCCCAACACCATGTCTGTTCCAGATAAATTTTTTTCCGTTGAGTTAATGTTGGTACCCACACCATTCACTTGAAAGTCCTTCAGATGATAATTTAAACTGAGGATTGGTACGGGAACACACAGAGAACATCTTGCAAACACAATTTATTTGTTTTCTGCTGGGGGGTTTTTTGTTTTTTTTCTGTGTGTTTTTTTTAGATTCACCAATCACAAGATTTCACATATGCAAACTGTTTTTTGCCCACCATGAAGGTAGCCACATTCCAACTTCAGGGATGCACACCCATTTAAAACTCCATCCATCTTTCAGAGAAGAGTGGGCCAGCTATGGCCGGTTGGAGGGATGACCCAAACAACCCCAGCAGCGGGCATCCTGCTACCTGGAGAGGGCTGGGCTTCACCTGTTTCAACTTGCCCTCCACACACGGCCTGAAAAAGTCAGTACAAAAGCCCCAAGTGACCGTTCAAAAGAATTCCCAGTTTCACCACCAAAAAAGATTTAAAATCTGATTTTTTTTATTTTAAAGACCAATAAGAAAATTAACTCGTTTCACTAAACTAGAAGGAGGACCGTGTCACTATCATTGGGCGCGGCGGCTAACACCACACTTAGTGATGCCGACAGGCGAGAGACACTAACTAGGATGAGGAAAAGCAGCCCAAGGGGCGTGTGCAGGGGTACTCACTGTGCACAGCAAAGTCTTGTCGTCGTGCTTGATGGCCTGGGCCAGGAGGTCCTCCTCCTCTGCCTGCACCCCCAGCACCTCTTCCTTCAGCACGCTGGACCCCTCCCCTCCCTGTAACCCCTCCTCCTCCTCCTCGTTCTCCACCTCCTCCTCCTCTTCTCCTTGAACCTGACTGTGGAACAACACACACACGCCTTTTCTTTAAATCTTTGTTGCATACACACAGGGGACTGGATGTGGGGAAAAAAGGACACGAGTGCGTATTCCATTGCCCATGAAATAAAAGAATGAATAAAATAAATAAAAATGAGGTCCATCATCTGTACAGGTCATGATGTCTCCTAGCACATCTTCACACAAAAAGTATATTCTTTCTGCAGGGGTAAAAATGATTAGATCTGTTTATCAGAAACAGGTTACTTCCATCTTTACTCAATAAGCATGATCAATCAAAATTGTCCAATGAAATGTTCCCTTTTTCTTTTTTTTTCTTTTTTAGTAAATAAATGATCACTACCATCAATAGAGTAAACACCACACTCCTAACTATACCAAAAACAAAAAGTCTTTACCTTCAGCTCTGTATGCTTTCCTCTGCGTGCGTGCGTGCCTGCACGTGTGTGTGTGTGCATGTGCGTATGCATGTGTGTGTATATGTGTAGATATGTACATATGTGATACTGTTCATGAAACACTACAAGCGCGTGAGTGAATCCATCCACACCCAACGGTAATTTACACACATGCATGTACACACCCAACACTCCCTGCCTTTAGAGCTTAAGTTTTTCTTTTGTTTTGTTTTGTTTTAAATCACCATCAGGAATCTCTACACCAAACTCACAACAACTCCGCAAACAAACAACAAAATCAAAGAGATAAAGAAACAAGTAATGAAAAACAGTGAAGAACGATTTTTAAAAAGCCACAGAAACGACACAATTAGGTAATGAAGGATAGCGAAGAACGACAGAAAAAAGTGCCAGAGAAACGACACCAGGGGAGTTGAGAGGGCACTCACGCCACGGAGGAGTAGGGCAGGATCCTCTGCTCCCCTGCCTGCAGAGGAAGCATCAGGCTGGCCTCCCCCCCTTCCACCAGGATCACGTTGTGAGAGCTGTTCACCACCTACAATCAACACACCATCATCTTAACCCATCGCCTCCACACGGCAGGATTCCAACACCCCCCACCATGCACACTCACATACATACATGCATGCATGCACACACACATACATGCATGCACGCACACACACATACGCGCGCACACACACACATAATACACACGCACACACACATATATATATATATATATACGCACATACACACACATGCATGCGGGCACAAACATGAATGTGTGCACACACACATACATACATACATATACACATACATACATACGCCCGCGCACACACACACACATGCAACCACACAAATATACAATGCTATCTGATCACTCTTTGTGAAAAGACATGAAACTGAAAACCACTACCACTACCTACACACACTCACTCTCTCATTCACACACACGCATGCATGCACACACACATATACACAAACCACACACACATATACACACAAACCACACACACACTCACACTCAAATACACTGTGCACAAACACACATGTGTGGGAACAAATGGCAATTTACAAAACCACATACACACGGGGACTGGATGTAAATAAGCACATAAGTGCTTATTCCATTATCCTCAATATAAAAGAATAAAATAAAATAAAATAAATAAATAAACACACACTCACACACTCTATTCTACAACCAAGTGCACTGAAACATTTGCAAAGCGTACACAACTTGCACAACCAAACAGACTTGGATCAGAAACGTGGATTTATCAGTCACTGGGTTCACAAAGGGTGGTGCCACTCTTGTGGCGACAGGCTCTCCCCAGGGAGAGCAGCCCAAAATTCATGCAGAGAAATATTAGCCATGACTTAAGGTTGAATACAACACAAACTAACATAATACAACACAAACTAACATAAAACAATACACACACACACCTCATCAGCCACTGGAGTGCTGACATAGGTGGCAGCCCCGACAGCGTTGGGGTCGTGAACCTGTTGCATGGCAGGAACGGTGGAGACCACCGAGGTCTGGCCAAGGGCAGAGTCAAGGTCGCCTGCGTTGACCCCTGACATCGACGCCATGGGCTGCTGCACGATGATGTTGGGGTTGACGGCGTCAGACAGGCTTGATGGAGTTAACTGCAACGCCTGCACACATACACACGTGCACACACACACATTCATCCCGAGTCACAGTTTGGGTTTCATGTGCTGTATCTTATGAAGATAACTGCAACTGACTTGCTGACACAGCAGAACACTACGTCTGACCTCCGTCTGACCTTCATAATGTCCCTCCACCATGACTGTTCAGACACTGAAGACTTTTACACTTTCCAACTCATCGCAAAGATAGCAGCAACGGAGAATCAAAACAAGTCACCATGCGACAAGCTAGCAAGTCCACTGAATAAGAAATAAAATAAACCTCAGTATCAGCTAGCCAAAAGATACAGACACCTGCAGTGTTAATAATGATAATAGTAATGTATGGAATTTATACAGCCCTAAATCGGTACAGGACATTATCAAGGTGGTATAAGCTAACATTCTCAAATCTACATTCATAAAATAGATAACGTTCAACTCTATGGTCCCAGTCTTTCTACTGAACTCTCAAGTTAAGCTACCAGCCAAGCACAGCCTGCTGGAACATCCCATAAAAACAGGTCTCTGATGGAAGTAAACCCATAACCTCCCATCTAGGATTCCACTGCACGGACCACTACCTTGATTCCGACTTCACTTTCAGATTCAAACCTGAAGAAAAGACTCTGAGATGGGCATTAAGAGCCTGTGAGAATGGATTTAGCAAGAGATTGCATTGTATTGAATTGTATTGTATACCCCTTTACGTCACAGCAGATCTATCTGTGTGAAATTCGGGCTGCTCTACCCGGGGAGAGCGCGTCGCCACAAGAGCAGCGCCACCCATTATTTAAAATTTATTTTTCCTGAGATCTTCCCTCCTCTTTCGGTTGGTTTGGTTTGTTTCCTTTGTTTAAAAATTTTGGGTTTTTTGGCACCTATCCGCTGACACAGTGGCAAACTTACCTGCACCAGGTTGGGGTCAGCAGAGCCCGAGGCAGAGGGTGTGGTGGAGACCTGCTGGGTGATGATCTGGGGGTTGATGGTGATGTTGATGTTGCCCTGCTGCTGCAGCTGCTGCAAGAAGGAGGCGTCAATCTGCACCGTCTGGGACAGCAGGTTGCCGCTGGGGCCGGTCTCGATGCCGGCCAGCTGCATGCCCTGGGGCAAAGTCCCTGTCAGCCGCAGCTGTAGGCCTTCCACGATGTTCTGCAGGATCTGCCCACACACAGCACGCACATCCAGCATGACTCAGTCCAGGGCCCAGTGCTAAACTTACCCCCTTCATTTTACCTAGTCCAAGTGCGGTCAGTTCCTGCTATAATTAGCACCAGCTGGGATGGAATGGATAGCAGCTAAGAGCAGCTGAAAGTGGGGGAAACTGACAGCTGTGCACACACGTTTAACAGCTTCTTATACACTGAATTTGTTGTGGCTGTTGGGCGTTCCCCAGCTTAACACTCTGGGGGTCAACCAGAACATACGCTCATGACTCCCTCATCCCACCTCAGAATCACTGTGAGACTGGAAGTAGTAAGTACACGTTGGATGAGAAATGTGATGTATGACTTGTTTTCAAGAACCCCCGCCACACAGGCAGCTATATTTTGACTTCAGAGGAATACACTGGACTTAAGATACAAAGTGACATGAATAGAAGCTTAACCTTGAGGTAGCCCTAAGTGCTAAAATAAAAGACTTAAAACACAAAAGAGCAACATTAGCATGAAAAAAAAAATAATGCCACTTATAACAACTGTAAGAAAAACAGGAACAGGAATCATAGTGTCCTTCACTTCTTTAAATGAATAAGCAGTCAGTCTAAAAGTTAATGAACAGGAACTGAATGGACCATGACTCACTCAAGCAAACACTCAGGGTGAAGCTCGCCACACATGGACCGAGGTATACATACACTCCCCACCCCCACCCCAAACACACATTTTTTCCCAAAAAGCTGACCAACTAGGCGCGGTTGCTTACCTGCGTCGTGCCATCAGCGGTCACCTGCCCAGAGACGCTCTCGGCCGGCAAGGTCAAGGACATGGGCACGATGTTCTGCCCGGAGAGCAGCGACTGGTCGATGTTCAGCACCTGCCCTGCCAGGCCCACCTGCTGGCCCGGCCCACCCACATCCCCCGTGTTGAACACGATCAGCGGGGCCTGCTGCTGCTGCTGCTGCTGATGCACCTGCTGTTGCTGCACCTGCTGTTGCTGCTGCTGCTGCTGCTCCAACACAGCCGCTGCCGCCTGCCTCTTGCTGGTGCCGCTGCGTTTGCTGCCGCGCGGGGCATCCTGCTTGAAGTGGGAGAGGATGTGGGACTTGCGGTGACCGGAGGTTCGGAACTGCAGGTTGCAGTGGGGGCACTTGAAAGGCTTGGCCCCCGTGTGCAGCCTCATGTGCACCTTCAGGCTGCCCTTGGTGGAGAACATGGACCCACACACGTGGCAGTGGAACTGCTTCTCCGCTGTTCAACACACAAAACACACAACTCCTTTGTTTCTTTGTACTGATCTTCTTCCATCGACAGTGTGGCTATAGATAGGTGTGGCATCGGTTATGACTACTACTTTCAATATCGAATTAAACAGGATTAGGGCATTGTCTTGTTTTCACACTCATATGCACATACACACACACACATATACATGCATGCATGCACACACACACACGCACTTTCTTGTAGTCTCAGCTTGATATGCAAAAGTTTGATAACAACTGTCTTTTTCTGTCTGACTTCATTCAATCTCTTCTATTTCACACGCAATCTTACTCACTCATATCACTCACACTCTATCTCTTTTTTTCTGTCTCGTACTCTGTTTCTCTCACTCAATTCACACTCTATGACTCACCACTCACTCAGACTCTCTCTCTCTCTTACACACACACACACAAACACAATCTCTCAAACACACACACACACACACACACGCACTCTCTCTCACAACACACACAATACATACACACACACACCCTCACACACACACATACAACACACAGCACACTCACACACACCCTTATACACTCACACACACACACTCTCTCACAAACACACACTCACTCACTCACTCTCTCTCTCTCTCTCACACACACACAACACACACAATACATATACACACACACACTCCCTCTCTCTCTCACACACACACACACACACACAGCACACACTCTCACTCACTCTCACACACAACACACACACACACCCCTTATACACTCACACACACACACACACACACACAAACACACCCTTACACAAACACACACTCACTCACTCACTCACTCTCTCTCTCTCACACACCACACACCCTTATACACACACACACACCCACACCCCCACTCTCTCTCACGCACAACACTGACAAGGCTTGTGGGTCCTCATGTGGCTGTCCAGGGTGGACTTGACGGTGAAGGAGCGCTCACAGATGTGGCACTGGAAGGGCTTCTCCCCCGTGTGGATGCGGGTGTGGCGCTGAAGGTCACTGGGCTTCTTGAAGGACTTGTTGCAGTGCTGGCACTGGTGGGGGTGGGGGTAGGGGTCGTCCTCCGCCTGGTGCCTATCCTGTGCACAAGCAATCCCCTGTGCAAAATCAATCAATCAATCAATCAATCATTCGATCCTTTCTTGTCGGCACAGTTTCTGTCATCCTTCTTAGCAGAGCCGATATTCGAACAGATCAAGTTCATGAATTACAGTAACGAGCTCGACCAGGGCCAATCCAATCCAATCCAATCCAATCCAATCCTATCCAATCCTGTTGTTTACAGCCCCACTGACCACAGAGGCCATAGCGGGGCTGTCACCTCGTAACATTTTGAAAATCTCAGATTAAAACTGTGGAACGACATACAAAACGAGAGAGATGGAGAGGGCTCATCAACGTTAAACCTCCCTTGGGAGGAGAAACATGACAAAAAAGGAAGAAGAAGAAGAAGAACTTACATACAGACGAAAACAGTAATTTTATTTTATTGTATTTTGATTCAAATCCACAACAAAAATATGTCAACTTGCTTCCCAGCGCTGTTGATTTCATTTTCAGCCAGGAAAGATACCAACCGCCAGGAGTCTATAGCAGTTTGTTGGTACGGGAGGAATGCGTGTGTCTATAAAGTCAAGGGTGGTAGTGGTGTTGGTGTTGCATTTTCTCCAGCTCAACACTCTAAAAAGGTCACCAACACCCAAGAGGTCACCTACAATATGCACTCCGTCTCAATCCCCTAGAGTTAACATCAGTGCAGACTCCACTCTCCCCAAACGTTCTTCGGATGAGACTATAAACCGAGACCCCGTGTGCGAATGTATGCAGAACATCTTGCGCACATGTTAAATCCTGTTCCGCTTTTCAGAAGAGTAGGCCATTGTGTGCCGGTGGGAACAGATGACAGAATTTACAAAACCGCATATACACAAGGACTGGATGTAAAAAAAGCACAAAGCGCTTATTCCAGTATCCTCGATATAAAAGAATAAAATTTAAAATAAATTAAAATTATTAAAATTGAAAAAATAAATAAAAATAAACTCATCCCAAATGGGAATCACCGTGAAATTGAAATTACACACAGGATGGAAAAAAAACACCATCAAAACAAACGTGCAACTATCACCTTAAATTGCTCTTTTTAAAATTCTTGTGACAAGCATGAAAGCATCTGAGTCCAAAAGACCTGGCATGAATAAACTTGAAACCAAAAGGCCATTTCCTAGTAGTATGATTGGCGTCTTACTTGGGCATTTCAAGCAGGCATTTTAACAAGACACTTATCATAAATTACAGGGATCAAAATGTTACACACATACACACACACACACACACACACACACACACACACACACACAAATAGACACTCACATGGCAGGTTAAAGTGTCAAATTAACATCCAACCCCTAGGTTAAAGTGTTACATCAACATCCAACCCACAGCTTAAAGTGTCAAATTAACATCTTTCCTGAAGGTTAAAATGTCATATTAACATCCAGTCCCTAGGTTAAAAAGTCAAATTAACATCTTTCCTGAAGGTTAAAATGTCACATTAACATCCAGCCCCTAGGTTAAAAAGTCATATTAACATCCAGTCCCTAGGTTAAAAAGTCAAATTAACATCTTTCCTGAAGGTTAAAATGTCACATTAACATCCAGCCCCTAGGTTAAAAAGTCATATTAACATCCAGCCCCTAGGTTAAAAAGTCAAATTAACATCTTTCCTGAAGGTTAAAATGTCACATTAACATCCAGCCCCTAGGTTAAATGTCATAAACATCTAGTCCCTAGGTTAAAATGTCACATTAACATACTGCCCTAGGTTAAAAAGTCACATTAACATCCTGCCCTAGGTTAAAAGTCAAATAAACATCCTGCCCCTAGGTTAAAAGTCAAATAAACATCCAGTCCCTAGGTTAAAAAGTCAAATAACATCCAGTCCCTAGGTTAAAAGTCAAATAAACATCCAGTCCCTAGGTTAAAAAGTCAAATAAACATCCAGTCCCTAGGTTAAAAAGTCAAATAAACATCCAGTCCCTAGGTTAAAAAGTCAAATAAACATCCAGTCCCTAGGTTAAAAAGTCAAATAAACATCCAGTCCCTAGGTTAAAAAGTCAAATAAACATCCAGTCCCTAGGTTAAAAAGTCAAATAAACATCCAGTCCCTAGGTTAAAAGTCAAATAAACATCCAAACCCTAGGTTAAAAGTCAAATAAACATCCAAAACCTAGGTTAAAAAGTCACATTAACATCCAAAACCTAGGTTAAAAAGTCACATTAACATCCAAAACCTAGGTTAAAAAGTCGAATTAACATCCAGCCCCTAGGTTAAAGCGTCACATTAACATCCACCCCACAAGTTAAAGCGTCACATTAACATCCACCCCACAAGTTAAAGCGTCACATTAACATCCACCCCACAAGTTAAAGCGTCACATTAACATCCACCCCACAAGTTAAAGCGTCACATTAACATCCACCCTTCAAGTTAAAGCGTCACATTAACATCCACCCCCACAAGTTAAAGCGTCACATTAACATCCACCCCACAAGTTAAAGCGTCACATTAACATCCACCCCACAAGTTAAAGCGTCACATTAACATCCACCCCACAAGTTAAAGCGTCACATTAACATCCCCCCCACAAGTTAAAGCGTCACATTAACATCCACCCCACAAGTTAAAGCGTCACATTAACATCCACCCCACAAGTTAAAGCGTCACATTAACATCCACCCCACAAGTTAAAGCGTCACATTAACATCCACCCTTCAAGTTAAAGCGTCACATTAACATCCACCCCCACAAGTTAAAGCGTCACATCAACATCCACCCCACAAGTTAAAGCGTCACATTAACATCCACCCCACAAGTTAAAGCGTCACATTAACATCCACCCCACAAGTTAAAGCGTCACATCAACATCCACCCCCACAAGTTAAAGCGTCACATTAACATCCAGCCCACAAGTTAACTACCTTGACTTCACTGATGCGATCCTTCTCTGAGGCGGACTCTATGAGGATCTTCTCAGATACGGACATGTTTTCGTCAGCGGGTATCTTCTTCATGGCCTCCAGTGCAGCTTCCCCCTCCACCTCCACCAGATTCACCGTCTGCGTTGTTGGCTGGGGGGCAAGGTTCTCGTCCCCTGATCACACACAAAAAACACAGGTGGGTCTCCATGAAGCTCACGTCTGGCTAGTCAGGTAGAGTCAAAAACACTTCAATCATCTCATGAAGGGCAAGTACAAAACTGACAGGCATATTGATACGAATCGTAATCTTGAAAGATTAAAGAAAACTACAATTCATATTGGTTTAAACGTTTTCTTTTTTTTCAGCAAGCAATGGGAATTTTTGTGTACAGTGTGATATATTTATGAAGATCATACTATATTTTTTATTTTATTTAAAAATCCATGCAAATCAGCTGGCTATGTAAATACGAATTTCTTTGATGTGACCTATGAGTAAGGCAATGAGATATGTTCATGATGACCATACTATAAAAAAACAACAAAACAAAAGACCCATGCAACACAGTTAGCTACGTGAATACGAATTTCTTTGATGTGACCAATGATCTAAGGCAGTGAGATATGTATATGGTGATCATACTACTGATCTATCCAAAAAAAAACACACCCAAAAAACCCTGAAAAATGGTTGGCTATGTGAATAAAAATTTCACTAGCATGATCTTTTAGTTGGCAAAAGCAGCGAGACACTGAATAATTGTTTTCAATCTTGATAAATTCTGATTTATAAAACAGCTGCACAGTTTGGAACTTATCACAGTCAAAATGACAGTCCTGAATTGGTTTCTGAGGACACAAAAGAAATGCTTTGGATTAAACACACACACAGAGCCAAAAAATCCGTTTTGGATTTACAGCCTCCTCTCTCAAAGAAAGTAAAAACTACAACCAAACTAACCAAAACAAAAACTTCACACGCAACAAAAAAGAAAAAAATCAACCCAACAACAAACAAAAACAAAACACAACCCCCCCAAAAAAACCCAAACCAACCAAGCCTACACCACCACGGCTTCTACCCCGGCCCAAGTTCCAGGAAAAAACTCACCGACTCCCTCCAGGATGACTGGTTTTCCCGTGGACCTGCTTGACGTGGCGCTTACAGGTGGCCAGGGAGCGGAACGTCTGCGGGCACATGGGGCACTTCACCTGCTGCTGCTGCTGCTGCTGCTGGCTGTGCGACAGCATGTGGCGGTTGAGGGCGGCAGTTGGAGCTGAACTGGGCCTGGCACACGGAGCACAGCAGCAGCAGCAGCTGGTCGGCAGCCTTGCTGGCGCTGTGGCTCTTCAGGTGAGCCTTCATCAACGCCAGCGAGGCGTGGCTGCTGTCACACTTGGGGCACTTGTAGGAGCCAGGCACTGAAACAGACAGTGGGGATGAAAAACACACCGTGTGAAGGTCTTGTATGCCCTTGTTGACACTGCTCACTATGGATGTGTGTATGTGTATGTGTGTGTGTGTGTGTGTGTGTGTGTGTGTGTGTAAATGTCTATGGATATCCCCAAAGTCAGAATGTGGGCACTTTGACGGTGGGCAAATGATCGCTTACGCAGAAATCTCACCATTTGGAGAACCTCTAAACTGTAGCCACGGAAAAATCAACAACAACAAAAGTCTATTGGTATGGATTTTTTTTTTTAGCTATCTATTTATTACACATTCACACACACACACACACACACACACATACACACACACACACACACACATACACACACACTCACTCACTCACTCACTCAATCACATGACCAGAATGATAAGATGGACAAGACCAGGCACCAAAAAAAAACCAGAACACAAAACCATAAACAAAGCAAAGGGGAATGAATCTTAGTCACGCTAAAACAGGATGTTTTGCAAGATTTCAAATGAAAAAAGACAATCAAAGCACTAGCTGAATGAGCTAAAAATGTAAATAAGAAATCTACATCAATATGCCAACAACGCATAATATAACACACCCAGATCACTTGTCGTAATCAAAACCATACAAGCATATTGCTAGCTTCCAAACTGTCTTAATTTCTAGCTGCTGATTTCAGGAGAAAAAAACAACTGGCCCTTAGTGAAAAGTGCTTCTGTGTGTGTGTGTGTGTGCGTGTGCGTGTGTGTGTGTGTATGTGTAAGTGCATGTGTGGGCATGCTTGTGAATGTGCATATTTATGTGAGTAGCACATTCAGTCCATGCATATGCATACAAAAACAGTGCATCTTTTTTTGATCAGTAATGATATTACTCCAACCCGACCCAAAATTTTCAAGCAACATGCACGTTAAATCACAATCTTAACTATCAGCGAAGTGTTCTCATCAAATTAAAGCCAAAACATTTTTTGAAGACAATGTGAACCAACAGATGTAAATCATCTAAAGATGTAAATCAACAAAAGACATAACATTACCAAGTTGCTCAAACAAAACCTTGAAGAGCTTTTCTTGGACAATGTGAACTTAACTGGTGCAACTTGAAATGCTTTTCTGGACAATGTGAACTTACCTGGTGCAATCACCACAGAACCAACACTACCACCTACTTACCTGAATGAGTGGCTAGATGCTGCTTGAGGTCGGAGGTCTTGCTGAACTCTTTATCACAGCTGCTGCACTTGTAGATGCGGCTGAAGGCTGCAGAGGGCTCCACTGGCTCCACCTCCGGAAGATCTTCCCCTTCCGTGTCTTCCAGCACTGAGGGGTCTGCCTCACTGAACACACCAAATGACGGAAATGCATCGGTATTCGCTAACTTCAGTCAGCTACTCAACGTTGTGTCACATGGAAATGTTTTCCTTCGGAACATTTTTCAGAAATATGATGGTTGGAAACTGGATTTGTTTTCTGTATTGATCACTTTATAAGATGAAAATGTTTGTTAATGTCGGCGTTGAAACAAACACACACTGATCATATAACATGGGTTCTATCCATTATAAAAACCAACTAAATTCATATGCCAAAGCATTATTCCATAGAGCACATATCATTGGTATACACACACACATGCACGCATGCACCCACACACACACACACAACCTCCCACTCACATACACAAACACTCTCCACCCCCCACCCTCCCCACACACACACAAACATCCTCCCCCCGCAAACACACACACAACCCTCCCTGCCCCCCCAAAACCACACAGTCCGCACCATCATTACAGTGTACTGCCACCACTGCCACAGCAGCTGTCAGTGACCTACCTGGGCTGCAGGATGTTCTGCATGTGGTGGATGCCCCCGGCAGGGGTGGACTGCTGGATCAGCCCCGAGTTCAGACCACTCATGTCCAGCTGCTGGGTCTGCAACAAGTATCCAGCAAAACACTTACTGCATGCACTGTTCTGTTATGTAGTGCGAATACAAACACGCACAAAAACAGAGCTCCTTCATCCCTTCAACAGCAAGAGAATCAGAACTTCATCTGGGTTACAAGCATGACTTTTCAAGATTTATCATATGTCAGTATCACACAAAAAACAGAGTTCCTTCATCCCTTCAACAGCAAGAGAATCAGAACTTCATCTGGGTTACAAGCATGACTTTTCAAGATTTATCATATGTCAGTATCAGAATTTCAGGCCAACCCCTGTATATACTTATGGGGGGGGGGGGGGGCATGAAGGCCTAGTGGTTCAAGTGATGCACTTGCAGTATGATGGCCTGGGGTAGAGCCTGGGTTCAAACCACCACCAAGACATCCCTTCACATTTTCCGACTTTCCCCTAGAGTTAACTGCAGTGTTACATTATTTTTTGGTTTGTTTTCTTCAAAACAACGAAACTGCAGTGTTACATTATTTTTTTGTTTGTTTCCTTTAAAAACAACGAAACAGCTGCAGTGTTACATTATTTATTGTTTGTTTCCTTCAAAAACAACGAAACAGCTGCAGTGTTACATTATTTATTGTTTGTTTCCTTCAAAAACAACGAAACAGCTGCAGTGTTACATTATTTTTTTGTTTGTTTTCTTCAAAGCAACGAAACAGCTGCAGTGTTACATTATTTATTGTTTGTTTCCTTCAAAAACAACGAAACAACTGCAGTGTTACATTATTTATTGTTTGTTTCCTTCAAAAACAACGAAACAGCTGCAGTGTTACATTATTTTTTGTTTGTTTCCTTCAAAAACAACGAAACAGCTGCAGTGTTACATTATTTATTGTTTGTTTCCTTCAAAAACAACGAAACAACTGCAGTGTTACATTATTTATTGTTTGTTTCCTTCAAAAACAACGAAACAACTGCAGTGTTACATTATTTATTGTTTGTTTCCTTCAAAAACAACGAAACAGCTGCAGTGTTACATTATTTTTTGTTTGTTTCCTTCAAAAACAACGAAACAGCTGCAGTGTTACATTATTTTTTGTTTGTTTCCTTCAAAAACAACGAAACTACTGCTTAATTTCTGCCACTTCAGCTAACAAGTTTGCTGTGACCAGAGCAGCATACACGATAGTTGTCAGCATGAAATGTTTCCCTTCAAAGCATTGCGGATGGAAATTATGACCAACAAATCTGATCTTCTTTGTAACCACGAAAGTAAATTATAGAAGAAAACGAAGGAGGAAAAAAGAGGAGGAGATACAGAAAAAGATGAAGAGGAAGCTTACATTATAGGTCAATATTAAAAAAATGTTTAAAAAGAAACATGAACAAACAAAAGCTGCCTGAGCTCTAAAAACAAATAATAATAATAAAATAAATAAATAAACAAACAAATTTTAAAAGGGAAAAAAAGTATTACAAACATTACAAGACCACTATTTTCACAAAACCTACATTACCACGAGATTTATTTTGTTTTCTTTACTCAAACATAACACAGACTTCACATAAACAGAAAACACTGCCACAATAACCCCTTTAATAAATAAAAAACATAATAATAAAAATAAAAATTTTTAAAAAGAAGAGAGAGCTCCACCAGTTGAGAGCTAGCGAGCAGTGGCCGAATGAAACAGGTATTTCTCATTTCTTTTACTTTCAGTCCCTGCATCAAACAACTCCGCTAGGACTTTAATACATCCATCCAACCACCAAACACACAACCCACCCACCTGGAAGGTCAGCTGGTTCTGAGACATGGGGGTGAGGGGGGAGGGGATGGGCTGGGAGGGCTGGGTGGTGGTGGTGAGGGTGGTGGTGAGGGTGGGGTTCAGGGGTGCGGAGGTCAGGGTCTGCGTGAGCTGGTCCCCCAGCTGTGGCTGCAGCTGCGCGTTGAGCTGACCGAAGCCTTGCTGACCGCCCAGGGAGAAGGACTGGTTGAAGCTGGCCTGCTGGTCAAACACCTGCAACAGGGCGTGTGAGTTTAGTGTTTAACGTTCAACTTCTTCTTCTTCTTCCTTTTTTTGTTATGTTTCTCCCAAGGGAGGTTTGACATTGATGAGCCTTCTCCATCGCTCTCTGTTTTGAGCTTCCTCCTTATTTATGCCCCTTTCTCTAAGATCATCTGCAATACAGGCAGCTCAGGTCTTGCTAGGTCTTCCCTTTGGTCTCTTTCCATCCACTACGAAGTTCATTGCTCTTTTTAATGATGTGGTGGTCTGCTTTCCGTTGAACGTGCCCAAACCAGCACAGTCTATTGGTACTAGCTACAGACTTCAGATCATCAACTTTGCACATTCTCCATAGTTCTTTATTTGTGATCCTGTCTTCCCATTTGATCTTTGTCATGTAGCATAGCATTCAGTTTTCAAGAGTGTTTAATGTTCAACATAGAAACAAAATGATAAAGAGTGTTAATAACTGATCCTGCTGCTCCAAGATCTACCTAATGCTATTCCGAAGACTCTTCAATCGACAGTTTGCAAAGTGTACGATAATATTCACAATACACACACACATGCGCATGCACTGCACATACACACACACACACAAACATATGCCAGCACACAAGCATATCCATGCAAACATAAATGCACATACACACATACACATGTGCATGCATAACTACACACACACTTCATAAACATGTCCATGTGCGCACTTGCATGTGAACACACAAGACACTTCTGGCTTTGTGGTGACTTACAGGCAACACACCAATGTAGAAAGCTAAGCAATCTCAAACTGTTGAATCAAAACCCAACCCTTTTTTTTAATTCCACAATTTCACTAGACCTTAAACAACGACGCAAGCGCTAATCTTTGGCATGTTACGATAAAGTACCCAAGTCTACCACGGATTTCAGAGGCATCGAACACAGTTATAGCAGAAGTGGAGCTATCTCCGAGAAAAATTGTGAGAGAAAATCAACCAACCAGGCAAAACTGTATCATGGTGCCAGACAATGCTTTTACAGGTCCCATGCTACGATGATTCCTTTTCAGGAAGACTGGCCCCAATTTCACACAAACAAATTTTTTTCCTTTTTTTTTGTTTCCAAATATAAGATCAGATTTTCAGTTTTCAAAAAGAATCTGTTTAAGAAGAGATCGTATCATACCAACCGGTACACAACGCACAAAGCAATACAGAACACACACAGAATCGCCACAACACAAACACAAAGTCTACACGCGTCCCTCCTTCCACCCACCTGCTGATTCAACGTCTGCTGCAGCGTCTGGTCGAGGGTGGACCCTCCAAAAGCGTCCGTCAGCCCCGAGGCGTTCAGGTCGTGCTGCGACAGGGTGGCAGAGCCTCCCATGTCCGCCGTGGACAGTTCCGTCAGCCCCGAGGCACCCTGGGGATGATGGCCCAGGTCCCCGTCGTTGCCGGTGGTGACGGACTCTTCGTTGTCCACCACCCCCACCTCTTCCACCACGTCCGCTGCCACGCTCTGTCCGACGTCCTGAAGGGACTGGATGCTCACTTCATGGCTGGAAGGAAAAAGATACCGCTTGTATTATACAAATGGCAACTATTTCTACTTCTTTCTTGTGCGTGTCAGCTATTTCTACTTCTTGTGAATGTCAGCTATTTCTACTTCTTGTGAATGTCAGCTATTTCTACTTCTTTCTTGTGAATGTCAGCTATTTCTACTTCTTTCTTGTGAATGTCAGTTATTTCTACTTTTTTCTTGTGAATGTCAGCTATTTCTACTTCTTTCTTGTGAATGTCAGTTATTTCTACTTTTTTCTTGTGAATGTCAGCTATTTCTACTTCTTTCTTGTGAATGTCAGCTATTTCTACTTTTTTCTTGTGAATGTCAGTTATTTCTACTTCTTTCTTGTGAATGTCAGTTATTTCTACTTCTTTCTTGTGAATGTCAGCTATTTCTACTTCTTGTGAATGTCAGCTATTTCTACTTCTTGTGAATGGCGGCTATTTCTACTTCTTTCTAGTGAATGTCAGCTATTTCTACTATGGCAACTATTTCTACTTCTTCTTTTGTGCGGTAACTATTTCTACTTCTTTGTGTATGGCAACTATTTCCACTACTTCCTAACCCTCTGGCTTGCATTACCAGGGCTCACTACTGATGGAGGTTTCTGTGTTTGCTGCCATTTTCTCACCCTCTGGGTAGTCACCTTCCCACTTCAAGAATGAGGTCTATACCAGGCAACAATGTGCACAGATTTATTGGTGTGTGTGTGTGTGTGTGTGTGTGTGTGCGTGCGTGCGTGCGTGCGTGCGTGCAAGCGTGCGTGAGTGCGTGTGCTTTTTAAGGGTGAGTTGTGTGTGTGTTGTTAGTTTCTCATTCATTTCTACCTAGATGTAACAGCCGACTCTTTCTTGAAAGGTAGGGCGAGGTTTATCATGCATGTAAGATAGTCTGTGCCTGTGTTAGTGGGTTTAAAAGTCTCATACAAAAGGACTAGACCAGGGCTGGAATCAACACAACCGCTGCTTCTAAAAGAGAAAGTCTTTTCTTACGTGCCTACAGCAGGCAAGATTCAAACCCCTGACTCCTGGATCATGGGTCAAACCTTTTTTTTTTTTTTAACCCAGCTGAGCCAACATATTTCAAGTCAGACTACATGGATGTGAAAAAAAGTATTATTTACATAGATTGTTTGGTGTTCTTGGTTGTTTTTTTAACATTTACTAAACTGAATGCTCAACATTCAAATACATTTATTTGGTTTTAGTCATACACAGACATTGTCCTTTAGTGAATCCTCTTCACACCTTTTTTTTCTTCTTTATAATAGATCTTTGGACTGGAATACGCAAAAATGAAATTCTCTCCTTTCTGGAGCGAAGCAATTCATTCTCAGTTTCTTACTCAGCATCTTTCAAACAAACCCCCTTAAATTGATTTTCTTCAAAGCAAAAAAAGATCTGCATGTTAAATACTCAATCTAATAATAATGAATAATACACGGAATTCATACAGCTCTATATCTTGTGAAAACAAATCAAAACACTTATAGAGCCATATTCAAAAAACAAAAACAAGCAAACAAAACAAAAAAATACAAACAACAAACAACAACAACAGCAGACCTAAATCAGCAACTTCAGTTCAACAAACAATACAAAGGATTTTTTTTCTTTTCTTTCCTTTTTTTAAAGAAGACAGTTCCATAATCTAGACAGACAGACATAAATTCTTACCGATGGGTCTTCATGTGTTTCTTGCAGTTGACAGAGGTCTTGAAGGTCTTCTGACAGTAGGGACACATGAAGGGCCGGACCTCGCTGTGGGTGGACATGTGTCGCTTCAGGGAGCCGTTGGTGGTGAAGGCGGTGTCACACACCAGGCACTTGTAGTTCTTCACACCGGAGTGGGTGCGGGCGTGCGCCTTCAGCACGCCGCTGGACACGAAGCTGTGCAGACACTGCGAGCACCTGAACGGCTTCTCCCCTGCAGCGACAGCACACACACACACACACACACACACACACACACACACAAGCTCTGGTTCAGTCGAGTGTTACGAGCAAAAATGGTACAACGGGGTGGAAACCGAATTAGTTGTGAAACAAAGTATCAGCTTTGAGGGTTTATGCACAGTAATGCACAGTAATACACAGTAATGCATAGTATTGTCTGTTGGTTGTAATTTTCACACTGAAAGAAATTTGCTTTAAAAAAGTATATATATATTTAAATAGAAATCAAGTAATTGTTTTTTTAGCTGCTGCTTGTTGCTTAATGTAACAGTTAATTTACTTCTTTTTTTTGGTACTTGAAAAAAAAATATTAAACTATCTCCCATGTTCTACATTCAAAAGTAGAGAAAAAAACAACCCGCAACTAATAAATACATGTGAAAAAAACCCAGAGAGAAAGCTATTTCTTTCATGATGTAATAATGCATAAAAATTTCATGCTTTTGACTACACTATCACATTTCATAGGGGGGGAGGGGGGGGGAGGGTTAAGAGACTTAGGCTTTGTGGAAATTTCATGTACTTTATCCACTTTCCCTCCAACACATAAGGTGCTAAGAAACAGTCTTTGTGAATTTTCATTTATTAGCTGAGGAAGAAGGGGAAAAACAAACCATCCCTTGGGAAAGCTGAACAGCAGAAAAACTTCAAAGACGACAACCTCTTCAGGAAAGTGTTTCAGCCCTTGATTACACCACACAGGACTGCACTGTCTGTATTTTGCACAAGCACTAGAGGCTGAAAACTCAAACTCTCCTATTCACACAGAAATGCACTGCCTGTATTTTGTATGAAATGAGCACTAGAGGCTGAAGAAAACTCTCCTGTTCACGTCTAGTTCTGCAAAGCATAAAGTAAAGGCCTGCCTGTCTGTGGTGACCAACCTGTGTGTGAACGGATGTGCTGCTTGAGGTGACTGGACTTCTTGAAGCCTCGCTGGCAGTAGGCACACTTGTAGGGCCGGTCCACACTCCCACTCTCCCCCAGGTAGTGGGGGAACATGGAGTGTTTGGGCAGCTGCTGGATCAGCCCTGAAGTCAAAAGGCAAAAAATACCATCTAAGATTCGCTCGGTCTGTCTCTCTCTAAACTGATAAATGACAGAACACAGAGGACAGACACACACAATTTTGTTGTTGCTGTTCCTCAGCTAGAGCTGCAGGGTTCACACAAATGGTGAGGTTTTGTGTAAGCGACTGTTTTTACCTGCCGTTAAGGTAACCGTATTCTGACTTTGGGGATGATGTCTAAACACAACACCTGTGTACATCCATTCCTACTGGCACGAAATTGCCTACTAATCCAAAAGCAGAACAGGTTTTTAATGTGTGCACAAAATGGCCTGCATGCATTTGCACACAGTACCTTGATTTATAGTCTCATCCGAAAGACTTAGGGGAGTGGAGTCGGTAATGATATTAGCTCCAGGGAGAAAATCCCCTCAAACGAGTGCCTCATTATGGCTCAATCCCTGGCTGTCAGATCACAATCTCAACATGCTAACCACTAACAGACGGGCATACATACATACAGATGGCTAAACAGAACAACAAAATATAGATACAGCTGCAAAAATCCACTAATACAAGCAGTAATAAACATCAGATAAAAAATCTGCACACACACACACACACACAACACACACACACACACAACAACACACACACACACACACACACACCCCAACCTGACAGAGGAGACACCTCACCTGTATCAGTGATCAAAATCGGCTCCTGCAAGGGAATGTCTGGCAGCATGTCGTTGCGGGCTGCCCGCTTGAAGACGCGGCGAGGACGAGGGTGAGGGTTATTGGGGTCTCTGAAGTGAGACATGATGTGGGACTTGCGGTGAGCCGACGTGCGAAACTTCTTGTCGCAGTGCTGGCAGTCAAACGGCTTGGCACCTGAAAAGAACACAGCTTTGCCATCCATCTATCACAACACAGGGGTGTAAAGGTGTTGACAGACTAACACCCATCACACCCCCCACCCCCCTCCACTCTCAAGCATCAGGCAGGGCAAACCAGATCCTTAACTCTCCTTCACTGTGACGTGCCGAAGCTTAAGATTCGGCAGAATTACAAATTTTTTTAATACACTAAACAATGTTCAACTGAAGGGAAAGTACTCTGGCCTGTAGGGCAATCATTTTTCTAAACACAGTTGCTTTCCTTGACCATAAACTTGCCTACTTTGCATGTGTTGGCTATTTTTCTTTGACATGTCGACAAGCGTATTCTTTGGGATTTCCGGCTCTCCAGAGTTATGATTTTAAAAACAAAAGTTGTATAATGCAAAAAGTGACACCAGATGGATTCATCCAACTTCAGGGAACTTTACTTTGGTGAAAAATCATCACATTGTTTCAAGGGGACCAGTTGAACAGTTCAAGCCATGTAAGATAAGCAGCCCTAATTTTCAAAACTTTTTACTTTTCAGCATTCAGTGACATATTTTGAAAATTTGTTTAAAAAATAATTACAATCATCTATTGAAAAACTGAGTAACAATCTCAAAAGTAAACAATAAACTTTTCAATGATGTATAATTTGTATGTCTTTATTATGTTGGGTAAATCTGCTGAACTTTTCAAATATAGCCAAAATCACGCGTCACCACAAAATGGCAGGATCCATTTCACTGCACCTCCAGTGAGTTAACGGACTGTCTGTCACCCTAAACTTATGCTTCAAGAAGCTCAAGCCATCAGGTTCAATCAGACTGTTTCAAATAGGCCCTGTTCTATGCAGGCAGCTCATATCCTCCAATCAATGCTCAGTTTGAAGCTTAAGGTGATACTGTGCACTTGCGAGTGCCTGTGCCTTGTGTGTGTGATTGAAGCCTTGGGGCTCAAAGCAGTCTTTATTTTGCACACTTTCAAACATTTCATATGGCAGTTCGTTCTCTTCACACGGACAGGTCTGGATGAACAGGTTTCAGTCTTCTTCTTCTTCATCAAACACTCGTACAGCAACTATTGTTGCCTGTCATATGAGCGAAAATGTGTTGCACTGCCGTTAAGTGCCTGAGAAGTCAGACTCAGCGCATCTGATTTTGGCATGAGGTTTGCCTCGGAATTGCAAGGTTGGAAAGGCCAGTGTGTCAGATACATTTCACTTTCAGTCACAATAGCTTCCTTTGTGAAATTTGGGCTGCTGTTCCTGGGGAGGAGATGTTAAGACTGGCACAGTGCTACCCTTTTTTTCTCCCTGTCTGTAACTGTACTTCTCTTCCTATGAGAGGGGCTTGTACGACATAATTTTCCCAGGAATCATTCCCCTCTTTCCTGCAAGGGACTGCTGGGGGTCTGTCAGTATAAATAGCATCCCCACATTCTGGAAATTCTGTGCTAGGAAAACCCTCTTTTCTATCCCTTCATTTCTGCTTTGTTACTTTTTTTTCCTGTCACCACCTTCTTGCCTATTTTCTACCTTCTTGGTCCATTCTCCTGGGGTTTTTCTCCCAGAAAGACTTAAAAAGGTAGCAATTTTTTCCCACGCCATTTGGATGCGCTGGACCTGACTTGTCAGGCGCTTAACAGCAGCACAATGCATTTCTGCCTGTATGACAGGCAATAGTTGCTGTCTGAATTCTCCTCTTGACACGAGTTCTTTTAGGTACACACATACACACGACACTATCTTTTTATAGACGTTACACTCTGTCAAAGAACAACATTAACAACTAATCCAAACCAACAACTGAAAACCAAAGATTAACTGACTGAATCAAAGCCCAAAGGCTAGCTGGCTACTACGAAAGGAAAGAAACAATGGAAAAAGGAACAAGGTACACATCGCAATGATCCACTTACAAAAGAAAATACATCTGGAGTACACTAATACACACATGCATATGTGTGCATGTGTGCGCGCGCACGCACACACACACACACTCTCACACAGCAGCAATACCTGTGTGGAGTCGAAGATGGACCTTGAGACTTCCTTGAGTGGAGAACAGCTTGTTACACTCGTCACACCTGTAGTCCTTCACGCCCGAGTGGGTTTTGATGTGGGCCGTCAGGGTCGACTTGACGGCAAAGGCGCGGTAACACTGCGTGCACTTGTAGGGCTTCTCGTGGGTGTGGATGCGGATATGTCGCACAAGGTCGCTGGGCTTTTTGAACTCCTTGCTGCAGTAGGTGCACTGATGCCACCGCACACCGTTCACCTGCAACACACAGCTTGGCTTCAAATATGTGTCACACAGCTCTCAAGTTTTCCCCACTTTCAGCAGAACTGCTCTCAGCTGCCGTCCATTCCATCCCAGTCCAGCCCAGCTGGGGCCAGCTGGTGTTAAATATAGCAGGGACTGACCACACTTAGATAAGTAAAAGGAAGGGGCATGCTGAATTTACCACAAATCCAGCATCACTCAGTCAAGGGTCCAGGGCCCAGCACTAAAATCAGCCCCTCACTTTTACCAAGTCCAAGTGTGGTCAGTTTCTGCTTTAATTAGCGCCAGCTGGGATGAAATGGATAGCAGCTGAGAGTAGCTCAAAGTGGGGGAAACTGATAGCTGTACGCTGCGGTCATCGCCATGCCTGAGTCAGTGTATATTCACACAACTGTAGCTGCAAAACTGTGTCAATTATTCCTTTATTTCACTCCTGTGAGTCCTTGAGGGTAGGAGTTTTTACCATCTCCTTGGTGAACTAAAAGTGAGGACCTGCCGGTGTCTTCATTCCCTTCAAGTATGCACACATGCAGAAAATCAACTATGCATGTTAAAAATAAAAACTTTTAAAATCCTGAGCAAAAAGGAAAAAGGAGGTGCCCTGAACTTGGAATGTGTCTGCTGATGCCAGCAGGCAGATCTGCAGTTACAATGGCAGGAGCAAACCAGGCTCTACACATTTTGCCCAATATGGCTATTTCATTCTATGTAGTCTTCTTCCCCTTATATTAAAAAACAAAAGTCTTCCTCCCCTCCTCCCAATAATTTCCTTTTCATTACTCATAGCTTTTAACATTACTGTACTTGTGTAAACTTTTAATGCTATCCTTATAATTATCCCTTATTTTTTAAAAAGATAGATTGTTTGAAAAACAAAAACAGGACTTTAATAGCTACAAGTTCTTAAAGTTAAAAAAAAATAAAAATAAATAACAGAAACACAAAAACTATCTTCAAGAAAATGTCTTGAAAAAATCTAAAAGTGATACTCATTTCAACGAACCATATGCTTGTTCAAGAAAAAAGATCCATTCCGCTCATGCAATGACCGTACCTTTCGGATGTGGTGTTTCTTGGTGACCCCTGTCGCCGAGTCATGCACAGTCATCATCATGGTGCTCCTGGGCATGCCGGAAGTGATGGAAGACAGGGTGGAGGTGGAGGAGGCGGAAGGCTGGGGCAAGGCGGCTTCCTGTCCACTCTCCGGCACATGACTGGCCACTCCACTGTTCTCCAACGCCTGTCGCAGGATGTCAGATGCTCCTGCCATGCTGCTCGTCTGAAAACACATCACCATCATCTTCAGGTTCATGGGCTAGTAAAACCTCCTACCTCAATAGGGGTACAAACAGAACTGCAAATACGAAATACTTTTTTTTTTTTTAAAGATATAAAGGGCAGCACTGCGTTAGCAGCGATGCAATCTCCCCAGGAAGAGCAGGCCAAATTCCATGCAGAAAAATCTGCCGCGACTGACAGAAAATAATGTCAACCAGAAATCTTAAATCGAGCACACGAGTCTCAAGATACCAAGCCGCTTACACCACAAGTCCAATCTAACAAAACCTGGAACACATAATGGAGACAATGAAATATCCTGCCTTTATATCTCAGATATATATTACAGGAGCAGGTTAACAATAACATCACCAGATTTATCCTCAGACTATGCTAAAGGCTACAAACTTAACTCCATTAATACCTTGTGCCTACGAATACCTAGATTCAACCAATCTACCGTTGGCCGCTGCTCTTTCTCTATTTCGGGTCCATCGACCTGGAATGAGCTCCCTCTCTCTCTTCGCCAGAAGCCTAGCTATGACACTTTTAAATCCAGCCTCAAGACATATTTATTTCAAACCTAAGATTTTCCCCCTCCTGTTTCATATCAGAACTATCCCACCCTTCACTAACCCATGTCCTATCATCCTGCTAAAGTATATGACCTGTGTGTGTGTGCCTTGGAAAAACATTTGACTATTGCAACTTTATTTCATAGTTTTGGTCCGCAGCGTACCATGTTTGTAATATCTGTTTGAACTATTGATTATTTGTCATTGGTTGTATGACTGTGTAAGATTAGGTTGAATGCATGCGCTTTGATTTGTCTTTGCAAGATATAGCGCTATATAAGTTCCATTTATTATTATTATTATTTAAGAAATAAAAAATCAACAAGAATGAGGATGATGCTAGTGCTGCCACAGCCCCGCTGGATTTGAGGCTTCTTGACAGGGCATGCTTCCTTTCAAACTATATCCATCCCCAAGTTGGAATACGGCTACCTTAGGTTGCATAAGCAAAATCTCACCACTGGCGAACCTCGGAAACCTGACTGAAAAACAAACAAACCCACCCCAACTTTATCCTAGCAAGGTCCAAGAGACGAAAACACAATGTGAGCAATATGATCATACTGGCATCAGTAAAACTAATGATAGCTGACTATGTGAACTTCCTGCTAAGCTTACAGCACACTCAACTTTGGGCATCTGTGTGCTGGAGACAGCCTACAAAATCTGAAAACACTTAGATACCTCTCAAGCGGCTCAAACCCATTATCTCCTATCCGGGAGTCTACTATGCTAACCAATACTTCACCAAGTCGGATAATTTTTCCTACCCTTTTGGTTATTTTTGGTTGTTGTTCTGGGCATAGGTGGATGAAACAAACAGATTTAGAGCACAGAGAATCAAAGAAAAAGTTTGGCAGCAACATTACCCCAACACCTCAAAGTTAGGAGTGTACAGTTCCAAATTACACACACACACACAAAGACGTTAGATAAAAGATCTAACACACACACATACATGCATATCACAACAAACACACACACAACACATATCAAATCCCAACACACACACACACACACACATCCCAACACAACACACACACACACATACAACACACACATCCCAACACACACAACACACACACATCCCAACACACACATACCTGGTCATGCATCTGAGCGGCATGCACAGCCTCTCTGACTTCAGCAGCGTCCTGGGCAGACAGTTGTCCATTCTCCCCCGCTCCTGCCTCCAGGTCAAAGAGCATCATGTTGCCGTCCACTGTCTTCTCTTCCCCAGCCCTTGGCATCTCCACCTGCATGGCAAACGTCTGAAACAATGAACTGCTCATGCAAACATCTGTCCTCACTCCTATACAGTAAAGGTAAAGGTAATAACAGTGTTCCCATAACTTGTGCGGTCATTGGGGAGCAAGATGTCAGAGACTTCAGCTTTAAGGGGGGGGGGGGGGGGGGCAGATTTTTTTTTTTAGGATGGCGCCCATCTTCTCACCATCACTGCTATACCTACCCTGACCCTGAAGAGGGCCTGGTGCCCATTTACAGCTGGGTGACCTGGGGGACTGTGCTGAAGCACAAATGGTCACCCATCCAAGAAGTAACCATGCTCATTGCTGCTTAACCGTAAGTAGGGGAGAGTGAGTGCTCTGACCACTGAGCTATCCTATCCCCACACTCAACAGAGTACCTAAGTTCAAAACCCTATGAGGCGAAAAGTTTTATTTTCACCTCAATTCTGCTACTTAACAAGCACATTAACAACAATGCATATGCACTGACCAAACGAGAGAAGGAGGAGTGGAGAGGAAGGGACGTTTGGGGGGAGGGAGGGGAGTGGGGAGAGAGGGGAGTGGGGGGGAGACAGAAAGAATAGCAGGACTCAAGTAAACTGTATTGTATTGTATACCACTTTAAGTTAAATGAATGGGACCCTTGAAGAGATGTGCGTTTCTTTTTAACTGAGCACACAGTTTCATGTCTGTATGCTTTTTAATGGACAGTGATGCCATATGCTCAACTACAACTTCCTTCAGACTTTTTTCAAACAAGAGTCCAATCAAAGGGAAACTACTCAGGCTGTTAGATCAACCCTTTCTCTTGGTGACAGCTTTTCTCCTGATCAGTAATGGTGATTTTTATGTTATTGTGATACAACTCTCGGCGACTGGATTTTCTCAAGAAGGATACCACCACAAACGAAGTTTATGGATTCATTTTTCTGTAAATATGACAACTTTCTAACTTCAAAAATGGATTCCTGAGACTGAGGAAAATGTACTGTGTATGAAATCGCATCTTCTTTTTTGACTGGATCAGATGATGGATACTTACACATTGTCAAAGTGAGCTTGTGAATGTGTCAAAACTTTCTATTTTCAGCATTCACTACCTTAATCTAATTAAGATAAGACACAAATAAATATAGACAGCTATGGGAAAAAATTCTTTGTAGATATGCAAAATAAACTTTACATCGATATGTACATGGTTTCATCAATTTTTGTGTTTGCTGAATTTTTAAATGATGGCCAAACTAGTGGGTCACAGTATAGCCATAGTGTAAACTTGAATACAACTCCAATGAGTTGTAGGTTTAACTAACCCTCAAAAATGCCTTGAAAATCTGGCTCAAGTCAATCCTCTCTCCATTTCCTTGAGGCTTAGTCTTTTCCTCCCTCTCTCAGAACATACAAGAGCACAGTTCATCACTACTTACAAAGTTGTTACTCTCTCCTATCCCCAACCCCTTAAAAACAATTCCTGATTTTAAAAAAGAAAATGGTACGACCATTCTTTTGGAATCATTTTCTGTTAAAGCTATCACTGAAATGAGCCCGTAAACCTTACAAAGCACATACATCACAAATGCACAGAAATAGGCAAATAAGACTACAAAACTCTTAAACATACCAAAAAAACCAAATCTTTCTGAGGAAACAAAACTGAAATTGCTGTGCTTAACCCTCATAAAATCAACCTACACTGTTTCTGTTAAACCTCATAAGTTCAACCTTACTTTGTCGAGTTTAACTTTATCATAACATCAACCCAATCCAATCTTGTTGCATATAGCCCCACTGACCATAGAGGCCCCATTGGGACTGCCACCTTGTCAATTTTTTTTTTAAATCTCAGATTAAAACTGTGCAACTACAACAGATGAAAACATCAACCCTGACTTGTGTTTTCACTAAAAACAAAAAATGTTCAAAGTGAATTATCAACTTACAGCAGGGTCAGAGTGAGCGCGACTAATGTGAGCATTCAGGGAGCCCAGCTTCTTGAAGACACAGCTGCATTCCTCGCACTGGAAGGTGGCCTGGTCTGAACTGGTGTTCAGTGTGTGCACTCTCTGTAAAACACAAACATCATGTCATCCTCAGTGTCAGGCAAAGATTGCGGCACAGAACACGCTACATCTGTTATCCTATCTTTTCCTGATGATTGGGATTTCTCAAGTTCTTTTAAAGAATTTATGCAGAGACCACTCACAAAGGCAAAAAAATATGTATATGTACATACATGCATGCAGGAATCACTCGTACACAAACGCGCACAAACAGCATATACACACTCATACACAAGCACACGCGCACACAAGCGCACGCACATACACACACACACACATAACGCACACAACACACACACACACTCACACACAAACTGCATACACACATGTACTCTCATTCTTTAACTATACAATCCGATTTCAAAAGGTTCCACACTTTTCATGGGCAATGAAGAAGAAAACAGAAAAACGTACATGAATATGCGCTCGTAGATTTCCTTTCTGAGCAAAAAGAGCAGGGCAGAACTGGCACTTGTGGGTGCGTTCACCCGTGTGCCTGGTCATGTGTACTCGCAGCGCACCTTTCTGGTTGAACGACTTTGTGCATGTGTTACACTTGAACGGTCGTTCACCTGAAAACAGGAACACAGAAGCACATCATGTAATGAAATTTTCTACATTCTGATTATCACAAACATGTATGAAATCAGTTATATAACTTGACATTTTTGTGTTGATGTTGCTGGTACTGTTGTGTAGAGTGAAATATTTTTACCCTTTCTTTTTTTTTGGTCTTTATTAAGGTTCCATTGTGTGTCCTGTATGCAACCACCTGTTGTGCATTGGACACTACATTGGCCTGAAATCTCGCTCGATGGTAAAACAACCTTCTGCACACTCCACCACCTACCCCCACCTCCATTAAGTGCTAGGTTAGGCTTTATCGACCACACTAGTTGACCATATTATAATGCACACAAATAATGAAATTACAAACAACAAGGACAATATAGTCAGAAATCAGTTTTAATTTCTCTCAATTCTTGTACAAGAATTCTGACACCAACAAAAACAGAATACAAACATTTATTTCTCAAAATGTAAATACTATTTTTTTCAAAAAAGGCATGACAAAACAATGTCTGGGTAGCAACTGAGCATCTTTGGCTAAACCATCAGGAATGATTTTTCAAAACCTAACACAGGCATGCCTACCATCCTAGAGGAACCATTTCTGTTCCAAAAAAGTGTTATTCTTAGGCCAAGTGTCCTGGGAATTTAATTTGTTTATGTGCGACTCTGGAAGTTGAAAATCCTGGTATGAAAATTCACTTGGTGCCAAATTATAGCAAGTATTTTGCATCCACCTCTTAACATCTGAACGCACATGCAGTAGCGGACAGAAATGAGCAAAGATCTCTAGATCTCTGATTCTGCAGTCATAGCACAAATGTGCGTGCACATCAGAGCATTTTTCCATGACCAAAAAAAAATGGTGTAAAGAAAGCATGTGATAATGCAAGTTTTTTAAGTGTAGGTTGCATGAGTGTCCCAGAAAAATGGTCAGTCTCTCAGATTTCCAAAGGCTTTGTCCCTGAAAGTGGAACTTGAAAGGTAGGCATGCCAGCCAACAAAAAATACTTAAGAGAAGAGCTACCAGCTCCATCACTGAGAAAGACACCAACATTAACAGACCCCCACTTTTGTATAAACATTTGTTTCTAGTTGTTGAATAAACTTCATCTTTTAATAACTCTAACTAATATTCAGTTACATATTTTGGGGGGAGGGGGTGATGGGTTAGTGATAGCACCTATAACAACATGTGACGGGCAAGCATGAAACGAGAAACAAAAAGACATTGTTAAGACAAACCTGTGTGAATCCGTTCATGTCGAATCAGCTGGCTTGGTTTTTGGAATGTTTTGTTGCAATGTTTGCAGCGATGGCTGAATCCAGTGCGGTCAATGTTGCGCTTGTAGGTGCGGTGGGATAGTGAAGCCCTGAGACAAACCACAGCAAAGCATGTTCATCACTTTTTAAATGCCTTTCTTTCATTGTGTTAAAACACAAACCTGTCTCTTTTTTTTCTTTTACAAAAGAAAAAGGTAGGGAATTCCCTTTTGTAGGAATGGGCAAGACTGTGCATCCCATGATAGAAGGCTTATCAAATCATCATTATTAAGACGTCTTCATGCAGTGTGTGTGTGTATGTCGTGTGCGTGTGCGTGTGTGTGTGTGTGTGTTTGTGTGTGTGTGAAACTCAAAGCAAAACTTTTATTTTCAGATGGTACATTGAATAAGCAGTGCAATCGCTTTTTTTTCATCAAGTGTGTGTGCATGCATGTGTGTGTATGTGTGTGTTTGTACATGCATGTGTATTTCTGTGTGTAAAGATTGCAAATATACAATTCCTGGTACTGCTGTCTTTAGTACTCTAGAGCACTTTTTCATGAGCCAATGCTCAGACAATTCAGATCACTTTTCCATCACAAAAGAAACCTTCACCACCACCACCGCCACTCACTTGATCTTGTAGTGCTGCTTCGTGTGCTCTCTCAGTTCCGACAGCCGGGGATACTCAGCGGCGCACTGACGGCAAGAATAGGTGCGAGCTCCTGCCTGCTCTTGCCGGTGTTCGTTCATGTGCCGATCCAGCTGGCTCTGAACACTGAACTCGTCGCCACATTCAGGACACATCAGGTTTTCCTCCTTCTCGTGCAGCATGATGTGAGACTTGAGGCTGGCCACGCGGGAAAACTTCTTGCCGCATTCGGGACACGTCGGGTCCCCGTCTTCTGCCACGTGGGTTGCCACGTGAAGGCGGAGATTGTCCTCCACGTTGAAGGACGCGCTGCACTGCATACACCTGGGAAGAAAAAAACTTTTGCGATTCACAACTGGTCTGGTGTGAGTGAGTGAGTGAGTGAGTGTGAGATTGTGTGAGTGTGAGATTGTGTGAGTGTGAGTGAGTGAGTGAGTGAGTGAGTGATGAGTGAGTGAGTGAGTGAGTGTGAGTGTGAGTGTGGTGTGTGTGTGTGTGTGTGTGTGTGTGTGTTGTGTGTGTGTGAGTGAGTGAGTGAGTGTGTGTGTTTGTGAGTGTGTGTGTGTGTTTGTGTTTGGAGGGGAGGGGGATGGGGATGGAGCTGCCACAGACATATTAATGTGGCGACCTGAGCCTGCAGAGGAGAATTTTTATTAGAATGGCTTCTTGTAAATAATCCCCTTTTGAAAGGCTGAAAGATGTATAAAGAAATTATGCACTGTCACTTTAATGAAAAACTGATACAGTTAACTTGACATCAGTGATGCCAATGATAACAGTGAGTAATGGTAAGCTTGGACCTTTGATTGAAGATACCCACCACAGACGTGCTCATCCCTTTGCTGCTGTTCTTAGCTTGTGCTCACTGACACCTATTTGCCAAGGGATTTTTTTTTCAGAGATGGAATGTATCATAATCTTTATTTTTTTTAAATAATTTTTAAACCCACTTGACAGACTGACTGACACTTCCTTGGCCATGAATACTTCACACAAACATATCACCTTCATTTCTGGAAAACTCTTACTAAAGATAGCGTTTAAAGAATTCCTGCTATTACAATCGTAGTATTTTTTTTCTCAAAATGGGGCCATTTACGCAGTTTGCATCAAAGATTCATATGACGGCAAAAGCTTTCATGAGGCACTGAGGAGGCAAAGTGCTGGGAGTGTTAATGCATACATGTGCATTCCTGCTTGTATGGTTATGGCCAAATGCAAGCTGCTGTACATATATGTATATGATCTATGAAATCTGCCCTTGACATTGTAAACTTTTTTCAACACATGTCCAGATAAGACATAATTTTTAAATCGTACAATCCTAACTGCCAGCTGTCTTTTCCAAGAAAAAATCTATACTAAGTTCTATGAACGGTACAGCATGAGCTCAAACTATAACTTCTTGCACTGAATCATAATCCTGCTCAGCCAAGGGGGAAAAAAACCCAAAAAAAGCCCAAACGATTTTATTTTAAAGGCAAAAACTAAAGCAAACTGATCACAAACACAAGTTTTTTATTTGCTGTAGAACATAATCAAAAGAATCCAACAATTTTTCTAGACCTCAGGGTACTGCATCCCAGTTTCAGACAAAAATGTCTGCCACGACTGTACATGGTTCATACACACACACACACACACACACACACACACACACACACACACACACACACACACACACAAACACACACACAAAACACATACACACACACACACAGAGCTGATCTTACCTGAACGGTTTATCTTCATCATGAGTTTTCAAATGTCTCTGCAACTGTCCATATTTATTGAACACCTTGTCACAGTGGCTGCAGTTATAGGGGCCCTGGTAGACACACACAAACACATGCACAAGTATTATTAGCAAGTCTTTGATTCGTATCTTTCTTCATCTACAACATGCTATTGTCTATTACAAGACAGTGCATTCTACTTTCCTTTCACATGCAATCATTCACAAACTTAGTTTTACAGAGTGGTATCTCTATCTGTGTGTTGATGTTCAAGAAGAAGAAGAAGATGATTATGATGATGATGATGATAATGATGATGATGATGATGATGACGATGATGATAAGGAGGAGGAGGAAGGAGGAGAAAGAGGAGGAGGACAGTGTGTGTGAGAGTGTGTTTGTGTGTGTGTGTGTGTGTGTGCTTGCATAAGTGTGTGTGTGTGAGTGTGTTTGTGTGTGCGCATATGTTTCATCTGGATAACTCTGGCCCCTAAAAAAGATTCCATAAATAAGCCTTTGTGTAATCTGTAGAACAATTTCCTCCTATTAACTGAGAACAACGTCCAAAAAATTTACTGTTTTTATCTGCTCACCTGTACATATCAATTTCATCACTCAAGTCCTTCCACAGTAAAGTTATATCTTTAGGGAAAAAGACTGATTAAGCAATTTTCTATTACATACAAACTGCCATGCCTACCCTCAACTTTCATTTTCAAGGACACAGCCATTGGCAGTCAGGGACACTGACCAATGTTCAGGACACTCACACACCAATGAGGTCTTATTCTTGATGTTGCTTCCTTTTCATGGAGCAACTCGCAACATCATGCTTTCACCTTTGACGCCATCTTTTCACATTTGGGAGGGGGGTTCGCTGAATTTGTTGTCGTTCCTTCGCTACAGCTTGAAGGTTCACCAAAGGTGAGATTTTGTTTAAACACTCTGATGCACATATATCTGCATTAGCCCTATGACTGCAAAATCAGAAATCTTCATTCATTTCCACCAGCTATTGCAGGCATACAGATGTTGGAAGCTGATACAAAATAGTACAATTTGGCTCCAAATGAAATTTGATACCAGGATTCTAACTTTCTGGAATGCAAATGGAAAAAAAAAAATCAGATTTCCAGAACACTCCATCAAAGACAATTTCAACAACAAAAATACAGTCTCTGCAAAAAAAGGAAGGTATGCCTGTATGCAATCCAGTGCCTTACCTTTCCAACAGGAGGCTTGATATCCACAGGCACAGCCTCTATGATAGGCAGACCCTCCACAGCAGCCAGAGACACACCTTCCCCTCCAGATGTCACTACCGGGGCTATGGCAGTATGCAGGCCTGTCAACTGATCGATGATTGGCTGCTCCAATATAACATGCTCGATATTGACCGACGTCGGCATATGTATGGCACTCTGGAGTTCGATGGTGGTGGGATCCAAGATGTGCGCATTCTCCAGGGCCGAAGGATCGATGAAGGTGACAGTGGTCCCATCGGGAAGGCCATCTGCCAGCTGGATGTTGGCCACCTGGGCGATGTACTGAGCATAGTCTGCAAACACCGCAAACATATATCATATATCTTTCCTGTTTTGAAAGTATATATTTATACAAGTACAATTTTTCTCAACACAAACTTGAGTCATGTATCATATGTGCACTGTTGAACCCCAGAGCTCTAACCAAGGAATGGGCAAAAAAGCCCAAAACTGTCATAACCAAAAATTTCAATTCTAAGACATAAATTTCAATTCTAAGACATATTTATACTGAGCTGTTACAAGCCCACACAGACTTTAGTAAACTGTAATATACCAAGTCAAATATATATATATATATACATGTATGTATACTGTCATAACAAGACATGTTTTAATCTGGATGTCACCCTAGAGTATAGGAAGCTCAAATTCATACTATACATTTCTATTTTCAATACTTGTCTGAGTTTAAATACTTTATGTCATGGCAGATTTCTCTGCATGAAATTTGAGCTGCCCTTCCTTGTGTGTGTGCGTATGTGCATGGGTGTGTGTGCGTGCGTGTGTGTGTGCGTGCGTGTGTACATGCGCGTACGTATGTGCATGTGTGTATGTGTGTGTGTGTGTGCGTGCATGTGTGTGTGTGACACCACACTACAGTACCACATTTTTAAGGGGGGAGAAGTAGTGAGGAAAAAACAACTTGCAAGAGTTACCCTTTCTTTCATGCTAATTAATACTGCCATCCTATTTAAGTACCTTGGCCCATAGTGATAGTTGCTTATGTAATATACTCATGTGGAATGAATCCATAAAATCATCTTCATTTCTTAACAGACGTAAGTCCAAACCTGTGACTGATTTGCTACTTTTTTAACTCTATTACAGGGGACTACGTCTGCTGGAGTTTGCCTGCACCCACAGACTTACCATAGCCAATACCCTCTATCCCCACAAGCAGTCAAGGAGGACAACCTGGCATGCGCCAAACGGCAAGATCCATAACCAAATAGATTTTATCTTAACACCACGGCGCTTCAAATCCAGCATCAACAGAGCCAGAAAAAGAACCTACCCTGGAGCTGACATAGACAGCGACCACGACCTTGTGCTGCTGGTATTCAAAATGAAGCTGAAGCAAAACAAACAGCCTGCAAACCCACGTATCAAATTTGACGTGGACAAACTGAAAGATCCAGATGTCGAGGAGATCTTCCAAGCTAAGCTTAGCAGACGCTTTGCGGCATTAACCCTCCTGGACAATGACATCAATGACCTCACCAACAACTTTAATGAGGCAGTCCGAGAAACAGCAGAGGAGGTACTCGGTCGTCAGAGGAATAAACACCAGCCATGGACTACCAATGACATCTTGGACCTCTGCGATACAAGAAGAGCACTGAAACCAACCAGGTCTTCCAACCCTAAAGAATACCGGGAGGCCAACAATCTTGTGAAGAAGTCAATGTTAAAGGCCAGAGAGAAGTGGATCAGTGATCAATGTGATGAGATCGAAAAAAGCATGAAAGTGGGCAACAGTAAAAAGGCATACGACACCCTGAAGAAACTCACAAAACCACTTCAAACCAAATCATCAGTCATTGAAGACAGCTCCGGAAACCTCCTCACAGAAAGCTCAGCTGCATTGAACAGGTGGTCTGAGTATTGTCAAGAACTGTACAACTACCCAATACAACCTGACAAGAGCATAATAGAAGAGAAAGCAGCAACATCAAGAGCACCCTCGCCATCACCTATACTGAGGGAAGAAGTGGAAGAAGCCATCCGCAGCTTACCAGTAGGAAAGTCCCCAGGAGCAGACAACATACCAGCAGAGCTGCTCAAGCATGGTGGCGAGACAGTCATCACACATGTTACAGCTATCTGTCAGAAGATTTGGGAGACAAAACAGTGGCCAACAGAATGGACACAATCACTCATCATACCCCTGCCCAAGAAGGGGAATTTACGCCAATGCCAAAACTATAGAACAATCAGCCTCATCAGCCACACCAGCAAGATCATGCTCAAAGTTATTTTGAATCGACTAAAGAAGGAGGCAGAAGAACACCTTGCAGAGGAACAAGCTGGGTTCAGGGCAGGCAGGAGCACAATCGAACAGATTTTTAACTGCCACATCCTGATGAAAAAACATCTTCAACATCAGAGAGACCTGTTCCACACCTTCATCGACTTCAAGAAGGCTTTCGACAGAGTATGGCACGAAGGCCTGTGGCAGGTCCTCAGAATGTTTGCCATTGAAGAAGGACTAGTGCAAACCATTCAAGCACTATACAACACCGCAAGCAGTGCAGTCCTTCTGAACAATCAGGTCGGAGACTACTTCAAAACCACAGTTGGGGTCCGACAAGGATGCCTGTTATCTCCAGTCCTGTTTAATCTGTTCTTGGAAAACATATGAGAGAGACCCTCCATGACTTCCACTCTACCATCTCCATTGGTGGCAGACCCCTCAACAACTTGCGGTTTGCCGATGACATTGACCTCATGGGCGGAAGTAACACAGAGCTGCAAGATCTTACGACCAGACTTGAGAACAGAGCTGGAGCATATGGGATGGAGGTAAGCTCGGAGAAAAGTAAAGTACTTGTGAACAGCACGAGCAACGCCACTGCTAAAATTTACATGAACGGCCAACAACTGGAGGAGGTAGACGCTTTTAAATACCTTGGCGCTACACTCACAAAGGACGGGCGATCGACGACAGAAATCAAGGTCAGAATAGCCATGGCAACATCTTCCATGACAAAACTCACCACCATATGGAAAAGTAAAGAGATCAGTTTCCCAATCAAACTAAAGCTCTACAAAGCCCTAATTCAGACTATCCTGCTGTATGGAAATGAAACCTGGACATTGACTGCTGAAACAGCAAAGCCAATCCAGTCATTTGAAACAAAATGCCATAGAAAACTACTGGGCATATCCTGGAGAGAACGAAAGACCAATGAATTTGTCAAGAGTCAAATAACACGGCTGGCAGGTCCACAGGAACCCCTTCTCACCATCGTCAAGAAGAAAAGGCTGACATGGTTCGGCCACGTCACCTGCCACAACACTCTGCCAAAAACAGTACTGCAGGGAACACTGGAAGGTGGCAGAAAGAGGGGAAGACAGAACAAGTCATGGATGGACAACATCAGAGAATGGACCAGGATGAATGACTCGGCACTACTGCGCAGAGCCAAGGACCGAGATGGATGGAGGAGGCTTACCACGGCATCGTCTTTCGTGTCTCCCCCACGACCGCCAAGGTCATGGGTCTGATGATGATGAATTATCTTTTGTTGCAACACTGTTGTCTATGTAGTGAACAGTGTGACTAACTGATATTATATGAAATATTTGGAACTGTAAGATGATCTATAATCACAAAATTGTAACTTTTTGTTGTTGGGTTGTTTTTTTAACAAACTTTAAAATATAAAAAAAATTTAATATATTTTAAAAACAGTGCCATGTATACTGTAGTACTGTTGGAAATCTGCTCTCTGTTGAGGTTTGGAGCACAAATTTCATACTGAGAAATTTTATTCCAAAATGCTGCAAGGTTATCAATTTCAACATAAAACCCTAAAAATAACAAGTTCCTAACAAAAGAAAGCTGAAATCAAAACATGTAATGCATTAAATTCCTGCTCCTCCAATTTATTAAAAATTCATTCAATTAATATCATTTAAACTAAAAGCCTTTTTTTTTACCAATATGAGAGACTTGCTACATTTGTGGAATACAAGAACTAGCAGTATTATGTGAAGCTTCTTTACTCCTACAATTTAAGTTAGCATCCAACTTTGATACTGTAACTAACCTAAATATAAATTTGTTAGGCTATCAGGTGCTGACGGTTATCTTTTGTTTTTCATACTTTATAACAAGTTTTAGCAAGGGCAAAAATTGCGTTTGCAGAAGCCAAGGGCAATTTCCATGTGGCCCAAATGGTTCTTCACATGGCTTTAGAATACATTTTGTGTTTTTACTTTTGTCTGATCTAAAGTGGCGATTTCATTATTTGTTTTGAGGAGGCGGGGATGGTGGGACTTGCTAGAGTAGGAATACGAGCTTTGAATGACTTTTCCAAGACTTCATGCATATTATTGCGCACAGATCATAGGAGCGCACACAGGCCACTGGAACTATATCATGTTTTCATACTCCTCTGTTACGCTGATTAAAAAATAATACTACAATATGTACTTAGCTGAAAGTGACTACTATATTTACTTACCAACAACATTTTCAACTTGAATTTGAGTGACTGGTTGAGTTTCGACAGACATATTTCCTGCTAGAAAAGATCCAATATGGCGACCAAAATCAGTTACAGCAAATCTAAAACGAGGCTGAACCTTGTGACGTATACCGGAAGCAGCTTCGGGCGAGTAACACATGGGACTCTCATTCGCTGTGTGCAATGTAGTTCGGTCTGCTCGAGAAACGTCAAAAAATTACTTTTTGCTCAAGGTTGCTACGTGACGTAACAGTATGATGTGAAACAATGAACAACCCAACACTAGGCGATCGATGACCTTTTTTCTATACACATTCCATAAAAGTGATCATAGCCGGGTATTTTGGGGTGTCAAGTCTAAATGATCTTTATTGAGGGTAAAAGATTAAGTTTACACAACTTTTTTTTTCATCCTGCCCACCCCTTTTTCCCTCCTCTGTGTGTGTGTGTGTGGAAATCAAGTTTTATTTCCAGATGGCACATTGAGAAAGCAATGCATTTACTTTTTTTTTCATCAAGCCATCTGTGTGTGTTATTTTTTATTATTTTTTTTATTCTTGTATTTCGATGATAATGGAATAAGCACTCATGTGCTTTCTTTGTTTTTTTACATATAGTCCCCATGAGTATTGTAAATGTTATCATCCATTCCCACCGGCACACAATGACCTACTCTTCTGAAAATCAGAACGTGTTTTAACGTGTGCGCAAGATGTGTGTGTGTGTGTGTAATATCCAATGTGTGAAGAGAAGCAAACACTGAAATCGAACATAGGCTAACCGAACACACATTGACTGCAGAAGAGCTGTCATGCCCAGGCCAGCTCGATTAATTTGGTTGGGTTTTGTTGTTGGTTTTGTTGTTGTTTTTGTGTGTGTAATAAGCGCTTCGATTTGTTTGTTTATTTACAAGATTCAGCGCTATATAAATTCCATATATTATTATTATTATTATGTAGGACCGAGGAGGACTGAAATGACTAGTGATGACCTGGGACTTGACTTCATGTATCATACAAATTAATGTGAACCAATCCAACTGGAGTGTGAGTTGGAGTTGTAGGGCCCCTGTTTATTTTTTGTTTATTTTTCTAATCACGCGTGAAATGTGAGGCCAGCAAGCCCAGCTGTCGAAGTCGTGAAGGGTTTTCTTTGTTTTGTGTGTGTGTGTTTGTTCTTTCTTCTTTTTTTTTTTCGTAACCATAAGTTGCTTTGTGACGAGAGATAATGGAGAGAGAACGGAAGTGAAAAAAGAGAATGAATGGCCAGGGGAGGAGGAAACATGATAGGCTTTTGTTGTTGTTTTTTGTTTGGGTTTCTTTGATTGATTTGCTACTTTGATATAGAAATGTTGAATGTAAAACGACCGTTATGTCATTCTGATTATGTGGGGGATCTATGCTTTCTTCTCCTCAACAAAAGTCCTAGGAGCCAACAGACTGGCCTCCTCGAACTGTTCGGCCGGGTAGGTCATTGTGAAACGGATCCCGAAAATCGCCCAGGGTTGGGGTCTTTTTATAGAGCTGTTGAGCCCTGTCCAGTGTCCACTTTACCAAACAACAATCGTCTGCTACTGTAAACGTACACATGTCTCAAGCCCTTTAAGCGTCAGACCTGTTCAACCGACTGTTTAGTTAGAGGTTGTACAATACTGGGACTTTTAAAAATTCAAGTCATGATTACATTGCTACTGGTGTCTCCCTTTCGGCACTGTCCCTTATTTACGTTAGGCTTGTTAACGACACCTCCATTACAAGGTTTCATGCATGCACTCTCAGGTCTGCACTTGAGGTTGACCTGGGAGATCGTAAAAATGCCTACCCTTAGTTCACCAGACGCTGCCGAGATTCGAACCCGCAACTTCATGAACCCAAGGGATTGAATTCACACGCTCTTAACCACTGGGCTTAAGTGTCCGCCACGCTGAAATGATATCTTGTGATTGGTATCACCATGATGCCTTACACAGATGACTAGGTTCGTCCTAAGCGATTTGTTCTCACGAATGCTAACACGGAGAGCTATGTGATTTAGGTCTCTACAAAGAAGAATGGCAGTCTAATAAGGAAGCCCACCAGTTTATCAAAACAACAACAAAAAAGGCATGGCCAGAACTTCCTTTCCTGCCTGAGTATTTATCTGTTCTGTCCATGTGACAGTGTTGAAGTGTTTTAAATCATTCTCTTAACCAATGTAGCCATGGGGAAGGGAGGCACGAGTGATCTATCTTCAGCCTTTCCCAGAGCACAACCATGTCAGGGCCTGTCCAATCTTTGAAGCCTTCTACTAGCTTCCAGTGACCATCTGTTTAAACGCTTGAAGTAATCCCGACTTATTTTTCATCAATTTGACACAGTTGTTTTCAGCTGCAGCCCATTTTACGCTTAAATGCTAGAGTACTCATATCAACATTGCTTGTTGGACTAATTTCATTTATTAGTGCTGCATTGCTATGAACGAATACAGTTTTGTTGAAATCAATGACCATCTGTGTTATTTTATTTGTTAGCAGTACTCTTCCCATGGAGACAGGATAGCTCAGTGGTCAGAGCACTCCCTTTCCCCAGCTAAGGTTAATATATATATAAGCAGCATCGAGCATGGTTACCACTTGGATGGGTCAATGTTTTCGTTCCTTGGCTTCAGTACAGTTCCTCAGTTCACCCAGCTGTAAATGGGTACCTGCTTCTTTAAAGTCAGGGACGGTAAAACAGCGAGGGAGAATAGATGGGTGCCGCCCTCAATATGCTGGCCCCTTGAGAAGTTGAGGTCTCTGATGCCTCACTCCCCTACGGACATATAGGTTATGGCCGTTATAGGACACCCTTACCTTTCTACTCTTTCTATGATATTTCACAGAAAGCTACATCTTGATCTTGTGAGCTGTTCATTGCTTTATGTGTAATTTGACAGCAGTGGTGCATAGGTCTATAGCTCCTTGAGCGTTTTAAATCCAGTTTCTTTGTGAAGCTGCCCAACACTAGTGGTTTACTTTCTTCAGGTGGTGTCTCAAGGATGTGTTGGGGTCAGTAAGACTGGAGCAAACGTATCCTCATAGGTCAGAAATACCAGAGCAAACTGCCCTCATACGTCAGCAATACCAGGGCAAACTGCCCTCATACGTCAGCAATACCAGGGCAAACTTGCCCTCATACGTCAGCAATACCAGGGCAAACTTACCCTCATATGTTACTAATACCAGAGGAAACTTATCCTGATTCGTCAGCAATACCTCAGCAAGCATTTCCTCTTTCATCAGGAAAAACAGCAAATATGTCCTTTTCCCCCCCAAACAAATTATGAAAGAATTAGCAATCGTTTAACTCTATAATGACATATAGCATGGTCCATCATTTAGCTATTATCTCATTCAACTGATGCTGCTGACTTATTATTACCTAATTTTACAGTTATTCCAGGGCAGTATATTGTATTGTTTGCTTGTTTAGGTATGTTATGAAGGTTTGCACAATCTTTATTAGTGAAAACATGAGAAAAAGCAACTTGTTGAGTTCCTTTGCCAGTTCTCTGTCAATCAGAGGCCCAGTTGATGTCTAAGACCTTTTGACTTCAAACCCATGCTCCAGGAAGACATGGTTTCAAACTGACGTAAAAAACATACCTGCCAGTGCCTTAATGCCCTGTGTGCGTGCGTGAGCGAGCGTTATATGCAGAATATCAAATTAATATGCATGCTAAAAATCCTATCAATATAATTCATGTCAACATTCAGTAGGTTATGGAAACACAAACGTACCAAACACGCATCCTGTACAATCCCAAAGTCAAAAATCTACGCTGGGAAAACAAATGAGCTGCTCTGAGGTCGACCTTTGTTGGCTGAGGTCAATGGGCAGACCTGCAGAGTTACAAGCACAGGAGAAGACCAAGCACTACGCATCACACCATCACACCAGGTAGGGGAACACAGAAGAAAGATTACCCAGATGCTTTTCAGCAGGTTACTTGTATGTTGTATGCCACAGGCTGATTGACTCTTTTGTTTTAATAATGATGTTGTGGAGTTGAAAATAGATAAAGCATTTTCCTTTACTTCTCCTTCAACTCCTTGAGCAGTCAATAGGGCTCTGGATCAAATTTTTTAGGCAGTGTGTTCTGGGCAAGTTGATCCTGATGGAGCCCAATTCCTTTTTGGGCAAGTTGAACCTGGTGAATCCCCCACTTTGTCACAGATTGCATGCTGGGTATGTTTGTGTTATCCAAACCATGGATCTACGCCAGCCTACTCCTTTATGAAAGGAAAGGGATGGATTTTTAGTTAGAATCATGTTGTTCTGTGTGCATTTGCCCACAGGGCTTCAGTTCACTATCCCTGTTTGTTTCTGCCTTGTCTCTTTTCTTCCTGTCACTCCTTGTTTATTTTCTGCCGTCTTGGTCCATTCTCCTGCCCTTTGTTCCAGAAAAAAACTTAGAAGATAGTGTTTTACCATGCTGAAGTCAAATGCGCTATGTCTGACTTGTCATGAACTTCATGGCAGTGCAACACAGTGAGGCTACCATATGGAATCTGCTGAATCACTTTGGTGGTGCTTGATCATGAATGGCTAATCTGATCAGTACATGTAAGTCATCCATCACCTACTAAGCCTCTCATGGATAATAATAATGGCTGACCAACACCCTCCCTCTCCCCCAAAACCCCCCACCACCAACAAAAAAACAGGACTTTATTTTCAGGTGAGGATCCAGTTATAAATTCTGAAAGAGCCTCTGGCATTAATCCAGCAACCTCCTGACAATTTTGTCAGCAAAACAGAAAATTAAATGTCCTTTTGAGCCGACATATGGCAAGATGTCTCTATTTTTGACAATAAACATGCAACTAAGACAAGAGATATGTTTCTAAACCCCTGTATGCTTCTTGTGGCTGTCATGTATTTTTTGTTTGTTTGTTTGTTCCTCAGCTAGAGCTCAGGTTCTTCAATGGTGAGATTTTGCGCATGTAACGGGTAGCTCAGTGGTCAGAGCACTAACTTCCCCCAACCATGGTTAAGCAGAATCCAGCGTGGTACCACTTGGATGGGTGACTGTTTGCACACCTTGGCTTTGGTACAGTCCCCCAGTTCACCCAGCTGTAAATGGGTACATGCCTCTTTAGGGTCAGGGAAGGTAAAGCAGTGAGGGAGAGGAGATGGGCGCCGCCCTCAATATTGCTGGCCCTAGAGAAGTGAGGTCTCTGATGCCTTGCTCCTCTATGACCTTATAGGTTATGGGACACCTTTATCTTTACTTTTAACAGTTACATTCTGACTTCAGAGATTGGTTGTCCTGAAATTGTTTCATCATGTTCCTGGTCCTCCTCACAGAGGACTTTCATCCATACATTGAACAATTATCTGACTGTAGCTCGCATTCACTCACATCACTCACTCACTCACCACACCACATCACACCACACACACACACACACACACACACACACACACACACACACACACACACACACACACACACACACACACCACCATCACCACCACCAACAACAACTTAGAGCATTTTAATGTTTATTTCCATTCATGGAAAAAGAATTACAGCATGAGATGAAATTTTCCCTCTCACAGAAAGATCGTGACTACATGTAGAGCACTGCCACAATGCACAATTGCAGCGGCAGCAGCAGCAGCAGCTAAAATGTATTCAGAATCTATCATGCGTATGAATAGCAAATCCAAAACCACAAGTCCGGCACTCTCATCACATCCTATCCAGACAACTACATCAGCTGCAACATCATTACCAACGACAAAGCAAGCAAGCGAGCCCCTAGTCCAAAATACATGTTTAAAATGAAAATCAATCTGTACAAGCCATCAACCAGGTAGAAACTCCCATCCTTATATAAGTATATACGAGGCAACTTAGCAGGATCCTGATGCATAACTTGGTGAACAAAATGCATTTTAAACAAAAGCGAAAAACACTTCCAAGTCCTAAGCGTTACAACTCTGGCTCAACCAAATCTCAAAATTCTTTTTGAACTTTCATGATGCAAAGAAAACAAACCAAAGCATACAAAATAAACCCCAAGCCCTGCTAGATTTTATAAACAAGAAAATTCTGGTTAAAAAGAAAACAATAAGCGCTCCCACTCAAAAAATTTAGAAATAAAACATTTCTACAATATAATCTTGTGACAAACAAATACCTCCCCCCCCCCCCCCCCCCCTCCTCAATTTATAATATATTGCAATTCTACTGTAATATGTTGTAAATGACCCCCAAAAAAAACAACCAACAACAACAACAAACAAACCCAAACAAAACAAACCAAAACAACAACAAACAAACCCCAAACAAACAAAGAAAACAACTGAAAAAAACCATCAACAAAGATTACAAGCTGTGGGCCTGATTCTATCAAGTATGAAAGGAAATCACAAACATGGATGCTTCAATCAATGTCTGCACAATTCAAAACCTGAGCACTGTTTCAAAGTGAGTGAGTGAGTGTTTGGACAACTGACTTCAAACACCAAAAACTGTGCTTGAGAAGGTGGGAATCGCTGTTTGATTGCTGGGTTTTCATTTGGATTTTGGTCTGCTTCATTGTGGATGTTGGATATATATGCACAATATTTTCATTGCTATGTACAACAAATATTTTTTTCTACCGGAAAAGTCATTATTTGAGTTGAAGCATACTTGGCACTAATAGAATATTGACAATAGAACAAAATACGTCTTTTTTCTTCTTCAAAATGCAACTGATAGATGGTAACAATCCAACATTTCCTCTTTCTTTTTTTTTTAACAAGATGTGCCCCCCCCCCCTCTTTACAAAATCAACAATGCACCAAAAAATTGGAGAAATACCCTCTCTCCCCACCCCACCCACCCCCAACACACAACCCCCCCCCCATCTTTACACAACTGTCCCTTCAATCCACATTTTATTGCTTCCATTTTCAGGCCACTCAAAAAAACCCCAAAAACAAAAGGGATTGAAAAAAAAAAAAAAGACATTTGTAATCATTAATCATCATAAACAAACATGAATGCTTAATGTCGGTAACAGTCAACATTTGTCATCATTAATCAATCACCAATGCTTAATATCAACTCTACTAAAGTTAATTCTGTACCATGAATTTCAACACATACATACTGCAGTGACAGGAAAACAAAAACAACCCCCCAAAACAAAACCACCAGCAAAATTGACTAAGGGTAAAATCAACAGAGGATCAAAAAGCCGAAACACAAAGTGAGGAGGGAAAAGGAAGTGAGGAAGGAGAAAGAAAAAAAAAAGAAAAAAAAAAAAAAGTATATTGTATGCACTGAAAGAAATATTATAGAGAAAGAAAACAACACCTGGCCCAAAAAGCCAACAACAAAGCAACCAAAAACAACTCAACAAAAACAAAACAACCCCCCAAAACCGAAAGCACAACCAACCAAACCAACAGAATTAAACATAATCCATCTAAATAAATTGAACATGAAGGAGAGACTATAATCTGTAAACTGAACACACAAAAACAACGAGTATGAATATATATTATATATATATATACACAATAAAACAGATCAGTGCATCCCTTTCTTGTTACATCATCATAAAAATAAGACACCCCCCCCCCCCCAATCCTCTATGTTTGGCCATTGCCATACACCACATATGTGCACCAAACTGCGAAGAGTAAGTAAAGTAATTCATTCATCCATTCATTCATCTGTAGTTGATATGAAAACAAAATCTGTTTAAATATATATGTATACGTATGATGGACATGTGGAACTAAAACCGTTCTTGTGTTGGCAGAGTAAAGGCCATAAAAGTCACCTGGAATACAAAATGCATAACTCACGAGCATATTTCACATATCGTCAAACAGAACAATCGCAATGTTAATAAACTCGAACCATGATACAAGGTTGAAAGCTATTTCCTATGATGCCGTTTCATCAATGATATTGTTTTGTTTTTGTCAAGGAAAAACTTACACAGTCTTTGTACAACCATTTTTGAACGAAACAGTTGTGATCTAGGTCACACACACACATTCTATGCATTTCTACGACAAACATTTCTATAAAATTTTAATTTTTCTCTCTCACATCCACGCTCCTAACACAATGAACAACCTGTATCACTACCAGTCTAAACACAGTACATAGTTTATGATGCACACGCATCTAGATATAAATGCATGCGTACACATATTTATAAACATGCATTACTACACACACATGAAGTCATCTTGAGCACACACACACACACACACGCAATCTCAACATAATTACACAAGCGCATGTATAGACCCACACGCAGACACACAGACAAAAGATACACATGTACACAGAAACACACCCACACATATACACCACACAGATTGACTAGAAAATCAATTCATGGCCACTAAATCTTCATCTTTTCATAAAGTTGTCTGCCCTTATCAATCCCTCATCACCTTCATCCAATCCAAAAAAATCCCAAATAAACTTACAACTCCCCCCCCTTACACCTGATTGCTGAGTTTTGTGACAATTTTCATCGGCTTTCCGCTCCAGGGCCAGTACCTGGACAGAAAGACTGTTATGCAGAACTTGAAGACCGGTGACAAACAGCACAGGGATCTTAACAATTCTAGTGGGGTGTTTTTTTGTTTTATTTCGTTTTTCCAATTATACTGGCAGAATTGGATAATATTTACTGGCAGAAACAACAAACAGTGACGGAAGTAACAAAACATGCATGCTAAATGGTAAAAAAAACAACACAAAAAATCAACTCCAATTCCCCACCCATCAATCTATTCTGAAAAAACACTGAAAATATCCCCCCCACCCCCCAAAAAAAAAAAAAAAATCACAAACAAGGTGTGTATGTAATTTGTATTTTCTAGTGTATTATTTTATTGGTTTTCCGCTTTTTACTGGTACAATTTATTGGAAAAGGTTGCAATAACGTAGTATTTCAGTATTATCATTAGAAAATTTGTTGTTAGATAGATGGCTTGATGAAAAAAAAAGGCAAATGCATTGCTTATTCAATGTACCATCTGGAAATAAAAATTTGACTTGACTTGAAAAACTTAAGCTACTGACCCAACCAATGACACTGGTGAATTAAAAAAAATTAAACAACAAAAAACCAGTGAGAGAGAAAAAGATCTTGTCAATCTTTTAACAAATATAACACTTACATATTGACCAAATAAACTGTTGCATTTAGAAGCGATGTGTTTTATTGCTATGCGTACATGAGTGAAAGACAAACAGAGAGAAAAAGAGAGAGTTGGCTATTACATTTATGAAAACATCTGTGTAACAACTGAATAACATATGCACACATAGCACTACTCCTCCACTTTTATGCACAAATCAACACCTCAATTCGTTCAGTCAAAATGTCCAGCAGTAAGTTTTACACATAGACACCTTTACCACATTTCCATCATACACCTCACTCTCATGACAAACTATCCACTGGATCAACCCCCACTCAAAAACCATAAAAAAACCAACCATCCACCCCGACCAAACAAATACAACATAAACTCACATACCAAAGAACAGGACAAAAGGAAAACTGACACAATTGTCTTATTGTTAAACTTTCTGTTTACAAAACAAAAATGCTCAATGAAACATATTGTACATAAATTTGAAAATTACAAATCACAGATTTATTGAGACTATATGGGAGGGGGAGAGAAAGAAATAGAGAGACAGAGACAGACAGACAAAGAAAGGGGGGGGGGGGGGGGAGGGCAGAGAAACCCAGATTCTACATACAGGAAAAGGAGCATGTGAAACAAAAGGTTCACTGACCTTGAGAAAAGTTACAAGCACTGGATGAAGCCCAGTAAATGGACTACATATACAGAAGGAGGTCTCAATACTACCATCTTATCATCATATATATATACCATATATTCTGGGTTATTAAGTGCACTGCTGTCAGATAAGCCACACAACCTGAATTGCAGCAAAAATTTAATGTTTTTTTTCTTCTTCATGATTTATTGATAAGCCACACGTGAAATTTACAAGCAAGTCCAGTAATGATAAAACCAAAACACTGAAGATCCCCAATATAGACGTGTTAAAATCCACAGTGATCTACAGAGCAGCAGGCAGAGTGATGGTTGACAGCTGATCACACAATGTAAGGGAGATTTCGCCAGTTTCTGAAGACACTTCATACTTTAGTAACTTGGGATAAAAAAAAAATTTTAACTCTTAATTTATGGGAGAAAGGTCTCATAAGTCGGCTTTACTCATAAGTTGGCTTTATCAAAAGGAGTTAAGTGGTATAAAAAAACACACCAAAAAAACAAAACTGGTCTGCTCGCCCTTTTGTATGATTTACTGCTGTTAGGTAAACTAACCTTCTGGTGGATTTTTTTTTCCATTTCCAATATTTGTTACCACAATGACAGCTGTCAGTTCTAAAATAAAAAATGGGGGTAAAAAAGGATATAAGCCAAACAACCAATTGATCAATAAACCAACCAACCCCCAAACCAAGCTAGTATTCCTTTTGGCTTCATGTTTAAATTACTTTTAAACTTTTAACATGAATAGAATTCGATGAAATGTTTGGTTTGTGTTTGTTCAGTTTTTCTTTTTTTTACCTATTTACTGGTGATATTTATCTTCATTAAACACACAAATAATTAGCTTGTTACTTACACACAAGTTCTTTATTTTTGAGAGTATGATCCTACAAACAACGAAACATTGCGAATAAAGCTTCCAGTCTGGAATGGTGTGGAAGTGACTCTACAATAGCATGCATGTGGCAATGGCATGCGTGCCACCTGGCCAAATTTTCTTTTAATAAAGCAAAAGTATGAACAACCTGGAAAAAGACTTCAAAGTGTTTTTCTTTCAGTAACATCATGTGCCAAGTACTCAAAAATGTTTACCTAAAATGTTGATTTAAAAACTTTTTTTTTTACTGTGAGCAGGTTGATCATTTGATTGAGCTCCTTTCAAGGTAAAAAAACCCAAAATCGCTAAAGTCAGAATGCAGCTACCTAAATGGTTGTGTGGTGGGGGGGGGGGGGGGGGGGGGGGGGGGGGGGGGGGGGGGGGGGGGGGGGGGGGGGGGGGGGGGGGGGGGGGGGGGGGGGGGGGGGGGGGGGGGGGGGAGGGTCCCATCTGCAAAAATCTGACCATTGGTAAACCTCAGAGCTCTAGCCCAAAAACAAAAGGAAAAGAAAAGTAAAAAATAAATTACTTTGGGGGGGATATATGATATATATTCTATTAGCAGACACAATGACACTTAATAGTGATGGCTGACAATGACACAATAACGCTCTGCTGATGCAACACAACATGCAGATGTCTCGACGACAAGCAGCAGTGAAGACTGTTTACTATGTAGCATTCTGATTTCCTAAATCTTGGGTTACTTCCCAATATTTCATTTTTAATGCTAGCGTTATGCGATAAACCAATAAATGATAAATCAATTGGTCCACAGGGGTCACACACTCAGAGTAGGTAAAAAAAAAAAGTTTGGTGACAAACGATGGCTATGCACAGTGGTCGGTGGGGAAACTTGGCTTTGGTTTATGAGGTCACATCTGTGGAATGTCTCACTCTTAGTGCTTTTTCATATATTGGACAATTTGGCCCTGCAGAAATAAAAATACAAAAAAAAGGTGTGCATCTTAAGTTTTAAAGCAACTCTGTGTAAACTCGTTTCTGGGAAATTTCACTGGAAATACAACCTGGACAGAACATTCACTTTCCTAAAAACAATATTCATAAAACAGTGATTACATGTCAAGTCTGTAAATAATGACATTTAAGAAAAAAACACCTCAACCTTTTCACCTCTTTCTTTCAAACATACACACTGCATGCACACGTGTGAATGTGCAAGCACACACTTTGTAAACATTACTCTGAGTAGATAACATCACCAACTCCAATGCTGACACAAATCAGCATATATTATATTATCCACTACTGCACACTTTTTCCATCAGATAATCTGGGTTTTTGTACACGAGTATGGGAGATAACACTTCATATTGCCACAAATAGAATCAACTAGGTCTGCCGGCAGCTTCTAAAAACTCCAAAACTCTTGTTACAAAAAACATCTCCTCTGTTTATTAATATCATTTAAAAATGGCATGTAGAATGAGCATCATTAAAAAATGAAAATCATCTCTAAGTCTGCTTCTACAGATACATCTGGACTGCCTACACACTACGCTCTTGTACATACAGCGACAGTATGATTACACGTGTATACAAATAACCACACCACTACACACATTAATCCTTCACTGAAGCTTTTGCAAAGTTCTCACATGTAGTTCTGTACAACTCTCTGCTGAAGATGAATTCTCCAAGATACAGAACTCTGCAGACACCCTGCTAGTTAATTAAACATTAAGAGACAATCTCTTCTCCTGACTTAAAAAAGAAATCTTAACAAGCAAAAACCAAACAAGAAAAACACAATATTTACACAAGCAACCCCCCCCCCCCCCCCTCCCTCACAACTTCTTTTACACATGCACAGCCCCCCCCCCCCAATTTTTTTTTCAAACAATGAAATAAATAAAAACCAAAAACAGAACAGCAATCTTTTTTTTTCTTTCTTTCAAGCATTTAGTTCCCCTTTATAACTTTCTAGGTGTTACAGCATAAAAGGCATACCCTCTATGTAGGGTTAAGGGCTCCAATATATTGATGACTGATACGCAGACTGGAATAAACAACAAGAGCAAGTATCAAAATTCATCCTGTTCTATTTCAGCTGCACGTATCCTATCTATTATTTTTCTTTTTTAATGCTTCTTATCTAATATGACAGTATACTGACTGTGTACTTCATGTTACTTGGGTTACATTTCATCAGCTTTAGTCAGCTCACTCCTTTGTTATGGTGGGTGGGTCGGTGGGTGGGGCTTTGTTTTATAAGAGGTGGAGGCAGTTACAGAGGTTACAGGTAGTGTATCCCTGCTTTAATGATTATCAAGAATACTTATTGTCTTTTTGATTAGCGACTGTCAACTCTTCTAAAAAACCAACTCTCATCAAAACATTATGAAAAGAAGTGACAACCTCTGTTTCATAGATTCTCAAGTCAAATATTTCTGTTTGGTCTAAAACACATTGTCTGACAACTGCATTTTATTCAGATCAAGGAATACTAGCCTTCTCTTCTGCTAAATGTAAAATAAAGACAGTTATAAAACAAAGGAAGAAAGTCACAACATATACATATAATATACCTGCAGTCCACACCCCCCCACACAGACATAAAGTCTTAGCACAACACAAGGGTCACCCAATAAATAAGCAACTTCTAACTACAGGCAGGGAACTATGCATGATTACGTGACTTACAAACAATGCATTTTCTCTCACAGTTTCTTTCAGCTCCACGTCCAGTTCAGAAGGGTCAAACTGAGGATGAACAGGTTCAACTCCAAATAAAAAAGATGTGTATAATTTACACACAACGCCATTTTCAGAGCACGCATACTGCCATCACATATTAGCTGAACGACGGTTGCAACCATCCAGAAGCAAGCACCAGCCAGCATCCAACCAATCACAAAATCTCTTCCATCCCAACCAGCCAGCCAGCCTGTCACCTATACATCCGAGGCTTCCTCAGATGACACGCGTCTCTTCAGTTCCGACATCAGGTCACCTTGCAGCTTGGGCTTCGGGGTCACTGGTGGGGGTCGCGAGTACAGTGTCTCCATCTCCGCCAGCTCTTCAGCCGTCGGGGGCAGAGGGAAATCCTCCCCTTCTCCTTGCTGCTGCATCTGGGCGTGCAGGTTGCTGGCATGACCTTCGCGAGGACGGCCACGACCTTGACCTGGGTGACCGGCATGTCCCGCGCCTGGATGGGGGTGACCTTGCCTGCTAGGAGGCGGGTGGGCTGGAGGAGGGCCTGCCGATTTGGCAGGTCCGGGACCTCTGGGCTGGCCGGCTGGGTGTCCTACTGCCGGCGTCGCGGGCGGGGGCATCAAGTTGGCCGCCCCTGGATCCCTGTCTGCCCCACTGCTGCTGCCCACGTAGGTGCCTCCTCCTCCGTTGTTGGAGGTGGTCTGCATGTAGTATTGGGGGTCCTGGTACTGCTGGTTCAGAGAGGCAAACTTGGCGTTGAGGCTTTGGATGACACTGGCCGAGCTGGGCGCCGTGGGGGGGACGATGCTGGGCACGGCGTAGTGGCCGCTCCCGCTGGACGACGACTCGGACGAGATGGACACCCTGTCCGGGGACGGGGAGGAGACGTGGTGGTGCGGGGACTCAGCGCTGTGCTGACGCTGCACCGGTTTGGGCGGCGGGGCTGGCTGCTGCTTCTTCTTCTGCTGCTGCTGATGGATGCTCTGCTGGATCAGCTGCAGCTCTGCGTAGGCGCCGTCACTCTGGCCCGCGTTGCCTCCCGAGGACTGCCCGGTGTCAGACAGGTGGCGCTGGGGGGACGTGCGGACCGGGCCGCCTGACGTGGCGGCGCTGCTGATGGAGGCTGTTCTCCGCACTGGAGGCGGGGGCTTGGCTGTGCCGGTGGAGACCTTGCGAACAGCAGTGGCCCCTGAAGCTGGCACACCTACGGGACAGGAGAAAATGAGTCAACCGACAAATCCCCGCAGTTTCTATCAGCACGGCAAAAAAGAAATGTACAAATCCCCACAGTTTCTATCAGCGCGGCAAAAAAGAAATGTACAAATCCCCACAGTTTTTGTCAAGTCATGAAAAGAAATTGAATTTTAAAATCCTTGTAGTTTCTATCAACTCATAAAAATAAATTGAATTTACAAATCCCTGCATGTTACTATCAACGTACACAAATAAAGTAAAGACCTATGAACTTCTGACTTAATGCTGCTAGAAGTTAAAGAAAATAATACTTTACAAAAACACAGGTCAGCAAAGTATTCAAAATAGAAAATAAAATGAAGATATCTTTGTCCTAGAGCTGATCAAGACTGAAATAGATCAGAACTTACATCACATTACCATACGTATCCACACCCTGATTAAAAACAACTTAAATGACCATATCAATACTTCAGCTGAGACATATTAAAAAAACAAAAAATAAAAACAAAAGGAGATCAGAATTAACACAAACACGATTTAGCAGATTCAGCTGGCATGAAGCATGGAAAAACAAACAAAAAAGAAAAACCAAAATCAAACAATAGTTAAAACTTTTGTTTCAATTCCAACATGCACCATAACTCGGTGAAGTTACTGTCACTCACTGACATGGGAAGCACACAAACATTTTCAAAAGCATGCAAAAACAGCCAAAAAAGAGAGATCAACAACATCTAATAAAAAGACGATACTGACAGCAAGAGAAAAAATAGCCTGTTTCCTGACACAGTCAGTCAAAAATGAACAATCTTATCCTGCATTGGAAACTTTGAAATAAATAACCATTTCTTGGTACAACAGTCTTAAAATAAAACTAATTTCAATTTTTTGTTTTGTTTTGCCAATGAGCTTAGTCATTTCACATATTTTCTGTCAGGTCTGGGTGATGCCAAACAATGTCCATCTATAAAAACTAACTGCTTCTTAACATGATTTTGATTCAGAAATATAACTGCCATCTTAATGCTCTTTTGCTTGCTCTTAACTCCTCCCTCTGATGATAAAAGTTATCTTATATTTGTTTCACGCTCAATGAATGAATAAACCCTATTTAAACCAGATGACAAATGAGATAACTCATAATAACAACGCTGCCACCAAATCTGTTGACTTCTGCCTAATGTCAGGCATACCCTGTCACTCTTTTGGACGTTGAAAATGTCATGTGGCCTCATCTCAATCAGAACACAGTCCAGTGCTTATGCTTCAGCCCACCTGACTGTGTACACTTCACAGACAAGAAGATCGATGCTGATAGCAATGAGGAAGCATTTTTCCAATTTTCTGTGTGAAAATGGTAAAACTGTTCCATCCTTGGTTTGTTACATTCTATTTACCCTAAAACCAGAAAAAAGAATGTCTAAGTTACATTTATTCTCGGTTCCTCAGCTAGAATTCTGAGGTTCACCAAAGGTGAGATTCTTGCACATGCAACCATTTTTTCCCACCATTAGGGCAGTCACATTCCGACTTCGGGGAAGTGTGTAAAAAAAACCCCCAACCCCAACATTATTCTCCTTTAATTCATACAGTCTTATGTAAACAGACAGTACTGTATTTTATTCATAAAGTCTTATGTAAAGAGACAGTACTGTATTTATTTCATACTGTCTTATGTAAACAGACAGTACCGTAATAGCACAAAAACAAGGGACAATCAAACGGTTCAAATTCCATTACTTTACTATAACGTATGTCTTCGATTTTTACGTCTGTTCACTTAAAGTGACATTAGACCAAAAACTTTACTATAACCCTACTAAACACAGGGTGCAAGTACACAAAGCACACTTGTGCACGACTACTGCCCAAAGTACGCTGTAGTCAAAACACTGCAGACAGCCACAGACACAGACCTGCCGTGGAAGCAGGGCGCTTGGGGAACATGGCTGCACGGAATGCTGCGCTCATCTCCCCGCTACGGGGAATAGTGAAATATTTCTCTGATTCGCTCGACACTGAGGTTAATTCAACGTCTGCAAACACAACAGGGCACAACACATGGGAAACGGTATCACATTCCAAACCAAAATGCACACTGAAGCATGACAACATCTGTTTAAACAAGCACATGCTTTGGCACATATAAAAAAAAAATACACAAAAAAATCATACGGGGGTGGGGTGGGGTGGGGTGTGGAGGCAGAGGAGCATGGTGATATTTAACCGGCGTTTGTTTTCAGAGAAAAGGGTGACAGAACTGAAGTGAACACAAACAACACCGTTTCAAATGCATTGGTTGCACACAAGGCTCAAAAAGGTCATTCTGTTTATCACAAAGGCATGCACAACAATAAAAACTTTTAAAATGGTGTCAAACAAGTCTAAATAAATTTCAAAAGCAAAACAATCAATTCTGCATAACAAGAAAGGTCTTAGCTCAAAATCATGCAAAAAACAATAAGAAAAAACTGTTTACACTGCACAACACAGACACTTCACACAAACACAGTCATGATCTGCATGCTCGAGAAAGAGCCTTGATACAGATAATCCACTAAACCTGTCAACACTGGGTTTTTTTTGGCTGATGATAGCAAACTTTATTCTAGAATTCCTTCTGAACAGAATGCTGTATTAAAAGCCAAAAGAAATGTTGAAGACACTTGTCAGGATATCAAGAAGTGGATGAATAGCAATAAATTGAAACTTAAATGATAAAAAAACACCAAGATTCTACTTCGTGGGCCACCACTGAGAAGAGCATCTTGTCCCGATCAGTCTTTGCTTATCAGAAACACCAGAATTAAGTTTTCTTCACCTGTATGTCTTCGTGTTATTCTGGGCTCTGATATCTCTTTCAAACAGCTCAACTCTGATGTTGTAACCTTTAGTTTTTTGCATGCAAGAACTCATGAGCAAAACATGTCCTTACTGTGTGTCAAAACAAACTCCTATGGCCAGCAAACCTGATTCCATGCATATATCATAGAAATCTCAGAAAACCCTCTGGTTTCTGACCAACAGCTGGGAATCTGTCAACACTTATCTGGCTCATCTAGTTGCAATCATTGCATGCATGTCTGTGTGCACATGCGTGAGTGAATGCATGTGTATGTAAACACATGTCTGTGATGGCGGAGAGTGCTGTGCTTCTTTGAGAGCTTCCTGCATGTGTGTTCATTCCTGTAAACATATTTCTTGCCCCTTCCTCACCCCAACACCTTTTCAACTTTTCCCCCTTCCCCTAGCACTGCAATCATTCCTTTGGGTGGGAGGTTGTTATGTGTTTTATAAATCACAGCTTCGTTGATTCCTCCACCCATAACAAAAGCCCCATAACAGCAGTGGGGAACCACAGTCATTTGTTCACACTGTTCAGAAGTCTTGCTCTCAACTACGGCCATATAAGATTATTACTGGAAAAGTTAGTTTTTAAGAAATACTCTACTTTTTCAGTTAAATATTTTCCAACAATATCCTTCACTTTAAATAATCAGACTTAATTTTTTTTTTTTAAATCAGGATGCACTTTTATGTTACCTTTCCTTTTTTTCCTTCTCTCTCTCTTCCTTCACCACCATGGGCCTAAATTCTAAAATCATTGTTCGTAAAAAATAAATAAATAATAAAGAACATGCTTTTGACATTAAGACAAGCATTCTCATCTGAACTAAACATTTTGAAAAATGCACACTCATGTACACAACAGAAAAAAAAAAGAAGAAAGAAATCTGGCAACCCCCCCCCCCCAACAAACCATGAAAAAAAAAAGCACGCGCACACACAAAACCACCTTCATTCCAACACCTGCTGTACAACAGCCCCCCAAAAAAAAACCACAGCAGAAAACAACGACCCCCACACAGCAGTGCATGGCACTAGACTCCAGCCACCTACCCCCCGAGGCGATGGTGTCCTCTGATCCTGAAGGCGTGCTGTTCATGGTGGCATAACCGCTGGAGCACTGCAGCGACTGGTGACTGGTGGAGTCGTACGTGGACTGCAAGGCAGCGGTGCTCTCCTCAAGCTCCCGAATGGCCGCTGCCAGTTCTAGGCTGTTCTGCTGCATCTGCTGTATAGGGAACACTGCTTTGTCAGTTTCTCCGTAATCAGACATTCGGTGTCAAAAGGTTGCGCATCACCTACAAGAGCTAGGCACCTTGCTGAAAAAGAGAACCACACTTCTGTTCTTACTGCTTTCTTGGCACAACTTAACGACAAAAAAGTAAATGTGTCCCTTTGTTCTTGAAAGTCACTAGTTTCGGAAAGCATAAACCACATGCTGCTTGCGTTTTCCCAAAAGCTTTGATTACAGTTATTACTGCCTTTTGTTGTTGTTGTTGTTGCATATTCTTTGGAAAGCGTTATCAAGAGGTTACTCATTGCCAAGTTCTACAAATGCTGGTTAGAGAATAACTATTCTTTTCTCTGCATGTAACCTACTTTAATAAAAGCAGCAGCATGGATGCAATGCAATTAACTTTTCAATTCCATGTTTTAGTCAGGCAAGGAAAATGATTCAACATCATCTTTACCTAGATCTTGCAACCAGTATTAAAAGCTAAAAGGATAGGTTTCACTTTTCTTTTTTCAGGTATTGAACAATTGCTATCAGAATTAAGGAACAATTCTTTATTCCAATCATGCAACTCTAAAAATGGCATCATCTCAACATTCAGACTGTCTAATGGAAGGTAACATACTTGATCACAAATTAATAACTAGGGTTAGTCTATTTCATTTTTGGCACACACACACACACAAACCATGCATACACTTCAAAGGACAAATCTCAAACTAGCATACAAGTTAATCTGTCATAGCAGATATACCAGACTGTTCAAAATGCAACCAACAAACAAAAAAATGTTAGTAACTGAGTATATACACTACCTTTCACATTACCCTGAATAATTTGCAATCCAAAGGAAATAACAAGGTGCTTTTT
>CM054143.1:51618662-51648662 GCA_028751875.1 Rapana venosa | reverse complement strand
AGAACCGCAGATAGAAACCCATTCGTATGAATGTTGATGTTAAGTGTTGTCAGTATGCACTTTTGTAAGGGTAACCCACTCATCAAAAGATTTCCTTTACTTTAGTAGAGAAACCCATTGTTAGACTTCTGCATAAAATGCAATAAAAAAAAAATGTTTGCTTAGTGTAAACCCATTGTAAAACCTCATAAAATGCAATTAATAAAAGAGTCTACTTAGTGTGCTTGCTTGTTCTTTCCAGGTTATCAGTAAAAGCAATTAATACTGCTGTGCAGGACTGACAGCTCGGTGACTCTGCAACATTTTTATTTTTTGGGGGGGGGGGGAGGAAAGAGATACAGCAGCAATGATCAGTATCAAGCCTCACCACAGCAATGTCAAGACTACGGTTAGTCAGCAAAAGCACACACTCCAAACACCACCACCACCAGCAAAATACATCCACGTTACAGCATTAGCGGCATACAATGCTCGAACACATAGCAAAGCACTCCCAAAAAATAAAAGCCCATCACAGCATAATTTCAAGGCAGTAAGCAAAAAATACACGAAAGGAAGAAAATCCTGCAAAAATGGGGGGATTTGGGGGGGAAAATAAACAACCCCCCCAAAAAACAAAACAAACCCAAACACAAAGGGATTATAAAAAAATAAAATAAAAAAGAAAGAGAATCAGCGGAAGACTGGGGCACTCATCCTTTGCTCAGGATCTTTGCTTGCCTTGCTGGACCTAGACGCTCGACGCATTTCTATTTCCTCCTGTTCCCTCTTCTCTTCAGCCTCTCGCTCCGCCGCAAGGGCAGCAACTGCCTCTTCCTCGGGCACGTCTGTTACCAGAGCGGCTGTGACGCTATCAAGGCTGCGGATAGCCTCCTCAAGGTTAAGGGCACTGACGGCCGAGGCATCAGCCGAGGAGGGGTCAGGGTCAGGGTCAGGCTGCAAAGGGGTCGGCGGGGCAAACAGAAGGCACACTTCCCATAAGTCAACACAGTCCACACCGACATACAGCGCAGCCAAAACCAACGAATTAAAAACAAAAAGTTTACGATAAATATATACGTATACAGATGAACGAAACTGAAACAAAAAGAATGATCACCAAAAAAAAAAAAAAATTGACATTATTGCAGGAAGCAAGCACACAAACAAGACTGGAAAAGATTTGGTCAACACTAAAGGCAGAAAGACAAAGAGAGAGTGGAACAAATAAGGACGCTGGCTTTTCACCACTCAAGAGTCAGGCACACACACATGCCCCCCCATACACTTACACTCAAGAACGCATCCATACACTTACATTCAAGAATGCACCTATACACTTACACTCAAGAATGCACCCATACACTTACACTCAAGAATGCACCCATACACTTACACTCAAGAATGCACCCATGCACTTACACTCAAGAATGCACCCATACACTTACACTCAAGACCGCACCCATACATTTACACTCAAGAATGCACCCACACATTTACACTCAAGAACGCACTCATACACTTACACTCAAGAATGTATGCAGACGTACAACATGCATATACACAAACACATTTGACTTATTTGTCTTGTTTTGTTGTTTTAATCTCTTTTTAAAAGAGCAAAGAATGGACAACACACACGATTACTGCTTGTCCTTTCAGCTTCAATAAAAGATCACTTTAATTTCATTGAATATGAACACGTGCGCATGCGTGCGCGCACACAGACACAAACCCTCTCTCTCTAACAGCGTTTAAGCTCTACAGCAGTTACCTTGACAACTACAGGACAAAAGCCATGAACTAAAGATCTTTACCCACACCTACCACCCAAACAGATTATTCAGAAATGCCTACAGCTGGTAGCAAAGCACGCAGCAGTACAAATATTTACTGGACATTCATCATTTTTTAATGTCAACCCTGTTGTAAAGCTACCGTAGACATGATGTCTACCGTTTTCAGTTACTGAGGGTAAGACATCCACCCACACCCTCAAAGCCAGACATCCCACGATTGAGTCAGAGATCACATAAAGATAAAAAGCTTGTACCATTCAGCAAGGCCTTTGATAGTATATATGTTCATCATCACATCACATTTATCAATGAGGGTTTTTTCCCCTTTTGTATTTGATTGTAAGCAATGCTTCATACATATAGATAATACCACATGTCAATTTTTAAAAATCTTACAACAACCACAGAAAAAAAAAATAAAGAAAGGAAAACAAGAGAAATGGGGTATCAATCGCCAATCCCTGAGAAACTTGCACACTATATCTGCAAAATGGATGGAAAAAACAAACAAGAAGATGGAAAAATAAACAAACACATACAAAAAGATGGGGGAAAAAATAAACAAACAAAACAAAAAGATGGAAAAACAAACAAAAAAGAGTAAGTGGAGAATGTAAGAAAAGTTAAGACAAACACACACACATCCACATCGTATGTTGAGAGCCACAACCATACATCTCTATACATAAAGGTGTATGCTTGTGGCTCTCAATAGATGACACACACACACACACACATAGAAAGCAAAGCGCAGATGATTAGAAAAGTAACAAACAAAGACACAATGTTCAGCCACAGCTCGGCAGCTGACGAGAAGAAGCCTGCACACACAGACAGACACACAGAAACAGACACACACAGACTAATAGAGTAATCCAACAGTGACAGTTAGCACAGCACACGGGTGACCAGGCCGGAGAGATCGGGAGAATGAATAATCCTGTATTGGTTAGAAGACCATGCACACATCTCTCTGCATCACTCGTCACATACTTGTATATCATTTGGCATGATTCGATCGAAGTATAATCAAACACAACCGCCCCTGACATATTCCCCTTTATATATATTTAGGTATCATGAGTATAATGAATGACTCAGTGTGTGTGTGTGTGTGTGTGTGCGCGCGCATGTGCATGTGTGTGCTTTTTAAACATTCTGAAAAGATACGAGGCCCTTGCCATTTGTTCCTCGTTGTTCCCATATCCAAGAATGACCTCCACTCACTACACAGATTTCCTGCACGGCAAAAAAATGCGTGCATCTCCAAGGTCAAAATCGGAACAACAGGGATTTAAAGTAAAAATAGAATACTTTCCTGTACACTCCCTTTCCCACTTTCTCTTTAAAGAAAAGTCAGCCTTTCGAATGCTCTCTCCTATATTTTGCATTGTAAATTTTTATATAAAGTGTATTAAATATGCGTTACACTTTGAGTGTGAGGACTTCAGTTTCTTTACATGAAATGATGATTCTAGTGTGAATTTCATCACAGAATAATAAGAGAAAACAGCCATTCCAAAGGGATGAGGTGAATGACTATGAAAATGTCAACTACAGAAAGTAAGTAAAGGGAGGGAGAAAGACAGCGAGTCAGAAAGCATAGAAAGAATAAGGTATTAATGTCATGACAATTAGCATGGAAAAACAAGGCATTATTTCAAATCAAGCATTATTCAGTTCAGATGAAGAGTAAAGATCAAAGAAATAAAAGGCAAATTAAGCTCGCGATGACTTTCTTCTTTCTACATAATCTGTTTACTTCTTATCAGCTATCAACTCAAATCATGACAATGCCCTTTACTTAATTTTGATCATTATCTTTTACTTTACATAAGCATAAATTTGTCTCCTTTGGGCAACTCCATGGATAATAATAAGTCTTTAGACTTGAAAATGCATAATGTACCAAAAATATACATAGCAAAACTATATATAGCTGCAGAAACCACCTCTCCTATCAGTCACCCACAGTTAAAACAGCAAGTTACTTTGTATTATCTTTTTTTCATTGGGGGAGGGGTGGTGGGGGTGGGGGTAGAGGAGAGGTTCATCATTTTCTGTGACATGTTGAAGCTCCCTTACCTCTTATCCTAATCACATCACAAAGACCAATGCCAACATCAAACCTTCACAGATAACAGTTCACAAGGAGCTATCAATGACAGGCCACCAGAAAGCCACCAAACGGAGGAGGCTCTGCGCTACTGATATATCACGTTGAAAGAGTACAGTGTGGCTTGTTCTCATCCATCTGTCAAGGGTATAACCACCTCCTTAGTCCACTACTGATACCAATAAACACAAGTCAAGCCATGTGTCCACATCCAGTGAGATGTCCTTCATTCTGTCTTTTCGATATAAAGTCTCCATCAGTTTCAAGGTTCTGAAGACATCAAGAAACAAACTAACCACAGGGATGGGAAGAATTGTTCACCTTTATCTTGCGCTATTTGTGCTAAAAGCTGCAGATTGTGTTAATAACATATTTTCAAGTGTTTCACGGACACTTTCTTTTCTCCTTCCCTCTCCCTCACCAACCACCACAAACTGCACACCATACTCCTTGCTAGCCACATCTTATGAGAATTTAACTGACATCAACCCTGCCCCTCTTGCCTTCTCATTTCCTCCCCTTGAAAACTCAAAAACATGAATAAAACCCATCTGGTAACTCAACATGAAACCAAAAACTGCTAATAAAAAGAACAGAAAACAGAAGTACCAAGGTTCTCACACCAGAGCAGAAAAGGATTTGTGATATTAACAGCTACTGGAGGAGAGGAGAGCGGTATGAAAGGAGACAATCTATAGAGCAAACCAACTGAAATGCTGTGAAACTATGCTATCAGGAGAGAAAAAGTGGGAGAAAGGTAAAGGGAAAAGGGGGAAGTGAGGCAAACTAACAAGTAAAATTTTTGTGAACCTAAAATATCAGGGAAGAGAGAAACAGGTAGCTGTATCATACAAACCGATATTGTGCATCTAAAAATCAGTAACTTTCAAAATCTCTAGGAGACAATGATATATGTCACAAACACACAAACAAACATTGTGCACTGAAATATCACTTTCTAAGGGACAGTGCCCTATGTAACGATTGCAGCTCTCCTACCTGTACGGGTTCGTTACTTTCTCGATCGATACGAGCAGCCACTGACCTGTGAAGTGTTTTGATTGGTTGCTGGGGCGGCGGTGTCACTGCCTCTACCTTCCTGATGTTGTTGGTGTTGTTGTTGTTGTTGTTGTTGTCGTGCCTGATTCTCCATGGCCATTCGCTGCAGGTCAGCTGTGTTGGCGTACACCGGCTGTGCACCTGCACACCGCAGTCACCAACATTCACAGTCACCACCAACATTCATAGTCACCACCAACATTCATAGTCACCACCAACATTCACAGTCACCACCAACATTCACAGTCACCTACCAACATTCATAGTCACCAACAAACATTCACAGTCACCAACATTCATAGTTACCAACCAACATTCACAGTCACCAACATTCATAGTCACCACCAGCATTCAGTCACCAACAGCCACCACCAACATTCACAGTCACCCCAACATTCATAGTCACCCGAACAGTCACAAACATTCACAGTCACCCTAACATTCACCACCAACATTCACAGTCACCAGCATTCATAGGGTTTTGTTTATTTCTTTCTTTGTGTGTTTTTTGACATTTTCATCTTTAAACAAAAAAATCATTTTTTTTACTAAACAATTAAATTACTTCATACTTTCCATTAAAGTTTTTTTTTCAAGATTTTATACAACATCAATTTCAAACATGACTCTTCCACTTTTCCCCAGTAGTTTTGTTTTGAGCACTTCTTTGGTTTTATTTTTTCCAGCTTTTCTAAACTATCACATAATTAAAGTGCCTTGCCTTTTATTGAAAGATTTTTGAAAAACAATGAATTACATTTTGAACTTAGTGGTGGGCAACAATGGTCGCATATGCAAAATCTCACCACTGATGAACCTTGGAGTTTTAGCTGAATAACCAATCCCCCCCAAAAGAAACCCCCTCATATATTCACCCTTTATTCTTTTCTTTTCGTTTGTTTTTTTAAGAGGGGGGGGAGTGCTGCTGCATGTATTTTGAACAGTTCACACAAAATTCTGTTTATATATTTATATATCTGGCCAGTTCACTGCTCCTGTAAATGATTTTGTTCCTTTCTCTTATAAATTGCCTTGTATCACATTGTATTGTACTGTGTTGTATTGTGCTCTATTGCTTTGTAATATGCAAAAACTGGAAAAAAAAACAGAGAAAAGAAGAATACAAAATTTTATATTTTGACTCTTGCCAATGTATCAATTTTGAACAGACAGTATTCTCCATTTGTAATAAAAAGTGATCAGCAAAACTGAAGGAATTATGTTCAAAACAAATGTTGCCATCATGAATTGTTACATCTTGTTCTTCACTCCAAACTGTGGAGGATACAATCACTTTAGGCACATCACACACCTGAAATGGCAACACATAATTTTCATGTTTATGTTCACGGTTCCTGTTCAAATGAATTGAACACATTAATTTCAGTTACACTGTTTATGACTGCCCAGTTGGTGAAAGAAGCCATATTACTGTATTACAACACACATACACAAAAGAATTAACAAAAGCAAAACAAAAAAGAAAAAAAAATAAACTAGAAAATCTAACTGGCAACCCCCCCTAAAAAAAGACCTAACAAAAAAGCAACAAACCCCCCAAAACGAAACCAAAACAAACAACAATAAAGCAGAAGTTAAAACCAATGATACACCAATATCACAGCTAAGACAGCATCAAAGAAAAAGAAAAACAAAAAAAGCAGCCACGGAAAATTCAAACAAAAAACCCCACAAAAACACAATTACCAACCAGTCTAAGAATTGGAAGAGAAACTGGAACAAAACATGGTACATAGCAAGATCTATAATACCATACAAATATACCCAAGACATTTTTCCCCCCCTGGCTTAACCCTCTTGTTGTTGGATTCTACGGAGCTAAACTGCCTGTAGATTTTGAATTCTTTGAAGGTTTTCTACCTCCATCTGACTTACTTTACTCCTAAGACAATTGTGTGTGTGCATGACAAGTTATCAAGCTGAAATTTTGTCACAAGCTAGGTATGTCTTTGTACTTGCATTTAGGCGCACGTTTATGTGTCTGGTCACCAGATGTCTTGTCATTGTCACCTTATTTGTCACCAATCACAGGTAAAATTATGGTACATATGATAAAACAGCAAGTCCTGCATGGATTTGACAATAGTTCAAGCATGTTAGTGTCGAATAAGGAAGTGATACCCAGCTGATGTGTTTACCAATGGTTATGTGCAATAGTACTTCAAGGATGTGTCACATAATGTCCCCATAGCACCTGTTGTTTTATGGTATGTCTTGAGGAGACAGAAGTTTTGTTTAACTATTTTTTCTTTTGAAAACAAGTCATATTCAATCAACATGTGACCTTTATACTGTACTTCATATCTGCGTGTGCTACCACATGTTTGTTAAGTGTACAGAAGTGTATTATTGTACATGACTGTCACACTGTCACCAGTGTCACAGCACAGGTGTGACAAATTCGAAACAACACAGAACTTCTGTAACCCTACAAAATTTTAATGTTGGTAGTCTCTAAAGTAGTCGTAGTGGTGGCACAGGGTCACATCACATCACATCACAAAAAGCACAAATTATGGATGTGTGTGTGTGTGTGAGTGGGGGGGGGGGGGGTGTACCCATTGCTCTCACCTGTCAGACGGGAGACCTATTTTCTTTTCCTTCTTGCTATTTTCATTATCGGCATATCTGTTCGTTTCTGCCATTGCAGTTTCAAAGCAAAAGTGTGGTAATAATGAGAAAACGTCAAAAGGCATCGTTTTCAGGCGTCTATGCCGCGGACTGGCCAGGAGGTCAAATTTCTCCACAGTCATGTGTGTAGCACAGGTCAGGAATGTGCCCTGTAGCACATTATTTTCAGGCTCACTCTTCTCCCTAACTGCAGCATTTCCTTCCTCCTCTTCCTCATAAGCGTTTAATATCGGACTCACTTAACAATTCTCGTTCAAATGTTTCTACTTCCAAGACAATAACATTCAATTTATCGTCTCGCTAATCAGATGAATCGTCTGCTACTAAAGAAAACGCGATTTTTTTCCACCACGCTGCACCATTGAAAAGCGTTCCGGTCGCTGACTGTTATTTCTTCCTTCCCTCCCCACTACACGCATGTTAGTGGTCTAAATTTATCACTGGCACCGTCTGACACCCTCCCTGCATCGCCCCACCAATTTTCAGACACACAGTGTGAAAACCACGAGGTCTGTGTGTGATGGAAAAGTACTGCCCACGTGGGCAGCACCAACTGTCGGCTGCAGTCGGATTGGAATCTAGCGGCAGTCTCCATTACTGTCGGCTGCGGCCGGATCGGGGACTAAAGGGTTAATCGTACATGCCTCACCCACGAACAAGGGTCCAAAACCCAAACTCTATAAGTTTAATAGTAACCCAAATGCCCCGTGGGGATGCCGGGGTGCCTGTCAGTATAAACAGTATCCCAACCTTTCAGAAATTCTGTTCCAAGGAATTCCTTTTTTTTTTTTTAAAATCCCTCTCTTTGTTTCTGCCTTGTTTCTTTTCTTTCTGTCACCTCATTCTTGTCTATTTTCTGCCATCTTGATCCATTCCCATGCCTTTTTTTCCAGAAAGACTTAAAAAAGATAAATTAAATCTACCGAAGGTGGTAATTTTTTTGTGTGTGGGTCAACTCACAGTTCGATGTTTTAAAACTTCATTGCTGTTTAAGCTATGCACTCACTACCCCGAACATTCATCACAGTCAGTCAACAACACATCACCAAACAACTCTTCCCTTCAACCGACCTGGAGGAAGCGCAGGTGGGGGCACGGCCTTGACCTTGGGACGAGGGCAGTGAGGGGGCAGCACAGGCTGCATCTTGTTGATGGTGGCGGCCGCCGACGCACGCCCATACGATGCTCCCGACGAACTGTGAGACCGAACCTTGCCCCCGGCTCGACCTTGACCTTCCCGCTTTGGCTGTCCTTCCGCCAGCTCTCCCTTTTCCGGCAGAGGCTCGAAGAGCTCCGGCTTCAAAGGCATGCGGGAGTACATTTTTTCCGAACCGGCGGAGATGGTGTGGGGGCGGGCTCGTTCATGCTTGGTGATGGGCGAAGACACTGAAGGGAGACTATTGCTGCTGCTTCCCGACGAGGGCGTTGGTGTGGTGACCAGGTTGGCGGAGGGGGTGGTGGGGGTGGAGTCGCAGTCGGCGCTCTCGCGGTCTGAGCCAGAAGCCTGGTGGAACAGGGAAGGAATGAGAACAGCCATGAGCACTGGCAGGAGACATCGGTACACACTTTTGTTTTAGCTCCTCTTTTTTTCCATAGTGAATTTATGGGTACCAGAGACTTCACAATATACAAAGCATTAACACCCCACTTCCCAGCCAAAAGAGACCCCCCCCAAAAAAAAAACACAAAAAAACTTGAAAAATACACCTCTCTCTCATGTTTTGTTATATCTTGATCTCTCTCTGATCTTCACGCAGTCTACGTAACTGACCATACTGCTGGTAAAAATAAATAAAAACTACTTTCTTATCAGACTCTGAAAAAGGAAAAAAGCAAAAAAAACCCCCAAAGTCATGCCTTACCAGCGCATTAATGTCTACAAAGCAAAAGGTTTTTTTGTTTGTTTGTGTGGGTTTTTTAAAGTGATGCTACAGTATTTTTTAAAGCAATTATAATTAATCAAATCACTTTCTAAAAAGCATGTCTGATTAGTTATAATATAAACGAAAATCAATTAAATGACAAAACAGAGACACAATTACACATGCACACGCACACACATGCACTCACACACAGTCATAAGTAACATACAAAATAAAACTGAATCAAGAAGTAAGATAAAACAGTTCTATATTTTTTCTACTGCCAAGGACTGACTAGCTGATCATGACAAAACAGAGTTACCTGCCCTGTTGACAGATTTTTCTTCAGATTACAAGTGAACTCCACCCAGGTGTACAAGTGGGTACCAGCTCTGCTGGGGAAGTATCTGGCGACAGACTAGCGTCCTGTCACAGGGGTGGTGAAAAACCATCAGTTCGCTTAACGCTACAGAAACCGGGATAAGCTCCGGCTCTATGGGCCTTCTGGCTCGAAAGAACTACAAGTGAACTAGAGATGACAGGAAACGCTTTTGCACAATCTTTTGCAGATCAGCTATGGCAAAGTAGCACTTAAATTCTTAAAAATCTAAGTGGTCCTATGAAAACATTTCACCCATGGGGGGGGGGGAAATCTACAGATACGATCAAGGTGCTGATCAATTGGAACTGATTGGTGCAATGATAATGAAGAATTTTATGTTTTAATAGTATAGTCTTTTTTGTTTGTGGTTTTATTTTGTTGATGTTTGTACCATTTCAGTACTGCAGTAAAAGCTTTAGAGTATACCTGGACAACAGCATATTTCTGACCCTACCCACAATTTTCAAGAGATCTACACTAGTATGAATTCCCCAATGCAGTAAAGAAAAACCAAAGAAAACTTCACAGAAACATTTGCTCAAACACACATACTTGTCACATTCATGCTACATGCTTATAATGTACCCCATAAACCAACTAGCTTAAACTCTGAAGATAACAAAGCAACAAAAATGCTTAACAAAACTGGCTAAAATATTCTACTGGAAGTTTTGGAACCCCCCATCCCCTCCCTTCCTAAAAAAAAAGAAGAAACATCAACAACAAAACTTTAGCCTCCCTAAGATTTAGAAGATTCTGACTTTTCTACACTTCAACAAAACAAACATGATTATACAACAGAAAGAAAAGAAAGGATTTTCTCATATACTAGCGGCATGGAATATCTGCATTATATTTTCTTGTGAACAAGAAAGATGACGACTCTGATACAACAAGGTGCACAATCTGAGAAGCAACAGTAACATTCCTGTTAGCCAACATCTAACACAGTCATGGAAAGAAATTTATTACAAAAAATATCTCCAGAAATAGTAGCATAGCGTAAGGGCAAAAAGCCAGGAAAGGTGTTTTAAAAAAGTGAGGAAGAATGAGATTTTTAGCAAAACAAGACAGTGAACAGAGGTCAGGGTGAGATATCAACACAACAACAGAATCTGGTAAGAAACAAAAGCTGTTTTGCAAGAAGTGGACTTCAAAATAACAAAACAAACCTCCTATCATAAGTTTAGAAAAAAAGACAAAAAAATCAACCGCTGTCAACTGCATAAGACTCAACATAGCTTATTCGCTGGTCTGTGGAGTCAAAGAACAAGTCAACAGTATCAGTTCAACAAAAACAGCCACCAGTAAGCAGAATGACCACCTCCCTACCCCTCCCCCTTTTCCACTTAGCAGTTATCTATTTCTGGGTCACAAATTCTGGAAGCGATAAATCTGTAAATTTAAAAAAGACACCATGATTTTCTGAGACACAAGGAAAACGATTTCTCACTACATTCCACAGTTAGAGACGTTAAGTTGAAGTCATTTTCTTCTTGGGGCGGGGGACCTCGGAAGAATCATCTAGGGTAACTTTTCTCAATGATGAAGAAACCACTCATCTTCTGCACATTTCCAAGAAGGACAGCCGATCAATGATGACTCAAAATGGTTGCAGGGGTGGGGACGAAGGGGGAGGGGTAAGACTTGGTAATTTTCGTTTTTTAACAAAGGACAGTATGAATGCATATTCCTGGGACACTGTGTGCCCATTTCAGCAATTTTCCAAGAGAAATACAGGCCAGCCATAATGATACATTAGGTATGTCTATCAGCAGATATACATACACCCTGAACTCAACGAATAGCTTCCTTGTTCAAATACATAATTTTACAAGTTGTACGCTTAGGGGCAAATGCAGTTAAGTTTAACTCAATGACTCCTTCACTGTGACGTGCCGAAGCTAAAGATTCGGCAGAATTACGATTTAAAAAAAATACACTAAGTGATGTTCAACTGAAGGGAAAGTACTATGGCCTGTAGGGCAATCATTTTGCTAAACACAGTTGCTTTCCTTGACCATAATGTTGCCTAGTTCGCATGTGTTGGCTACTTTTCTTTGACATGTCAACAAGCGTATTCTTTGGGATTTCAGGATCTCCAGTGCTATGATTTTAAAAATAAAAATTGTATAGTGCAAAAAGTGACATCAGATGGATTCAGCCAACTTCAGCGAACTTTACTTTGGTGAAAAATCATCACATTGTTTCAAGGGGACTAGCTGATGAACAGTTCAAGCCATGTAAGATAAGCAGCCCTAATTTTCAAAACTTTTTACTTTTCAGCATTCATTGACATATTTTGAAAATTTGTTTTAAAAAAATACAGTCATCTATTGAAAAACTGTGTAACAATCTCAAAAGTAGACATAATAAACTTTTCAATGATGTATAATTTGTATGTCTTTATTATGTTGGATAAATCTGCTGAATTTGTCAAATATAGCCAAAATCATGCGTCACCACAAAATGGCGGGATCCATTTCACTGCGACTCCATTGAGTTAAACAGTGTCTCACAATACACCATGACAACAACAAATCTATCACGAACAGTACATGAACAGACAGCCCACACAATCAGTTTTTCTCCAAATGTAGCACAAATTTGAAGAGCTGAAAAGGTGGACTCGATTCTACCCCTTGATTCATAGTACCATGAAAGTAATGATTTCACAAACACTTTTTCTTCCTTCATTCCAGGATCCTGCAATAAGGAAGTCACAGATACTTCATGAAGGCATGCAACAGAGATGAGAGCAAAAGACAACACTATTAAACGATAAGCAAGAGAAATAAAATAGACAGTTTTGTCTCGTCTTATCTACTTCAGAAAAAAAAACCTCAGTTACTTTTCTTACCTACTGATCCACAAACACACCTAACATCCATGAAGTTAAAAACATCAAACTTACACAGCTGTAAGTTGAACAAAAAATGAATCACCTTTGATAAATTCAATTCTGACAAAGGCAGGAATAGATTCAATGGTAAACTGGGCATCCTTCTGTAGGTCGTCACTTCATTCCCCACACAATACAACACAAATCATAATCAAGCAATTTTTCCCATACAACGCTGACAGGCCAAGTAATAAAAATGAACGGAGAAGCCAATACAAGCCTGTTTCTTAAACACAGTGCTTCTTACACACACGACAAGAAAAAATAAAACAAAACTAAACAAAAACTAGGCGACAGTTCTAATAAAGCCAGTAGGGCAAATCACTTCCACACATACTCAATAAATTAATTCCAACTCTTACAACCAGACGCCACATAGGTTAAATGGTACCACCAAGTCTACAACAAAGTGAAGCATAGACAAAAATATTAAAATTCCACGACCACGACAAAGCCCAAAGTTGGTGTTAAGTGTATATTACGCAGGAAAACACAGATTATCGCCACTTCCACGTCTACAACCAAGCCAAAAACTGGGTGCTGTTGTGTATCCACAGACAACACCAAGATCACGGTTAGTTCCAGGTCTATGACAAAAGCAGAAACTGGGTGAGGTGTGAGGTGCGTTATCCATCTACAAGCAAAAAGGCTCTGCGAGGCGAGTCAGGGACACGACAGGCACAGTGACCAGACAGAGCAAGCCAGCGCCTACCTGATACAGGTTAAGGGACTGGGGGGTGGTTGGTCTCAGGAACAGCGTGTCCTGTGACGTGAATCCTGAATCCTGGGAGGACACGCTGGTCAGGCGCTCTGTGCCCAAAGGCGGCTGCAGGGTGAAGCAGACAGCCCCCAACACCACCACCACCACCGCGAGTGAATTGGGGTGAGAGGGTCGAGTGGAGTGGAGTGGAGTGGCATGGATGTGTGGGCGGGTAGAGAGGTGTTGATGGGTTGATTATAACCGAAACAAGACAAAGCAGGCAGCGTACAAAGTCATGCTCAGCAAGCCGAGAAAAAAAAAAAAAAAAAAGGACAGGCATTGAACAATTCTCAGAAATGATTTTGATCAGTCTTTGCCTGAAGAGCGTTTTGTTATCAAAGCGCTAAATGTAAAACTAGGAGAGTAAATATGAAACCAAAAGAAAAACCAATCGGTCACATTCCGCAAACAATCAGAAAATCTGTCACATTCAGCAAATGATTAAATTCTTTAGGAAAATGCTTCTTTCCAAATGCAGCAATCAAAGACTTCATCCATTCCAAAATAACACGTTCTCATGTCATTCATCTACAAGAATACCTACAGTGACAACCAAATATTAAAAAAAAAGAAATTAACAGAATCCATGCATAAACGATAAATAAAATCTTCATAAGCTTTAACAAAATCCATTCAACATTCACAAACCGACAATGATTAACGATACATAAAGTGTGGTGAAGATCTGTTCTTTGGGGTGAGAACTGACTTTCTTCTTCTTTCGTCAAACGTTCAGACAGCAACTATTGTTGTCTGTCATATGAGCAAAAATGCGTCACGCTGCCATCAAGCACCTGACAAGTCAGGCCCAGCGCATCCGACTTGGCATAAGAGAGAACTGTTACCTTTGAAGTCTTTCTGGAAAAAGGACAGGAGAATGGACCAAGAAGGCAGAACATAGACAAGAAGGAGCTGACAGAAAGAAAAGGAACAAGGCAGAGAAAAGAGTGATAGAAAAGAGGAAATTTCAAGCGCAGAATATTCAGAATGTGGGGATGCTATTTATACTGACAGGTCCCCCGGCATCCCCAGGCTTCAAACAGGGATCGAACTAGCACTTCTCACTTTCTACATCCACCTTCATGTTGAGATGGCTCTTTTTTGGGGGTGCAAACTTCATGTCATATGACATGCCTGTTATACATACACGCACACAGAAACATGTGGTTTGGCGTGGACAGTAAGGGAGCCTGGTTTTTCTGATAGATGGAGGAAGGTGTGTGTGTGTGTGGGTGTGTGTGTGTGTGTGTGAGCGAGCGCGCACGTGTGCATGTGTGTATGCGTGTGTGTGTGTGACTGTGTGTGTGACATGACATGAACGGACCACCCTACCTGGGAGGCGGTCCTCTTGTGCATGGTGTGGCTGGGGGAGTGGGACTTGGAGGAGCCGCTGGAGGAGCTGTTGATGCTGTTGATGCTGCACATCGACGACTTGCGGGACCCCAGGGAACTCGGGGAGCTCGGCGGCGAGTGGTGCTGTATCATAACGGCAAATACGGATTGAAAATTTTTTTTTTTTTTAAAACAATGATTGACTGGTGTACCTATTTTATTACATAGTTATTCTCTGTCTGATATGGTAAGTATATGACACATATCAAGACTGGTATATCTATTTGATTACATAGTTATTCTCTGTCTGATATGGTAAGTATATGACACATATCAAGACTGGTATATCTATTTTATTACATAAATAATTCTCTGTCTGATATGGTAAGTATATGACTCATATCAAGTTTACATTAGGTTAGCAAATACTGAAATATTACATTTTCTTCCCCTCAATTTAGAAAAAAAAAGATCGACCTGTATATTCATCATATCAGATTAATGATTCCATGTCTGAAATGGTAAATATATGACACCAGTTTTGTTTGGGTTTTTTTGGCTACATTTTCAAAGTATAAACCCAAATAATATCTAGCATAACATACTGATAAACAGCGTTGCATCTTCAGAGTATAAAACCCCAATAATATCTAACGATAAACAGCATTCAAAATCTCAACATCTGTGGACTAGTTCTAGGAAAGATCGTTATGTAACAAAACTACCCCCACACCCCTACACATTCCCACTCTCCCTACCCTCCCACCACCCCAAAAAGAAAAAGCCCACCTGTTTCACCTGTGGCTGCAGGCTGAGGGAGGCAGGGTCCATGCCTTTCATGTCGGTGATGACCTGTTCACTGGAGTCGGGGAGGGTCTCGGGGTCGCTGGCCTGCATGCACAGGCTCTGCATGATCTCCTGCAGGTGGGTCACCTCCGTCAGCAGCTGCACCTCGTGGTCCTGGGCAGCACAGAGGAGATGTTGGGCATACTCTTGGAACATCGGGCATACTCTTGGAACATCGGGCATACTCTTGGAACATCGGGCATACTCTTGGAACATCGGGCATACTCTTGGAACATGGGGCACACTCTCGGAACATCAGGCATACTCTTAGAACATCGGGCATACTCTTAGAACATCGGGCATACTCTTGGAACATCGGGCATACTCTTGAAACATCGGGCATACTCTTGGAACATCGGGCATACTCTTAGAACATTGGGCATACTCTTGGAACATAGGGCATACTCTTGGAACATCGGGCATACTCTTGGAACATAGGGCATACTCTTGGAACATCGGGCATACTCTTTATGGGTGCTCAATGAACATTACAAGTTCTGTTGTATTGTTAGGGGTTTTATTTGGGTTTTTTTGGTTCCTTGGCCAGAGCTCCAAAGTTCACCAATAGATAAAAAAAAAACAACTTTTATTTCACTGATAATGGAATAAGCGCTCTTGTGCTTTAAACATTTTTTTTTTTACATCTAGTCCCTGTGTGTATGCAGTTTTGTAAATTTTGTCATCTGTTCCCACCAGCACGCAATGGCCAAATCTTCCGAAAAGTGGAACAGGTTTTAACGTGTGCGCAAGATGTTCTCTGTGTGTTCGCACATGGGACCTAAGTTTCTAGTCTCATCTGGACTCTTAGGGGAAGTGGAGTCGGCACTAATGTTAACTCCAGGGGAAAATATCCCCTTAAACGGGATTCGAACCCGGGTCAGCATATCGTAAGTGCAATGCCCAACACTCTACCAACCAGGCTATCCTGTCCTGACTTTGCATATGCATGCAATTGTTTGCTCATCTTCTTCTCTCGTTCGCTTTTTACACCGTCAGATGTGTTTTGAGAAATAATGGCAAGTCCTTTCCAGATCTTCTCGTGGGCCATACAGCTTGGTTTGCAGGTTATCTCTGTCGGCCACACAATCTTCCTCAGGTCGCTTAATATATTCCTGTTTGGTTAGCATGGGTAAAAATACATCATGACCTGGATTGGATAAGTACTAAATGGATATTTCACACTGTGTCTTTATGTATATGATCTCTTTTCAAAGACTTCCACCCACACATCTACACTACTTCTACTATAATATATGGAATTTACATAGCGCTGAATCTTGTAAACGACTACTGATGGACTAGTACTAGCAGACTGGAGAAAAAATCTGCCTTCACATGGGTCTGAACCAGCCACTCTCATTCAAGAGCTACAAAACCAGTCCACTGACACACTTGGTCAAGCACCTGGCGAGTAGATTTCTCAGCAAGTGTGGTGGTGTTAGCACAGGTGGAAATTTGCTGCACTCAGTTTTTCTTCACGAAACTTAATGTGTAAGTACATATTGCAAATAACAATAATGAAACATAAAAAAAAAAATCCAGGAATAAATGCTAGCTGCTTTCACTGTAAACCCCCCCCCAAATTTTTTTTAAAAACCCGACCCAACCCCGACATTCATACAACAGCTTAATTCAGCTTTCTCTTTTGCCAGAGTCGGTGACAGAAGCCATGCTAGAAGTCAGAAATCTTCTCCAGGTCATACGACTGAGACATATCTGTGTTCTCAGTATATGTACTGACACACTATACGAGACATCTGTGCTATTATCATACTCATCATTTTTCATGAATATGACAGCTGGAATATTCAGTCAGTTGTAGCTGTGTCACCTACATAGCATATAACTGAACTTGTGGCCATTTCTATGGTTTGGGTGATAGTGAGGTATAGCAGGTCTGTCAACAAAATGAAAGGTTCATGGTTTGAATTCTGTTCAAAACAGTGCTTTTCACTTACACGATACATCACAAATAGAGGTGTTAAGTTCTAGCCTTTTAAGATGATAAACCAAGGTCCTGTAACTTCCATGCATTTTGTTTTGGTAAAAGAACCCATGGCAAAGAAAAAAGTTTTTTCTGGCAATGTTTCATGGTGGGAGAGAAAAAAACAACAAAACCCCACTCTCAAAGGCAAACAAGTACCCCCCCCCCCCCCCCCCCCCCCAACCTCCCTTACCAACAAACAAACAAAAGATATGTGTCATATCATGTTAATTCCCACGCAGAGAAAACTGCCTTGCCCCAAAACAGCCACACAATTCTATGTGCAAAAGGAGGATCCACAGAGGACAGGTTTCTCTTTAACATGTACTCCTTGCCTGATCAAACTCCAAACTAAACAGTCTGGAAGGGAGTCTATGGTTAGTTCACACTGAAGTCTCTGACGTCTGCGAAATTCATAAAGGATTGCTGCTGATGAGACAAAGCAACAGTCATCCCTCCAACATGTGTATTTTTCATTAAGTCCACATCAGTAACTAAGCTCATTACTGATATTTTGTTTTAAAGTCATCATTGTCGTCTGTTCAGGGCTTGGTAGGTAGGCGTCCACCCAAGTCTCAATACTCCATAATCAATTGCAATCTCTCATCTCCCACCAATTCCATTTAATTGCTCTGGCATATTATACCATGCTGCCAAGCCACAATAACACGAAATGAGCATTTAGCAGCGCTGTTACAGAGACAGGATAAGGGATCAGAAAGAGAAAGAGAGAGAGAGAGAGAGAGAGAGACAGAGAGAGAGAGAGAGAGCAGTACCCAGAGACAATAGTACAGAGGATATGGTCAGACAGACGCACAGTAAGAGAGAAAAGATACTGAAGATACAGGCATCCCAGAAGACAACAGATGTCTCAAAGAGAGAGAAAGAAAGAAAAGGAGAGGGGGAGGTAACAGAACAGGTGTTGCAGTAATGGAAATAGAGATGAAGCTGGCAGGAGAGAGAGGGGAAGAGGGAGGAGGGAGGAGGAGAGGCAGACAAAAACCAGAAGCACCTAGAGAAAAAAAACACCCAGGGTAGCGACAGCTGACAGGAATCACAGATCATGAAGGCAGAACTTCCTGGATATCAGGCTTTCATTTTTTTCTCTCTTCTGTAACGTGAGTGGCATCACTCTCCCAGGAGAGCCGCCCTTAATTAACAAAAGGAAATGGGACTCGGCTCTGTAATCAACTAAGGAAAATACATGGAACTTTGGCTGCACAATTTACTGCTTTGTAGATGTGATTGGACTGTTGTTGTTTTTTATTTAAAAATCAATATTACAGTGATCAGACTCTTACTGATCATATGGAACACAGGTTATAAGCAATTTTTGAAGTTATAAAAACAAGGTTCAAAATCAACAACCCAAACCACGCAGGCCACAGCTAACTGGAGTTTAGGGACTTGGAGATTCATGATCATGAGGTAAGATGAGTAATAGGTCAGGGATAATAATATACAGTACACGTGTCATGGTTCCACTGAAACAAGGGTAACTGTCAGGGCCTTTCAGGTGTAACTGGGCTAAAGTGAAGAAGGAACTAAATGTTTTAAGGTCAAGAACTTAACACAGTAACGATGATAACACTTTTAACTAGACACTGTTGTTGCTCTAATCACGTACTGTGTTGTGCAATATGGAACGTCCCGTTTTCTTGAAGAATAAGTGTGTTAAAACCAAATGGACACTGGCTTAATGTTCAGAACTAACAGGTCAACGCTTGGGAAAAAGGAACCTTGTTTTTTCTCAAGAATACATATAGCAGTAACCGAGCTAGGAAATATAAATAAGAATGGGTTATGAATATCAAAACTTCCACAACCAACGAGCGTTGGAGACACAATACAACAGGCATTCTGCTGCTTGAGACTTATTTAGAGCAAAAAGACAGCCTTCACAAACGGACGTGGGTTTTTTTGTCTAGAGCTTGCATGAAAATAGGACTCTGGATTGAAATGAAATGGAATATTTCTCTCAAGGATTCACAGAAGCAAGCGGGCTAAGCCTTTATGAGTAGGAAACAAGGGAGTACTGTCAGGGTTGTAAAAGGCAATCAGGGCCACAGGTTATCATAAGACATAAAGCAGAAGGTATCAAGACAGGGATTTATACCAGTGAGTACAAACATTCATTGATGAAGATTTAAAACAGCAATGGCAGTATGATCAGTAATGGGGACATGGCTTTCATGATTCACAAGATTAATTTTATCATCAAGAACTTGAAACAGGACTGGGATTTTACAGGTAAAGCTTTGGTTTCTGCTAGCAAAATGTTTACTGTTAAAACCTTTCAAACAGGATTTTAGGGCCTTACAAGCAGTCAATGTAGTTTTGTATGTACACATACCACTTGGCAAGAATCCTACTGCCAAAAACTTTGACACACATGTGCTTACAAGTGACATGAAATAACAGAGGTTCTGTCAGGGCTACAAACACCATTTTTACAAAAATGGGTGCTTTCAGCTGTTTCACTTATGCCAAGTGTGTAGACAAACTACCATCTGTAACAGATGGCGTCAGAATATAAGCCAAAGGCCACAGCAATGCCTTTATTAGTTAGAAAATGTGCAAAACAGATTGTAAGCATTCATTATTTTATCTGTCTTTCAAAATGTCCTGCGAAAGACTGTACAACTGAATAGTGTACTGTATTGTATAGCAATGGCAGTTATGTCTGCTTGAAATTACGGCTGTTCTTTCTGGGGAGAGCACATCGTCAATGCATTTTAAAAAAATAATTTTTCTTCTTTGCAAATATATTTGTTTCCCTTTATTTTCTCATCCAAAAGCCACAGAAAACTCTCTTACTGCCATGGGTTCTTTTACATGCTCTAGATGTATGCAGCTTTCACAACCTCAGTTTTTCATCTTAACCAAGATACAACCATCCACATCACCCCTCATTGTCTCTTCGATAGTTGGAAAAGTGACCCTTCCCACAGAAATAGAATCACCGAGAATCAAATCTGGGACCTTTCACTGTCGAGACTGATGCGTTTAAGTCTCATACAGAGAAATGACACTATCAACTTCCTGTTCATGGAAGGATTTGGCCAAAGTGAGCTGAAATGGGTAGGAATGTTTAAAATGTAATATCTCTCATCTATACAACAGATCTGCATAAAATGTTGGCAAATGATTGTTCAAAATGTCGCATTGTTCTTCTTATGTTGTTTGTCTCATGTGTCAAAAGTTATCAAAAGTAGGGCATGACAATACTGCGCTTTCGTGAGGTTCAAGAGTACGATGTGAATGCGTTTTGGTGTGCTTTACGAGACTAAAAAAAGTTTTTTTGTTTTTTTTAAAATAAAAAATGACTGCTACAGTGCTAGACACCAGTGCCGCCTCTCCCTCACCACAAAAGGTTTGATGCAGGAGATGAAGTGGCAGAACCGGCCCCTCTCCTCGATGAGGGCGATGCGCAGGGCGTGCTTCTCCGTCTCCTCCAGCTGCTGGTACTTGGAGTTCACGTCCTGCAGGGCCACCTCCAGCTTGCTCTGCATCTCGTTTTTACCTGCAACCACAGCCAGGTAGATAGAAGATCTATGTGGATTGGTACGTTTCGTTTTTACCTGCAACCACAGCCAGGTAGATAGATAGAAGATAGATTGATCTATGTGGATTGGTATGCAACAACAACGACAACAAATCCATTTCGTTTTTGCCTGCAACCACAGCCAGGTAGATAGATAGAAGATAGATTGATCTATGTGGATTGGTACGCAACAACAACGACAACAAATCCATTTTGTTTTTGCCTGCAACCACAGCCAGGTAGATAGATAGAAGATAGATTGATCTATATGGATTGGTACGTTTCGTTTTTACCTGCAACCACAGCCAGGTAGATAGATAGAAGATAGATTGATCTATGTGGATTGGTACGTTTCGTTTTTACCTGCAACCACAGCCAGGAAGATAGATAGAAGATAGATTGATCTATGTGGACTGGTACGTTTCGTTTTTACCTGCAACCACAGCCAGGTAGACAGATAGAAGATAGATTGATCTATGTGGATTGGTACGCGACAACAACGACAAATCCATTTCGTTTTTGCCTGCAACCACAGCCAGGTAGATAGATAGAAGATAGATTGATCTATGTGGATTGGTACTCAACAACAATGACAAATCCATTTCATTTTTGCTTGCAACCACAGCCAGGTAGATAGATAGAAGATAGATTGATCTATGTGGATTGGTACGCAACAACGACAAATCCATTTCGTTTTTGCCTGCCACCACAGCCAGGTAGATAGATAGAAGATAGATTGATCTATGTGGATTGGTACGCAACAACAACGACAAATCCATTTCGTTTTTGCCTGCAACCACAGCCAGGTAGATAGAAGATAGACTGATCTATGTGGATTGGTATGCAACAACAACGACAAATCCATCTTGTTTTTGCCTGCAACCACAGCCAGGTAGATAGATTGAAGATAGATTGATCTATGTGGATTGGTACGCAACAACAATGACAACAAATCCATTTTGTTTTTGCCTGCAACCACAGCCAGATAGATAGAAGATAGATTGATCTATGTGGATTGGTACGCGACAACAACGACAAATCCATCTCGTTTTTGCCTGCCACCACAGCCAGGTAGACAGAAGATAGTTTGATCTATGTGGATTGGTATGCAACAACAATGACAAATCCATTTCCATTTTACCTGCAATCACAGCCAGGTAGGAGATAGATCTATATGGACTGGTACACAACAACAAATCCCTATACAAACATTCCCAACCACACATCCCTCCAAAAACAAACAAACAAACAAAAACCCTGAAAAAAAAGAGAACACAATAACAGCAACAAATCCTTAACAAAAACATCCCCAACCACACCATCCCTCCAAAAATAATGGAAAAAAGAGCAGCTCTAGCACTTAGACAAGAATAAAATGTAAAAACAACAACAAAGCCATAGATAAATAAACGAAAAGAAAATGAAAAATAAAAAATAAATGAAAAATAAACTCAAACCATTTAAAAGCACTGATTGGCAGATTTTTGGTCTTAAAATATCCCTTTTTTCTTTCTGTCTTGGTGACATACTGACATGCCTATCATTCTCTCACCACCCCACCCCCTCTCCACATCTATAACTCTTAACCAATACAAGAATATTTCAACTCAAACATTAATGAATACAAATTTCTTTACAAGCAGCCCCCCCCCCCCCCCAAAAAAAAAAAAAAAACCCACCAAAAAACCCACCAACCCAACACACACACACAGCAGCAATTTGGAAAGGGAGGGAAGCGGGGGGGGCATTTTCTGACCCCCCCCCCAAAAAAAAAAACCACCAAAAAAACCCAACCAACAAAAATTACACTCCCAAGTTCTTTACACTTTGCCTCTCCAAACCACACATAATAAAATCTGTACTTCGTGAATGCCCTCTTTCAAATCGCAGCCCTCCCCGCTCCATTCAAAAAAATCTTCAAGCCTGCTCGGTCATTTTATTCAATTTTTACTCTGACCCAAGGTCTTGGCTTTGATTCAAAGAGCCCACATCTTAAAAGTAATCTTCACTTCCAATTCATAAAAAAGGAAATCCACCAATACATGAATAAGGGAGTCCCATTTGGGGGCCCTTGCAGGGAGAAAAGAGAGGATTTTTTAAAAGAATGGTTTGATTTAGAAAAGCATTGAAACCCCTACAGGCCCCCACGCAGATGTTCTCTTTGGTTGCTTTTCTCTCAAAGCTTGTCAAAGGTTTAGATGCAAGGAATTCTTCTACTGCTGAAGTGTGCAGGCATTACATTTCGCCAGCGAAGCTTACCATGTTTCTTTGTTGTTGTTGTTACTTTTATTGTTGTGTTTAAAACTGTAGCACTACCTATCATCATCATCACTTCTTCTTCCCATCATCATTATTGTTATAGAGAGTGAAACAAATTTAAATGTCAGCTCCTATTCATATTCTGTAACATGCAGGACCAAATGCACTCCTGCCTTAGGTCATGTAAGATCAGCCACTTAATATTTGGACACAAGTTTACAGAGATGTGTGTGTGTGTACACATGCATGCCTGTAGGTTGTTTGCACATGGAGCCCCGGGGGGTGTGGGTGGGGGAGTGTGAGTATGCTTGTATGCTTTTGAGAGAATGTGTGTGTGTTAGATCAGACGAATGAGCAATATTGCGGGCAAAAGGGTAGTCACAAACACACACACACATGCGCACACACACACACACACGCACTCACAGAGAGACAGAGACAGACAGAGAGAGAGAGAGAGCTCTAGACAGACAACAGACAAGACAGACAGACAGACAGAGACAGAGACAGAGAGAGAGAGAGCATGTGTGTAAACTGCACATACATACATACTCAACCCATGCATACTATTTACTACTCCTGCCTACTACTTTTTATGAATTCCCATTCACACAGTCATTTGATATTCAGAGGAGCTCTAACATGTTTTGTCACGTCTCCTATGTCGGTTCTGCAGCTGCAATAATGCACCGGGTTTCTGTTTTGCATATATTATATTTTATCACATCACACTGCAACTGCACTCTGTCCCCGTTTTGCTATCTAAAGCAATAAACAAACCTGCTGCACTGCACGTCAACTGAAAACACAATTCTTTTGACTCATCACTTTTTTATTTTTGTTCTTTTTAATTCCTTGTTTCATATACTAATTGTGTATGTATATATACATCCTGATGATATCAAGTATATAAAGTTTTGAAGAAGTGTCAAATAAGGAAAATGTGTTCATATATATATATATAAGTGTGTGTGTGTGTGTGTGCATGCGCGCTTTTCTATTCTATTCTTTTATTTTGAGGATATTGGTATAAGCACTCAAATATATGCTTCTAAATTTTGACATTCAGTTCCCAAGTGCATGCAGTTTTGTAAAATAAATTTAGTCATCTGTTCCCACTGGCAGAAACAGTCTACTCTTCTAAAAGGTAGAACAGGTTTTAATGTGTGTGTGTGTGTGTATGCCTGCGTGTGTGTGTGCATGCGTGTGTGTGTGTGTCCTGACAAAAAAAGCCCCACAGGTTTGCATCACCTTTGAGCCATCTACCGATGTAGTAGAAATTTTTTTCTGTGGAGTGAACACCGATTCTGATGCCATTTCTCTGCAAGTCTTTCAGATGAGATAATAGACCAAGGTTCCAGGAGCAAATAACACCCACAACATTTACACACAGGACACCCTGATCACAACCCACCCAGCTTTTGGGAAATAGTATGATATTTATTGCTTGATAAGATTGGTGGTACGGATGACACAAAACTACCTAGCACACATCCACAAGTTGACCATTGGACTAGACTGGACAAAGCATACGGTCAGTTCCTGCTAAGGGGGTTCTTTCTGCGGTTATAGCATAAGCAAACACTTACAGATTGTTTGCCATGTTTTTTGATACCTTCTTAACAAGACTGCACAGAGCATTTTGCTAGCTTTCTTTCATTTTCCACACATTTGAAGCGTCACACTGAACAGCATACATTGCAACATCTGCTATACATGTGTACAAAAGCCTTTTGAACTTGATATTTTTGAAAAGCTAGGCACATAATTATGGTGACAAACAGCAACAGAACAAAGAATGTAATTGTAAACTTCAACTTTCATCACACACCACACAGACATGTGCAGTGCACACTCACACACACATACATACATACATGTACACACACATTTACATAAAAGATCAGCCCTATATGTGACAAGCAACACATGGCTCACAGATACATGCTAATTTAACCCCCCCCCCCCCCCCCCCCACTCAAAAAAAAAAAGTAAGCAGTTTATTGATAGCAAGACAAAAAGAAATCCACCTACTGTATTGTACTTGCCTAGAATGTGTGCGCGTACATGCATGTGCGTGTGCGAGTGTGACACCTTGAGTGCACACACTGTGTTTACATGTGGGTGCATACAAGTCAGAATGTACCTTAAAGGTCGGGTAAAATCGGTCGCATACGCAAAATCTCACCATTGGTGAACCTCAGAGTTCTAGCTGAGGAACAACCACCCCCCCCCCCCCCCACACAAAAACAACAACCCCCAAACAAAACAAAAAAACCAGAATGGCCGCTGTTCAGTGGATAAGTGAGGTTTTGTTGGCGTTGCTTTTTTTCTTCTTCTTTTATTTGCTGTGTTCTTCCCATTTTTTCATCAGGAAAGCTCAAGAATTTGGTTTTTCTTTTTTCTCTTCTCAAAGGTTCGGTCAGTTTTAAGACAATGCTTTCAGGAGGTCTGCTATCCCAGCAATGGTAACAGGCTACACATGATGAACTCTGGAGAAGTGGTTGCCAATGAATGAGCCATTCTGTGTGCATGAGTCAGAGTTTAAAAAAAAAAAAGGATGCCAGACAGACTCGCTCACTATCATGATTAACTCTTGAGAAGAGAGAGAGACCAGAGACAGAGACAAAGAGCCACACACATACAAACGCCTTTCTCCCTTCCCCCCCTCCCCCTCTCTCTCACATATGCACACACACACACATGCACACAGAGTACAGAAAATGGCAAGAGACATATAAGTCTCCATGTTCTGAGTCAAGACTCTAATACTCACATCACACAAGAAAAAAAAAAGTCCTTTACACAGAATAACAAACTCACATGACAAACAACACTCACCTCATTTCTCACTCACAGTGCAACAGACATCAACAAGCATGCTTGCTGGGTAACAACAACAACAAACAAACAAAAACAAAAACAAAAAAGACACAGGGACCCACCCCATTAGTTCATGTCCAGAGAAAAATCAGTGAGAGAACAGACAAATGTGGAGAAGAAAATAGAAAAGGGAGAATAAAGAGATGAAAAAATGACAAGGCAGACATTGAGACAGATACGACCAGGGAGACCCAACACAAACACATGGGAGGGAAAGCGGGAGGGAGGGAGGGAGGGAGAGGGAGAGGGAGAGAGAGAGACACAGAGAGAGACAGAGAGAGAGGAAGAGAAGGAGAAAGAGATGCTGAGAGAAAGAGTCACAGACAGGCAGACAAACAAACAAACAGAGAGAGAAAGAGAAAGAAAGAGAGAGAGAGAGAGAGAGAGAGAGAGAGAGAGGCGAGAGAGAGAGAGAAAGAGAGAGAGAGAGAGAGAAAGAGAGAGAGAGAGACAGAGACAGACAGAGACATACACAGACAGACAAAAGCGAGATACTGAGACAGAGCGACAAGAGTCATACACAAGAGAAGAGGGTACAGAAACTGAATGGAAAACCCAAGAATGGGGGAAGGGGGGGATGGAAGAAGCAGGGTGCCTGGTGCAAGAAGCAGAGAAGAGAGGAGAGGAGAGGAAAATCAATCAATATTGCGGCTGATGCATGAATGGCAGACAGGCTAGGCAGGCAGGCAGGCAGGCAGGCAGAGGCCCCCCCCCACACACACACCATTGGCAGAACCCAAGACTGCTGAAGGGAAACTGGTGAAGGCCATGTCGTGGATAATGCAGGTCAAGGCCAACACCCCTTCTGTTTGCATTCAGGACCCCCTCCCTACTCCTGGCACCATCCTTCCTAACGGAATTCAATTCTTTCCTGTGGAGGGGATACCAACAGTGGCATGATGGGGGTGAAAATGAAAGTCATTCAAGTTCCGTACTTGAAGGGTACTCTCTTCTCATTTTTGTCTTTTATTCTGAACCAAAAAAAAAAAAGTTCCAACTTGTGGTCTTGAGTTTCCAAACTGTAACTTTCCAGCCATGTACTATATTTTCTGTTATTTAAGGAACAATGTTGATTTTCGATGGGTCGCTTTTTTTTGTTTTTGTAAATAGTTACTTTTCAGTCAAACATTACATTTTGTTCTTTCCTCTCTTTCTTTTTTTTGATTACTTATTTTCTGTTTTAAGACCAGAGAATGAATTGAATGTATTATTTACGAAGCGTGTAAAAGCCTTCACACTGACAAAGGCTTGATCGTAGTGCTAGGAGGGAAGGAGATTGAGAAACAAGGTTGTGGGAAGAATGGGGAAGGAGCAGGGATAAAATGATGTGAGCTTCAAACTCACAACCACAAACACATACACAACATTTGGTAAAACACAACACACACACACACACACACACCAGATACACACACCCTACCTGCACATAAACATGCAGAAAGATGAAAGGCCAGGACAAAATGATCAAAAGTCAGTACACACACTTCAACGACAAATGTATGGACGAGATTTGATACGACTTATCAGCTGACCATGTCTTCTGCCTTGTAAGAGAAATCGCAATCAGTAAAATCAATGATTAAGTTGCTGTGTTGTACAACACGTAAACAAAAATTTACTTCTTGTTTCAGTTTTCCTCGTCTTAAGGAAGCTGGACATATGTAAGCTTGTCAATATTTTTTTCAAAAATGAACTGGAAGAATGTATGAAGTTGCTGACAGCTCTCTCTCTCTCTCTCTCTCTCTCTCTCTCCGCTTGTCTGTCTGTCTCACTACAGAACAACTTGAAACCAAATTTATTTTCATGTCCTTGTTTTTAGTTCTGTGTTGAACTAGAACCTTCTAACCACATAACACTGTTCCCATTACTGCACCTGGAATAATCTTACAACACACACACACTTTTTCCAATAATAATGATAATAATAATGATTACTCATATTACTTTTCCAAGTTCTAGGTGCTTTACAATGCAAAAATAAACAAAAAGACATAAATTTAAGATTTCAAGGTTTAATTCCTTTCACCCCTTTTGGGGTATGGAGGATTACCACCCCAAAAAATGTCAACAGGATAATAAACCTAACAGCAATTCAAATATATGTATGCACACACTCATGTATGCACACACTCATGTGCACACACTCATGCACACACACACACACACACTCACAACAAGCATACGCACACACACACACACTCTCTCTCAAAAATACACCATTATACACCCGCAAGCCTCTTACAGAGCACAAAACGCTACCCCTGAAAATGTATGAATGCATGAATACATGTATACTTTCACATCCATAAGGTCATGCAGGCTTCACTTCACTCACTACAGTAAAGGAGGAACAAAGAGAGGGTGGTTACCATGTGGGATACCTTTCCGCACTTTCTTCTGTATCCTCATCGTGTCCGAGGCTGCTTTCTTTATCTCCTGCCTGGCCTTTTTGTACTCTGGAAAAAAACAATGCAGAAAAAAAAAATCATAACATTTTCAAATCACACAAACATTATGAAAATGCTCCAAAGTCTACATCTTATCAGAGCAAATAAACCATCTTGAATATACCTAAACATGATTCAAAGCGTACACTGATGTGTATTTTCCCACGCTCCTTGGCAAGACGAGTTCCGAGGTTCCCTTAAGGTGAGATTTTTTACGCATGTGACCATTTTTGCCCACCATGAAGGTAGCCACATTCCAACTTCAGGGATGTATGCTGGGTATGATCATATCTCGCAACCCACCAAACATCGATGTGAATTATGGGATTTTTAATGTGCATATTATTTGATCTTCTGGGTATGTATATACACGAAGGGAATTAAGGCACTGGCAGGTCTGCACTTGAAGCTGACTGAGAAATTGTAAAAATCCCCAGCCTTAATTCACCAGACACTGCCGAGACTCAAACCAATGACTTCATGGACACATGGGAATGAAGTCCAATGGTCATAATTATGAAACCACAAAACCTCTGGTTAACATGCAAAACATAATAATTATAGTAATACTTTTCCTGAGATTCAAAACACACTTACACAGAAAAACTACATTAACAAATACTAGTACAAGTAAGAACTTATTTTGTGCAATTTCAAATTCACACTGGATAAAACTTCCCTGTATGTCATCTTTTGATTTTTTAAAATCTCCTTCTTCTTCATTTAGAGCACCAACACCATTCCCCCCCCCCCCCCCCCCCAAAAAAAAAAAACCCTTAAAAAAAACCCCAAAGCGAAACAAAACAAACAAAAAACCCAAACGGATTCAAGGGCACATACTGTAAAATATTCGAAATGACAATCATGAAAAAAAAAGAAAAAAAAAGAAAAACGAGACACAAACATCAGATAAAAATACAAAAATAAGTCGTACATGTCATTTGTTGATTTTTTAAATACTTTTATAAACAGAAGAAGCAAAAAGAAAACAAAAAAAAAACCCCCGCCCCCCCCCCCCCCCCCCCCCCGACCAAACCAGAACAAAAACAGAAAAAACAATATCCTGTAAAGGTGCCCAATGTTACAGCTGTAGCACTCCACAGACAGTAACCTTTTAAATTGCAAAAAATCCGTTCAGTTTCCAACGAAGCAGTCTGGCTTCTTTTTCATTTTCTTCTTCTAAGTCGAAAGCTC
>CM054143.1:51583662-51613662 GCA_028751875.1 Rapana venosa | reverse complement strand
AAACACAAGACACAAAGAGAACTGATACCAGACACCTTCCCTTCTGCACTGATGCAGGACAGACAGTCAAAAGAAGATCTTCTGTTTACTCCATTATAACACAAGGAGGTAGGTAGGACTAGGAGGATTACACGCTAACAGTCCACCACCAAAAAGGAAAACAGCAGAAGGTAGAATGACAGTTACTGCTGTTCTTGCGTAAAGTTTATTATGGTAGTAAAAGGTAGTATAAGGTGTCTGGATGACTAAGAAGTTTTTGAAGCTCTGCAATGATGATGTTATAATGCAAGGCAGCAGCACTTAAAGCAAAGAGACCAGCTAAGGAACAACAGCTATTATCTGACAACTTAGGTGTATGAAACATGGGCCTAGCTGGCCGAGTGGGCATAATGTTCCACACTTGATTAATTCGAGGGTGATGGGTTCAGATCTCAGGTTGGAAATGACTTTCTCTTCAGAGCTACCATCTGCGCAGACTACAACACCCCCCCCCCCCCCCCCCCCTCTCCCTCCCTCCCTCCAGTCCTTAAAATCAGAATTTATACCGTTGGAAAAGACTTTCTCTTCACAGAGCTACCATGTGCGCGACCCCCCCCCCCCCCCCCCCCGCCCCCCCCCCCCCCCCCCCCCCCCCCCCCCCCCCCCCCCCCCCCCCCCCCCTCCAGTCCTTAAAATCGGACTTTATACCGTTGGAAAAGACTTTCTCTTCACAGAGCTACCATTTGTGCAGACTACAACCCCTCCCCACCCCCCTTCAGCCCTTAAAATCAGACTTTAAACTAATATTTCACCAGTGTGAAACACAAGAAAAAGACACTTCTGCTCTCATGTTTGATCCGATTTCATGTTCTGAAGAAGAGAAGGCTGGCCATTACATGCTGGTAAGGAAGGAAGAAACAACCAACCCTAAACCACATGCCCACTGACATCCTGTTGATAATCTTGACATCATCCATGACCACACGATAGCAGTGACCTAAATTAATCATGTCAGGGAGACTGTGACATAATGACAATCTCACCCAGCCAAGAACAGAACTTGTTTGTCTCTAGAAACAAAGGGAGGGGCAATGTGTTGAACTGATTTAAAAAATCAGTCAGTCATTTCACAGCATTCAAATAGCTTACACAGTTCTGATTTTTTTAAAAACTCGAAACAAAAGCATGCACAATGATCAGTTAAAACTGAATATCTACTCCTGTCCTTCACGTGAAACCTTCAGTGATCAAATTTCTCCAGAGCAATTTTCTTGTAAACTAGAGTGAACACTTTTTGAAGATGACCAATTAACTTTCCCCTTGACTGTGAGGACTCATTCGGGCACCAAATTCACTGACAGCGTTGTTCTGGGTAAGTCGGATCTGGTGAAGTCTTCCCTCTCCAGATTGCAGGTTGTATCATCCATGCCACCTCAAAGATGGATATCCGAGTTTTAAATGTGTGCAAGAGCGTTTGTGTTTACGCACAGGATCTCAGTTTATAGTCTCATCTGAAGGATTTGAAGAGAAACAGAGTCAGGATTGATGTTCACTCCACGGGGGAAAAAATCTTCTTCCCAGAAACCCTGCCCTCTGTTACTGTCTGCTCATGAAGTAAGTTCTAACAACATGGCTATCTCCCCTTCCCATCAAGAAACTGTCAGATAATCAACTGAGGCTGAGCACATTGATGATGGGCATCAACAAGGGTGGAGCAGCAACTGTAACTTCGACAATGGCCTAATCCATGCTACAAAAAGACATGGGGCAAAAGGGAAGGAGGCAAGACAAACACTCAAAGATTCCAAAGACAAAGATAGTGGGAAAGGCAGGAGCTGAACATTTCCTGCTCACAATCCTTTCACTTTTGCAAAGCCCAGCTGACTGTAAAAGCTATAGATCTCCGATTTAGAAATACAAGTTGACGATTTCAAGGTCCAGAAAGTTTCCTAAACCAGACTGACCAAATTCCAAGGACTTGTCCAAAGCCCATCTTTACATGACCATAACACACTTTTCCTAAAGCAAAAGTAAAATCTATGCTTTTTTAAAAACAATTTTAGGTGAAGTATCATGGGCTTAAAAAGTCTTCAGTGAATCAGGATACATATTTTTGCATTATTTTCAACAGGTTGGAGAAGGAGGGGGGATTTGGGGGAAGGAGATGGGGGAGGCAGGGTAGAGTTACCAACTAAAACTGAGATCTTGCGATAAGAAGATAGTTTTTAATACTGACAACCTCCTGAAAAGGAATGCACTGGATGTAGTCTGGCCTGTAAATCAACACACGAGTTTTTGGTGGGGGGTTTTTCCTGACAAGTAGGTGAGTAAGGAAGGTGGGGGATAGGGTTACCACCACTCTCTCAGAATACAAAGATATTTCATACTGACAGGCTCACAGGGGGGAAAAAACAAACAAAGATACACACGGTGTAACGCTTGTACACACCTCTTTCAGAATGATGATAATGCTGGGTGGGTGGGTATGACTATGAAGGGAGCGGGTGTTCACGCAATGGCATTACCAGCACAACCAGTTAAGCTGGTTCTTTTCACAGAAGGAAGGAAGGAAGGAAGGGTGCCTGCCCCATTGTGCAATACATCCATGGAGAAAAAGGGGGCGGGATGACTGCTCCTTTTCTATACATGTCGGAATATGGAACAGGAGAGGAAAAAGGCAAAGAGCGGTGTGTGTGTGTGTGTGTGTGTGTGTGTGTGTGTGTGTGTGTGTGTGTGTGTGTGTGTGTGAGTGTGTGAGTGAGAGAGAGTGAGCGAGCGTGTGTGTGGTGTGTGTGTGTGTGAGTGTGAGTGCGAGTGTGTGTGCGTGCGTGTGTGCGTGTGTGCGTGGTATGTGTCCCATGCATGCGTGCATGCATGTGTGCGTGTGTGAGTATACGTGCAGAGGTGTGTGTGTGTGTAGGTGTGTGTCTGTGTATTTGTGTAGGGGGTGTGTGTGTGTATGTGCATGTGTGTGTGAGTGTGTGTGCATGCAGGCATGTGCACCTGCACTTGAGCATACATACACGCTGGGTGTGTCGCACTTGCAAGCATCTAAACGGGGGAGGATGTTGTCGTACGCATGTCAAAAACAAAGACTGGGACGGTGGTACATAAATACTACTTTGCCAACATTGCTGACGAAGTGTGGGTGGAACGAACTGAATTCCTAAAGGGATGATGCTAGGGTGTGCTTGTCTCAATGGTGTTTCTTTCTTTCTTAATTTCTAATTTTTCTTTCATGCTCTTAATTTAAGTGGTTGATGCTGCTCTGCAAACAATGTAAGGGGAGTGTTCAGTTTGAAAGCAGAGGTACGTACACAGTTTCTGTGCAGGGTTGTACAGACACAAACAACAGATTATCCAATTAATTCATCCCTGAAGTTGGAATGAAGCTACCTTAACGGTGGATAAAAACGGTCGCATATATGTGAAATCCCACCATGGGTGAACCTTGGAGCTCTGGAGTCAAGGAACGAAGGAAGAAGAAAAAACACCCAATATCTTTTTCAGCTGAAATTTGACTGCAAACATCCAGAGAGGGGAAACTGAATCACTTTTGAAAGAAAGAAAGAAAGTGTAAAAAAAAGAAAAAAAAAGATTCAAACAGTACAGAAAGTGTAAGACTGAAAGAAAGAGAGACTCAAGCAGTATTCTTTTAGCTACCCCCTCAAAGTCAAAGGAGAGAAAGGCAAGATTTCATTCAGAAAATACCTTTGGCATGATCCTTGTCCAGTTGGGCCACCACTTTCTTCCAGTCCTCCAGCCTCTCTTGTAAAGGAGCCACTACACTGTCCAGTATGGAGCTGTACAACACATACATACAAGCACACATTAACATATGTATGAACATGCACACACACACATGCACACAATAACATGTGTATGAACATGCACACACACATGCACACACACACACACACACAGAGTCACACACCTTGTTCAGCAACAATATGAATAACTTGCACAAATTTGCTAGCTACAAACAAAACACAAAAAAGAAGCTACTGTATCCACTGAACCATTGGGCTAAAAACTCTGAACTAACACATTTTGATTTTTTTTTTAAAGTTCAAAAGACTACAGCGCAATGAGCTTCTAAAATAACATTTACCTCTGCACTAGAATAAAAAAAAATCCATTGTCAATCCTGATACATGAAGTAGAAAAAAACCATAAACCACCAATAAGCCAAATCTCCAAATCTAAATCATCAGTCTACAAAGCCGTGAAACAGTTTAATCATGTTTTCCATCAATTCCATCTTGGAAGCTTTTTGTAGCTGGGTTCAACACTTATTTCTTCACCCCCTATGGCATTTGCTCATCTTTTCATTCTGCACGCATGAAATTTCTCTTGCGCAACAAAGTTGATTTTCCACACTGCTTTTGATGCTGGCACAAAAGATTCCCCATGAAAAGCAAACAGTAAAACTGATTACACATGGGGAAAAAAAATTGACATCAAAGTTGATTTAAAAAAAAACAAAAACACTTCAAACTCACAGCATTTACACATCCTAATTGCCATAGATTTTCAATTTGTTCACCTGATTCAAGTCAACTAAAAAAAAATCTGACAAGGTGTTACAATTTAAAAAAAATCTATTTTAAGCAATTTTTAACCATTAGCTGCAGACTGCTTTCTGGGCATGTTCATGTCATCCATCCCCATTATGGGTCATAGCTGGCCTACTCTACCACGAAAACTGCATGCACTACACGGAAGCTCAATTTTTAAGTCTCATTGAAAGGACCTGCAGAAAACCACAGCTAGAAAACCATACCAATAAAAACTTCTGGAGAAAAACCTCAATGGTGAGCTTCCTCCAAAATTGGAAAATGGCTGCCAAAGTGGCAATCATGATTGTATACAAACTTCTCATCCAGTGTGTACTTTCAATCTCACACCGATTCTCAGGTGGGATGAGTGAGTTAGGGTGATTTTTGTGGGTGGTCCCTAGGGCGTTAAGCTGGGGAATGTGCAATAACAACAAATGTTGGTCAGTGGAATAGGGGCTTGACTGGAGACTAATCACCTGCCTAGAAAGTGATCAGTGTGGTTTTGATCCCCCGTTTGCACCCCAACTTTTTCCCCATCCACTACACCTTGAACAGTGGTCTGGGTGCTAGTCTTTCAGAATAGACAATAAACCGAGATCCCATGTGCAACATGTATTCAGCGCACATGAAAGAACTCACAGCAACAAAAGAGTTGTCCCTGGCAAGTTCTGTAGGAAAAAGCCAATCTGATAGGACAACAAAATACACATGATGCAAACAGTGAAAGGAACAAAAATAATGGATGGCGCTGCTCTTGTACAGTTGTAGTGATACGCTCTCCCACGGAAGAGCAAGCCCTAATTTCATGCAGAGAAATCTGCCTTGACTGGAAAAAAGTCAATCAAATATATTCCAAATAAATGGACAGCTAAGTGACGAACCGAACCTGTAGTCCAAGGATTCCTTAAGTCAAGATTACTCTGTCTAACCAACCCACTATTTCAACACATTATTGATAGTGGAGATCTATACTAGTAGTATCAGCAAACAGCAATAACCTCATACCTGGTGAGGGCCTTGAGACATGCCTCTATACTTCTATGGCGCATGCACAGTCGAGTCAGAGCAGAACCAATCTCTTTTGTGGCTCCTGAAACAAAAAGAAACAGAAAAAAAAAAAGATATACACTGTATCTACACCAATTATTGGTTTGGTTTCTAAAATGCATGCACGCGCACAGAGAGGAGGAGATGGAGAGAAAGAAATAGAGAGACAGACAGACAATCTTGAGCAGTAATCAAGTGAACAAAAGAATTCATTTGACTTCAATTAAATTCCTAGTCCTGAAGCCACTGTCTATGATAGCACAGAGAACTAACAAACAAGAATGAGGTTTTCCGCTTTTCTTCTATTTCCCAGGTCAGTTTAGGTGCAGACCTGACAAGAGCCAAAAACATTTTGATGAATTATGCATTCAAAGATCAAGTATGCAAGTTGTGAAGTTATGTCAGACCTGCCAGAGTAAAAAACCTTTTGATGGAGTATCATTCATTCAAAGATCCAGTACGCAAAATATAATTATATATATATATGTCTGTCAGAGTTCAATAGGTTACAGAACATGATAACACCCAGCATGATCTACCCAAGACATCACCCATTAAAGGATTATGCAGCCTGTTAAAACTGCAGATCTGTTATACCAAGAATCTTTCTCAGCCTGAGGTGGGGTAGTGCAAACATATATTATATGAAATATTTCACCTGCCACAACACTTCCCTGTAAACCCCAAATCAAAACCAATACAGCAACACAGGGGCGGGATAGCTTAGTGGTTAGAGCACTGCGCTCATGATCTGACTGCCCGGGATCCAGCCACCATGGAGGTGCCTGTGTTAGGGGGATTTTACTCTGGAGTTAACATCAGTACTGACTCCACTCCCCTAGAGAAGTCCTTCGGATGAGACTATTAAACTAATTTTTAAATTTTAAAAAATTTATTCTTTTATATTTATTTATTATTATATATCGAGGATAATGGAATAAGCACTCATGTGCTTTTTTACATCCAGTCCCCGTGTGTATGCGGTTTTGTAAATTTTGTCATCTGTTTCCACAGGCACACAATGGCCTACTCTTTCGAACAGCGGAACAGGATTTAACATGTGCGCAAGATGTTCTGCATGCGTTTGCACACGGGGGCCTCGGTTTATAGTCTCATCCGAAGGACTTTGACATTCAGTTTGATTTTTTTGTCAAACTGGGAAGAAAGGGCGAGGTTGGGAATCGAACCCAGAACCTCCGGTTTACTTGTTGGCAGGCGAACGTCTTAACCATCCTGCCACCTTCCAAGGCCCAGTGTGTGAATGCATGCAGAAATCTTGTGCACATGTCAAAACCCGTTCTGCCTTTCAGAAGGGTAGATCGTTTCGTGCCAGTAAAAACAGATGACAAACTTAAACAAAAAACCGTGCATGCACACAGGCAGGTGTCCTGTTTAGACACCAGCCCTGAAGTTGCAATGTGGCTGCCTTTAAGTTAATCGTAGATAAAAATGGTCATATGCCAAATCTCGCCATTGGTGAATGTTTCAGCTCTAGCTGAGGAATAAGAAAAAAAAAACTAACCCCATCCCCTCCCCTCAAACCAGAACTTCAGGAAACTCCACACACAAAAATGGTGCAAAAATGTGATAGTCCATTCTAATGCCAGTAATGGGCATTATAGAGCAACTCTAGAGAGAAGTTCTGTCTGATTTATGGACTTGTGTGTGTCTAACCATATACAATTTCGGATTTTTACCCGGAATATGATTTATAAATGTTTGCTATTTGGTAATGAATAATTGTTGTTGTTGGGGATAGTGGGCATGGAGACAGTAGTTGTAGTGAGGATGAATGGTGGTATCAGAGAGAGAGAGAGAGAGAGAGAGAGAGGAGGAGAGAGAGAGAGAGAGAGAGAGAGATGAGAGAGGAGGAGAGAGAGAGAGAGAGAGAGAGAGTGAGCATGCGTGTGTATGTGTGCATACATGAGTGCATGTGTGTGTGTGCATGCACAGGTGTGCATGTGTGTCTGTGCGTTGCATTATGGTTATGAAGGCCTTTTTTTCCCTTTGAGGGTGAGGACAGACAGGGTGGTATAAACTTTTGACCCAACATTCCTTAAATTCACTGAATTACACTCCACCACCACCCCTCCTTAAACTCAACTTAAGTCCACACCACACCAAACACATTTATTCAGAAAAATTCCCCAGCTGTGCATCACATCACAGCACAGCACAGCACAACACAAAGGCAAGTACAGCCTGCAAAAGCCAGAGAACAGCTGTTCTGCCAGCTTGGGTGCTGCTGCTGCTGCTGAGCTGTGCTGCGCTGTGCTGTGCTGCGCATCAAATCTCTTCACAGGCACGATCACTGACTGCAAGCACTGCTGAAGTGAGCCCCTTTTCCTTCTTTCTGGCAGCTATGGGCTAGTATGACTCACCCATGGGGGCAGCAGAAGCAGCAGGCTTCCTTCACATAACAGGCAGAAATATATCATTATACACAAAACCGGCCTTGTAGCCTAGTGTGCCACTGAGACAACATCTTTTCCCTTGCAGTGTGGGGGGTGATGGGGAGTTTCTGTGGTGTTTTTTAAAATCTTTTTCTTTCTGTGATGACTGACATGTTCAGGAAGAGAAGGAACTGTGGTTGGGTGTGTGTGGGGGGGGGGGGGGGGGAAGGGGGGGGGGGGTGTTGCTATATTTTGACAAAATCAGAAAATGAAGTTGAATGCACCCATTCACATGCATGTGCAGGCACGCAGGCAGGCACACACATGCATGTGCGCATGTGTGTATGCACTAAGCACGTGCATACACACATGTACAACACTCACAGTAACACACACACACAGAGTTCCTTCAAAAATAAAGTTATCATACCTAATTTAGGAATGTTGTTTCAAACATTTCAGTCAAAGAAAATAACTTATTTTTCAAAACCTATTCTGAATAAACAAACAAAAATGGGAGAAAACAAAACAAACACCCCAAACAAACCTCCACCCCTCAAAAAAAATTACCCCCCTCCAGAGACCCCCTCTTCCCCCCCTCTCCCCCTTCCCCAATTTGTCTAATTCAATCCAATCCAATCTTCTTGTTTATACCACAGAAGCCGTATCAGGGCTGTCACCTTGTAACTTGTCTCAATCTCAGATTAAAACTGTGCAACTATATCTAGATTAAAACAAGGTATTAAAATAAGAACCATCACAGTTTTAAATGACTAAAAACAATCTGTGTGTGTGATAGTGCATGCACGTGCGTGTGTGTGCGTGCATATAGATCTATCCATGTGTGCTTGTGTATACTATGCGTACACATGTGTGTAAGAGTGTATACAGTGTGTGCACATCATGTCATTCTGCACGTGCATGCCTTTTGCACACAATGCCTACACAAGAAAACTAACTTTTCCCGGCATAGAAATCTTTCTAATGAAACTTCCCAAGACAGGCACAGCGGGACCATGACAGCACTGCACAGACTTAACTAGGCCTCTATAAACACTATAAACAGTCTTCAGGCAATTCAGAACTATTTTGAGCCTAAGCCACGTTGCAGACTAGCAGGAGGGGATGGGGGGTGGGGGGGGGGGGGAGAGGGAGGGAGGGGGAGAGAGAGAGAGAGAGAGAGAGACTAGCAGGCGGGAGGGGGAGAGAGAGAGGTGGGGGGGGGGGGTATACCGGTCAGGGTCAGGATGTACCCAGTTCCTCTCATCAACGGGTAATTACCTGGCCAGCTGGCCTCTGAACTGCCCCTAGTCATCATCTACCTGTGTACCTGTGTAGGTGGGGGAGGAGGGTAGCCTACCTGGCCCTGGCTTAATGCCCCAGCATCTTGTTTGTGTTAGCACACACTGAATAGATAGGTCTAGATCTCCCAAGGCATGCTCTCAGCACAGTCTCAGACTCACCTACTGAATCTCTTCAGACAACACCACAGCGGGAGATTGGGTGGGAGGGAGGAAAGGTTAATTTTAGGCACATTCTGCATGCTTCAGATACTTTTCTGAACCAAACCAACAGGCTGTGTGTGTGTCTAGTCTGTTGTGGTCAGTTTTAGAATGTTGCAAATGGCAAGTTAGTTATCTGCATGCTGCTCTCCTGGTAGCTGCAGGGTGTTTCTTTTGATGGCCTTTTTTTTTTCCCTTTCTATCAGTAATGTCTGGATACCCATCAACTTGATTATTTTGAATTATTATACTGTTGGGTGGTAGTGGTGGTGGTGGTGGTGGGGGGAAGGGGTAGTAGGAGGGTAGTCTTGTACTCAATCTTTAGGTTTTATTGGTTTTTTTCTTTCCTTGGATCGTGGATAGAGCTGTTCACCAATGGTGAGCATTTTATATTCTCTACGCCCCCTCCCCTTCACCCAATCATTCAGGTTGCCCCATTCCGACTACGAGAAACAATCATTGTTTGAAATAAAGTAGAACTTGTGATGGTGTGACTGATCTGATTTGACTTCAGGACAGACTGACTTCTCCCTCAACTCCTTGATCAGTCAGTCGCTGGAACTGTATGGAACCAAGTGACTCTACAGTATACACTGACAGAATGTTCCAACAGGGTGTCTTCAGGAAGTTGAGCCTGGCAGAGCCGATCCCGTAATCAGGTCACAGGTTGTATGCTGGTCACATTCACCGTATAACACTATCCATGGATGCTACTGGCAATAAATAAAAATGACTTATTCTTCTCTGAAAGATGCACGGAATTCTAATACATAAATGCTCGTGAATTTCATACTTTAAGAGACCTTGGTTACTAATAACAGTCTCATCCAAAAAACGTGCAAGGGAACCAAATACAACTCCACTGGACAGAACTCTTCTCAAATGAACACCTCAGTGTGAAATTTTAAACCCATTCCTTCAGTTACTGCCATATATATCAATGATATCATGAATTCAACATTCTATCCACTTGGCTACCCCTAGACCCCCCCCCCCCCCCCCACCCCTACCCCCACCTCACCCCTTTAACTGACCTAGAAACTTCAAAAGGCTTGAGCAGCTTGTGTGTGCCTGTACAGATCTACTTTCTGTAGCCAAACATCCCTGGTTTTTATCAAAGACTGATAGAGAGAGGGGGGGGGGAGAGGGCGAGAGGAGAGAGGGGGGGGAGAGAGGAAGGGAAAGAGAGAGAGGGAGGAGAGAGAGAGAGAGAGAGAGAGAGAGAGAGAGAGAGGAGAGAGGAGGAGGGAGGAGGAGGAGGGAGGGAGGGAGAGAGAGAGAGGGAGAGAGGGAGGAGAGGAGGGAGGGAGGGAGACAGAGACAGAGAGAGACTGACAGACATGGAGAGAGAGACACAGAAAGATAGACAAACCAACACACTTTGACGCTTTGACCAATTTATTGTCATTGCCCAGTGTGGCCTATCAACACACAGAGAGAGTCAGAGACAGAGACAGACAGAGAGAGAGAGAGAGAGAGACAGACAGACAGACAGAGACAGACTCAGAGAGTGACACAGGCAAAGATAGACAGACAGACAGATCGCTGCACACAGAGAGAGAGAGAGAGAGAGAGAGAGAGAGAGAGAGAGAGAGAGAGAGAGAGAGAGAGAGAGAGAGAGAGTGCGTGACAGACAGACAGAGAGAGAGAGAGAGGGAGAGAGACAGACAAACACAGAGACACAAAGAGAGAGAGAGAGACAGAGAGAGAGAGTACTATCTATGATGAGCAGAGTAGAGTGCTGGGCTGGTTCTATTTCTAGGGGCAGGTGATAGGAGAGGAGCAAAGTGTATTACATACTGTATGTATGATGTAGCAGTACACCTGGTTCCTGGCTGGGGAAGAAAAGTCAAAGAGTGACAGTGTGTGTGTGTGTGCGTGTGTGTGTGTGCGTGAGTGTTGTGTGTGTGTTGTGAGTGTGTTGTGTGTGTGTGTGTGTGTGTGCATGTGTGGTGTGTGTGTGTGAGAGTGAATGTGTGTGAGAGAGTGTGTATGTGTGTGTGTGTGTGAAGTGTGTTTGTGTGTTTGTGTGTGTGTGACTGTGAGAGAGAGAATGTGTATGCGTGTGTGTGTGAGTGAGTGAGTCAGTGTGTCACTGTGTGTGTACGTGTGTGTGCATGTGAGAGAGAGGGAGGGAGAGAAAGACTGTGTGCGTGTGCGTGCATGCGCGCAAGTGTAATATAGTGTGAAGAAGTGAGCAAATCTTGTGTTTATGTGTACATTAAGTATGCAAACAAGTGCATGCCTGGGTGCATCATTATGTTTGTATGCATGCACAAGTATGCCAGTGTCTGCATGTATGTCAGAAATCCTTTCAACAACTCATTTAACACTGTCAACAGTGTACTACTACTAATAGGTCTTTCCTATTTTCTTTCTAGTGCCTTTCTCTTTTTTCCCTTCCTTGTGTGTGTGTGTGTGTGTGTATGTGTGTGTTTGTCCACACGTTAACACACTGTCAAGGATTTGCCAACATTACTTTACACTTGCCGACATTGTCATTACTTACACTTGCCAACAGAGAGAGACAGAGAGAAAGATAGACCAACAGACCAACAGAGAGAGACAGAGAGAGAGAGAGACAGAGACAGAGAGAGCCAGAGAGAGACACAGACAAAGACAGAGATTCAGAGAGAGAGACAGAGAGAGAGAGACAGACACTTGCCATGTGTTAAACTGTAATGTTAGCATACTTCCATGACAGGACAATCTGATTGTTTTGCCATCGAGTGACAAGCTTTTACACAAACAATATTCCAAACATGTTACAATTAAACTGGACACAATGACCTGAAAAGAATGTGCCACACAGTATTAAATGCATTTGTTCCTGTACACATTGAATAAGACTGCAAGAGAGAGAGAGAGAGTGAGAGTAGGAGAGAGAGAGAGAGAGAGAGAGAGAGAGAGAGGAGAGGAGAGGAGAGGAGAGGAGAGAGAGAGAGAGAGAGAGAGAGAGAGGAGAGAGAAGAGAGAGAGAGAGAAGAGAGAGAGATGAGAGAGGAGGAGAGAAGAGAGAGCACAGCCCTACCCGCCGCCCAACACCAAACCTCTCAACCAAAACATAATTTTGTTGTTTTTTCAAAAGCCTGCTCTATAAACTTTAGCCCTCACACACGCACCGCAAACTTACGCCCACAAAACCCAAACTCCCCCTAACCCCTACCTACATTAATTTTTTTTTTAAACTAGTTCATTACACAGGCTACTCCTGCTTATCTTTCCAACCCCCCCCCCCCTACTTCCTTGCAAACCGTAACTTGGACAAGCAGCTCCTGTCTCCTAAGTCTTGTCAGTATCAACTTCAGCGCTGCACAGCTGAAGGATATAACAGTAGCTTCTAAGCTGATGCTAGAAGAATCTCCTCTCCACGCCTACCACCCGCCTCCACTCTCCAATACCCCCCCCCCCCCCCCCCCTCTCAACCCCAAACTGGTTTATCAAGCCATCACTCAGGTGTAATTTATCCCCAAGGGAGCAGAGAGGGAGCTGGGGGGAAGAGAGAGAGTCAGCGAGTTACACTGGGTGAGAACCCCAGTCAGCTGAGTGGTGTGGTATATAGTAGTAGTACTGGTAGCCAGCCAGCCAGGATCGGAAGGCAATGACCCTCTCTCTCCCTGGCTGATTTATCGCATAGAGCTCTACTTCTTCTTCTTCCTCTCTTGCCCCCTGTGTCCTCTGTGCTGGGTGAGGGATCCCGTTATGGGACGATGATGACGTCCATAGGAGGACTTGTTCCACGAATGTTGAAGCATTAGGCCTACTACTGCTGGTTTACCCTTACACAGGGGGAATTAGGGGGGGGGGGGGGGGGGGGGGGGGGGAGGAGGGAGAGAGGGAGGGGGAGAGAGGGAGGAGGGAGAGAGAGGGGAGGGAGAGAGAGGGGAAGGGAGAGCCAGGAGAGAGAGAGGATATATTTTTTTTTTCAAATGCCAGGTACCTCCTCATCCTATGTCTGACTTGTACACGTTGGCTGCCTGAGGCAAACCAAATCACATTCATAGCAAGTTTATTTTTCTTTCAAGATTTTTCTTCTGTTGTTTTATTTTGTTTCCTTTGTGGTTGTTGAGTTGTTTTTGCTGAATATATTTTGGTTTGATTTTTTAAAATGTACAATAATTTTATAATATACAGGGCACACTTGAAAATCTGCACTTCAATGATCGCATAGATAGTTACGAACTTGAAACAATGTACTTGTAAACTAGTACACACTGAAACAAAAGGAGACACTTTCCAGACTTATGTCCAACAAAACTGTGTCAAACAGTTAACAAATGATTATAAAACAAGTCTGGGGTACAAAGGAATCTCTTCAAACACTTATGGTTGTTGAGTACTTCACATTTCTGTAACACCACTTGGTAATTAATCTTCACAAACCACAAGAAAGGATAGCGTATTCTGGGTTTTTGTGTGTGTGGTTTTTTTAATTTTTAAGATTGGACTTTACATTTCAACCACACGCCTTTAACTTTTACAATTCTCTCTCTCTCTTTGCTGTTCTCTTTCATCATTTGAAATAATACTTGGTTAAAAGCATCCTTCTTCCTTTCCATCACATTCACCGACAGTACAACTACTGAACAATCCCCAACGATACAGTCTTTACTCAAAACTACTGGTCATTAATAGCAATGTTCAGTCCCATCCTAGCCAATCCTAAACAGTACGTCACGGTCAAGAAACTAATCCTACGCAAGCCGACACGACAGCAAAGACTAAAATAACTTCTTTGTCAATTCATCTTTTTTTGACAACAATCTGACATCCTAGAAATAGCTGGAGGGAAGGGTTGTTTTTTTTAAATTCATAGAGTACAACAAAATACTGATCTGATGGTGCTGGTTATGGCTTGATTATGTACAGATTATGCGACGTGATACCTAAGATGGGAGACAAAAAGCATAATTAAGTGCTACAATGGAAAAGACAACTTGTTTGACTTTGGGACAAATTAATGGATGTCATAGGTAGCTGCATACAGGAAAAGTGTGATAGTTACCCCAGGCTGTCATCAAGACAGTAACTGCAGGCTTCCATTTGCAGAAAAATGTTACATATATGTTGTGTATGTCATTACTATCAAGGAAGCAAGACTTTGTTTAATAGTAAGCTACAAACTTTAAGGTTCAGAGAAGTAGAGGGAGAGATAGATAGATAGATAGATAGATAGATAGCGAGAGAGAGAGAGAGAGAGAGAGAGAGAGATGAGAGGAGAGGAGAGAGAGAGAGAGAGAGAGAGAGAGAATGAGAGAGAGAGAGAGAGAGAGAGAGTTTAAAATCAAAACCAAACAATAGGTAGATTCACTTGAGAACAAATGACATGAACAATGATGAAAGGATATATAATGGGATTACACCCAATGTTAATTCCACGAGGAAAATAAGTTCCCTGACACTGACAACACTTCATCAGTGCCTCCAACCCTGCTCTCACCCAATGTTCCCTCCCACATCACAAGTTTGACAGGTATCTAGAACCACTACGCTATATATTCGAACCTCCTCGACGGCAAAAATTATCTTTCTCAAAGTCAAACTTCTTTTCAATAATAAAATCACAACATAAACACTGGCAAACAATTCCAAAACAGATATCACCAACACTACAGTTCCCAGCAATTTTATCACAACCATTAAAAGACAGCGACACTCTGGAAAGTGGCATTCTCCGAAAAATACTCCTCCCCACCCCCTGCCCTCTAAATGATCAGGTTTCAGCAATAGAAATAGTGCAGTAGAAGAAGTGTCAAAGCACTGACAGAATTAATAGGTTTCAGTTGGTTTTTTTTAAAAGGCAAAAAAAGGAGGAAAGGGGGGGGGGGGGGGGGGGGGGGGGGTTGTCCTCAGCCATGGCAGGTAATGTTATGTTGATATGGGTGGTGCTGTCACTGTAGTGTCAGTTGTTCTTTCATCACTGGAAACAGAAGCCCTCATTGCTTTCAGGCAAGGATTAGAATGCCATTCTTCAAAATAAGTTCACACACACAGAGTCACACACACAGAGTAACACACACAGACACACACACACACAAAGAGCATCAGTGTCTTTTAATCTGAAGCATTTATCTCACTCAACACCTGAGACTCTTTCTTTCTTGCTTGTCCTCTCCTCTTCCATCATCAGCTCCCCCCACCCCCTCTCCCTCAAGCTTCAAATGGTAAATAAGTTTTCAAAGTTGGGGGGGGGTGGGGGGGAGGGGGGGAGGGGGAGGGGTCTTTAAGGATGGGGAAAAAGGTAGGGGCAGGGAGAAATTTGTAAAAACAAACTTCAGAAGGCAGGCATTTTGGGGAACAGGCTATAAATGTGGGGGCAAGTGTGGATTTAACTTATTTTAAGTTAAAGAAATAATTCAAATATGAACTGTACTACCATTTAATTTTTTCTTTCAAACATATGGCAAAGCCCAATTTATAGGAGGATGTCTAAAGACCAAGTATAATACTTCTGCTTGGTATAAAATAAAGACGACTAGCACAAAAAGGAGACTCTATAAATCTTAGTAAAAACTCACAAAAATTGACCAAGAAGAGGCCCTCCTCAAAAACAAACCAGGCCTACCAACCACTTGAGAACAAACATTAAGAAAAAAAAAAAAAACGCTCCCCCCCCCCCCCCCCTCCTCTCTCTCTCAAATACAGACTTTATAGTTTCCCACAACAAACCCAACTACACAGACAGCACCCCCCCCCCCCCCCCCCCCCCCCCCCCCCCCCACACACCACAAAAGTAGCCCCCTAAGAAAGAGCTTAATAAGACTACTCCTGTACAAAGGGGGGATGGGGAGGGCAGGAGAGGAGGGGGGGGGGGGGGGGGGAGAAATACAGTACTAACATGTCCTTGAGGAAGAGACATTATATGACAAGGACACAAGACCTGAGGCGGCATAAGACAAGGGGGGGAGGGATGGAGGAGAAAGGAGAGGAGATTTTTGTGGGGTGGGGTGGGGGATGGGGTGATGTGTGTGTGTGTGGTGGGGGGGGGGGGGGGGGGGGGGGGGGGGGGGGAGGGGTTGGTGGTTTGGTCAGGTAGAGGATTATCAGCAAAAAGAGCCTAGACCAAGAAGGTGACCTGGACAAGGTAAATGAAGCCTGTATCCATGGGCTTCTCTCTCTCCCTCCCTCTCTCTTTAAATCTCTTTCTCCCTCTCGCTCTCACTTACCCCCATCCCCATTCCACCACACACTAATAATGATGTGCAGGTATAATTTACAGTGCACCAATACATGTATCATATGATGTGTACATGTATGCATACATGTGTATACACATTCACATACATGCATGCACACATGCACGCACACACACACACACAAATTCATATAATTTGTAATTTACACTCGCTCACACTCACATCAATGCATGGACATACACACACATGCATATCACAGACACTCAAACACTGAAAATGAAGCAGTTTGCTTAGCTGGAAAGAATTTTGTGTGTGACTGTGAGTGTGTGTACAACACGTGTGCATGCGTGGTGTGTGCGTGTGCGCATGCATATGTTCACATGTATTCTTTCACCAGCTGGAAACATCCACAATAATGTCTGCCCCACCCCCTCTACCCACTTCAGTCTGTTTCACCTGTTTAGAAAACTAATCTCCAGTAATCTGTACATTCTCTTCCACTATCCTCCCACCTCCTCTGTAAGAGGCCTCTTTATCAAAGTTCCTTTTCTTCTCCTCTTTTTTCATATGGGCACCTTTCTATACTATATATATAGTAATTCTCTTTTTCCCCGTAGCCCAATGCCAAACAAAAAAACACATAACTATGTTGTCAAAAGAAAAACTAAAATGAGAGACAGACAGACAGACAGGAGAGACAGAAAGAGAGAGAGAGAGAGAGAGAGAAGAGAGAGAGAGAGAGAGAGAGAGAGAGAGAGAGAGAGAGAGAGAGAGAGAGAAGAGGGGAAAATAAATATATATTTATTTATTTTATTTTATTTATTTTATACCACTTAAAGTCACGAGATTTCTCTGCATGAAATTCGGGCTGCTTTCCCCGGGAGAGCGCGTCGCCACGAGAGCAGTGCCACCCTTTTTTTTCTTTTTTTTTTGGTCTGCAACTGTATTTGTTTCCCTATCAGAGTGGCTTTTTTCTAAGAATTTTGCCAGGGACAATTCTCTTGTTGCCGTGGGTTCTTTTACGTGCGCTGAAAATTTTGTGTAACACACGGGACCTCGGTTTATTGTCTCATCCGAAAGACTAGCGCCCAGACCACCACTCATGGTCTAATGGATGGGGAAAAATTTCGGGCCCAAACGGGGTACGAACCACGCACACACCCGACCCGGACTTTTCGCATTCTAGACAGGCGCGTTACCTCTAGACCACCGATCCACTATATACTATAGAAGAAAGGCAGAACACACACAGCACAAGAAGAAGTAAAAACACACACAAAAATGCTACATCTGCTGTGACTGAAAGTGACCACTACAACTACAACACTGTGGTCACGTTCATCAGCTACCGAATCCATATAACCAGAACCTTTCCACAGTGTCCAGCTGGACAACCAATCCAATGCTATTGCTTCAATATAAAACATGCACAGCACTGCTCATCACAGAACTTTAGAAAGTTCTACAAACTGGCTGGGAGAGACTCAAGAATGGAACTTGTGTTATAATATAATACAGGTCTATAGATCTGATGAAAGTGACAAGTAGCACAATCAAGCTTAAATTTTACTATTGTTGAGCTGTTCTCCATGGAGACCTATAGATATACTATAGTGCAGCACCCCCCCCCCCCCCCCCCCCCTTCTTTCCCTGTCAACAGTGACTTGCACAGGCACCCTTGTGTGAGAGCATTAGCCAGGATCATGAGTCCCACCCTCTGACTGCTGAGCTAAATTGTTTTCTCAGAACCTCCATGTAATTTTTGCCTTGGTAATCTCCCATATTACTTGGGTAATGCTGAACATGCACAGAAAAGTACTGCGGCTCTTGCGACTTGTCTCATCCAAAATATAAAACCCCAAAACAAAACAGAAAACAAACAAACTAAACAAGCACCCATACTATCAACCAAGACTTTGTACTTTAATTTCACATGATGAAACATAACAATCCAGACTGTGAGACCAGACTCAAACCTGAATGTCACTGAAGCGAACACAAAAACACTCTGGTTCTACAAAAACAAAGTAAGAAAAAAAACAAAACCAAACAACACCCAAAACAGTAGAAAAAAAATCGAACACACACAAAAACAGGAAAGATCCCCCCCCCCCCCCCCCCCCCCCGCACTACCAAACAAACTAAAAGAACCCCCTCAAACCAATCTCCCCCCCCCCCCCCCCCCCCCAAACCAAAAAAACCAAAACCCACACTAAAAACTCTTTACACTGTTGACATCTTAAGCATGTAGTCAAGTATGGCTATAAAAAGACCAACTTACACAAATTCAAAACAACACAAGCCAAACAAAATACATCAAACAATAGTAACTTACGTTGCTCTTTTCCCAATGTCTTACACATCGCTGCATACTAATATACCAAAACATTGCGTTTGATCTCGCCATGGCAGCACGTCCTCTCTCATATCAAAGTGGGTTGGTTCCCTTAGGGCGAATTTCTATTTTTGATTGTGGAGCACACGCCCTTGCCCCCAAGTGCAAGAGACTGCACATGTATGAAGCGTCAGTGTGTGCGTGTGGCTGGGAACAAACTGAGTGCTCTCTGCTTGTCATTTCTTGAGTGCATGAAGAGGGCTCTCCACAACTTCCCTTTCCAATGAAGTGGTTGCCAAACTGCATTGTTGTTGTGGTTTTTTTGACACTGGTCAGTGTGTTTGTTTTCATCAACAATTTGGATTCCCTCCATAATTAGTAATATGTGTCAGTTTTCACTGTTGAATAAAACTAAACTGTATTGTATACAATGCACAAGTAAACAACTATCTTTCTTCATGCTGTGTGTTCTTTTATGTGCCCTAAAATGCATGATGCACACAGGACCATGGTTTATCACCTTAATCAAAAGACTAGCAGCACCCAAACTACCACTCATAGAGATAGAGCAAGGGAGGAAGGAGGGGGTGGGCTTCACAGGGGAATTGTTTTGAACTCTTCCACACTTGCTTTAATAGAGAAATTATATCATGTATTTTGCTACCTAATCACTGATCACGTGTGTGTGTGACTGACTGCATGTGCGCACATATGGCATGCATGTCTACTGTCTACATGTGCCTTTAATCTGTGAAAATATGTTCTGTGTCTGTGCGTGTATGCGCTCAAAAATAGTTTGAATGTGCCTAGAGCTCTGTGTGCACAAACAATGCAGTATGTACACAAAGCTGAACTACTACTTATAGTATTAGCCTTTTCCATAAAAAGCACATCCCAAACTGACAAAAGAGTTCAGAGACCATGCACTCTGCAAACTGGTTACCTAACAATTGCTACAGGGCATACTTTTGCCCATGCAGGAATCAAACAAACACATTTTCGACAAGCCTAATCCCCCAGCCCACGCCCAGGAGGTATGATCTAGGATTAAACGTATTTGACATTGCATGCATACCTCCACATGTCAGCATTGTATGGTGTAGGGCCTGTAGACTAGACAGCAGTCACAACACCTAGCTATGTGGTAGGGTCACTGATTTTTCTGCACTTCTCACCCATTCCCTGATATTATTTTCAGCTTAAAAAAAATTACAGGGTAGAATGTTACTGACCCTCCCTTTGTTGTGACTGTCAGCGTTTGGCTAGGTGACCTGTGTGCGTGTGTGAAGTGTGTGTGAGAGAGACAGAGAGAGTTTGTGTGTTTGTCTGTGTGTGTGTGCACACACATGCATGCATATGTGTGTGCATGCATACATGTGCATGTGTACATCAGTACGTGAGTGCATGTGCATGTGTGAAACATAAAACTTTAAAGTGTGCACCCACATGTGTGGGTGGATAAATTATATCCTATGCCTCTGATTTGGAAACAAAGTTTAATTAGAACTACTCGTAAATGTTGAGACATGAGCAAACCAATAGCCCTTTTCAAGCAAATTCTTCAATTTCTTTTCAAGTAAACCCTTACATTTAAGTTACAAACTTGTGTCAGATGTAATCTGTTCTATACATATATCGTATGTTTAATATAATATACTTCATCAGTCCACGCAGTGACCTAAAACTTGCAAAAGAACCAAACAAGTTCAATATTAACATTAGATTAACAAAGAAATGATTTATTCCACTGCATGAAAACGTCAAAAAGCTGTCGTTAGAAATGTGACTACACAGTACACTGCAGGCTATCGTGACAAACACACACTTTTATTAGCTTTGGCTAATGAAAAAAAAAGGCTCACAATAAAAAAAACTTCTTTAAAAAGCAAAAAATGTCCTCTCTGTGTGTGACTTTATTGCTCTTCATAGCAGGTCTGAGTGAGTGGAGAATAGTGAATACACAATGACAATAAAGTTGAAAAGGAAAGAGAAAAAGAAAAACCGAGAAAACCATTTCTGCTTTTGATGTTTTGTGTGGAACGACTGCCATGATAAAACCAGTTTTACAACATCTAAAACGTAAAACAGAGGAGGTAGTCGTGGCACAATGTTGCACAGCTACTTGTGTTGAACGCTGAACAAACAACACTTGGTCTACATGAGTAGAGAAAAGAAGAGTGATGACAGGAGAGCAATTAAAATTAAAAGGAAAATTTAATAAGAAATTTAATTTAAAAAGCAAGAAAAAAGAAACCCAAACAGATAAAACATAACAATTCAAATTTAAAAAAACAACAAAAAAACAATTTAAAAAAACACCACCAAACAAAACACACATGGAAACACAAGCAAACAAGAATCAGTGACACAGCATTATATACATGTATAGATCTAACTAAGCACTATTGCCTAAAGTTGCTAAAAATGACAGTCACCCACTCAACGAGTCGGTCATATTCAATTAGATAAAAAAGAAAAGAAGATAATTTAAGAACCTGAACAAGAAAATTATATTACTCACATAATTGAGTATAAACAGTCTATGATCAAGAACTGATGAGCACACAATTATCACAATGTGAATTAGCTGTCTAGATAATATCTGATTTGAAAATAAAATGTCCAACAAAAAGTATCTTATGGAAAAAAAAAAAGTACTCAAGTATAATCTACAAATCAGTCCTGAAGATAAAACGGACACTAAAGCTGTTGCAGTGTTTAATCTCTGGCGGAGCCAAAGCCAAAGGTCAAAAGCTCTTCAGACTTTGAACTGGTGCATGAGTAAAGTCCTGAGAAACATTATCATGAACATAATAAGAATAAGATAGTCCAAACAAAAACAGAGAGAGTGAGAGTGAGAGTGAGAGAGAGAGAGAGAGAGAGAGACTCAGACTACTCAGAGAGATTTTTTTATTCGATTGATTTTAGTCTTTTATATTGAGGATAATGGAATAAGCACTTATGTGCTTTTTTACATCCAGTCCCAGAGAGAGAGAGAGAGAGAGAGAGAGAGAGAGAAGAGAGAGAGAGAGAGAGTAGAGAGAGAGAGAGAGAGAGAGAATGCGAATGTGAAAGTTGAGAGAGAGAGAGGAGAGGGAGAGACAGACAGACAGACAGACAAAGCTGAAAGAGACAGAGAAAAAGTGAATTATTCTGAGCAAAACAAATGACCACTAAGGTGTCTACTCTATTATAGATAATTAAAAAGAAAAAATCTGTTTGAATCCACTCCTGTGAAGTGTCACTGTTACAGTATTCTAGCTTTACCACTCACTCACTCAGACAGAGATACTGTACAGACTATAGTATATAGGGCATCTAGGAATAGAAATTAAGCAAGAGTAGAGACTTTATAACCATTGAAACATAAGAATAAAGATAATTGATAACACAGCAATGAGACGTGAGAGGCTGATAATACTAATGAACAGACACTGACTCAGACAGACAGTCTAAAAGTGAATCAGAGAAAGCAAATTATAAGAGATGTATACATGTACATGTATGCATGCATACACACAGCTCTAGACAAACTATGTTGAGTCAGAAAATGATACATAGTCCATGACAGAAAAAAAGAGAAACCCTAGTCTCAAGACAGAAGGTGGAGAGGGAGGGAAGGCATGGTGTGCATACAATGTGTGTATGTGTGAGAGATCTCTAGACTCAGAGAGTGAGAGACAGACAGACAGACAGAGAGGGACAGAGGGAGGGAGGAAGGGAGAGAGAGTCAGAGACACAGAGAGAGCAAGCGAGACAGACACTGAATCAGACAGAGACCATACTATTACTAGACAAAATCTTGATCATGTAGATGATGTACTGTAGACCTGCACAACAAAAACAATTAAAAAATTTTCTAAACAATTTAAAAAGAAATTATGCACAGAGCAAACAGACCCAGTGAACAGTTCTTGCCCTCCAACATCACAGCACCACACTGTTAAAATTCTTTCTTCAGGACTATCTTTTTAAAACTACTTCTTTCTTTTTTTAATTTAAAAAAACCCACATCCTTCCTTCCTACTCTCACACAGCTAAAGTTTCGACAGGTAGACAGCTCAGAACAAAGAACAGAACTATGGTTCCAACACCTGTGTTTGGTGCCAAAGGGATGGATTTCTAGATAGTGTTGGCTGAGCTTGCTGGCTGACTGATATGATAAGACTTAAGAGAATCAAGGCAGTACACATATGAGTTCTTACTCAGCGAAAGGTCTGTCAAGGAAAAGAGAACTGAAAAAACACATAGGTTTATTTATTATTTATTTATTCTTTTATATCGAGGATAATGGAATAAGCACTTGTGTTTTACATCCATCCAGTCCCCATGTGTATGCGGTTTTGTAAATTTTGTCATCCGTTCCCACCAGCACACAATGGCCTACTCTAACGAAAAGCGGAACAGGATTTAACGTGTGCGCAAGATGTTCTGCGTGTTAAGGATTTGTGATCATCTGATGTAATGCGTCCACTTCCCAGGTCTTCTCTATAAGTTATAAAGTTTTCAAAAGAGTTGATGGTAAATATGAAATCATTCATTGTGAAATTTTGTGAATTGGTGCTAGAACCCCCCCCCCTCCCCCCCCCCCCCCCCCCCCCCCCCCCCCCCCCCCCCCCCCCCCCCCCCCCCCCCAAAAAGTGTCTCTTTTTCTTAACTTTTCACTGAATTTATGGAGCCATACTCTGCAGGAGAAAGAATGAAAGATAAAGTGAAAAAAATTCAGATTCTTCGAAAAGCTGCGTCAGATCTCTCAATCTAATGATAGTGGACAACTGCTGACAGCCAAGTGGTTAATTTTAAATAAAAGTGGTGGGTTTCTCCAAATCCTGAAGTCATGGTTGGTTTTTTTTCTCCTTCCTTTTTGTTTTTGTTTTCCTTTGGGGTGGGGGGGGGGGGGGGGGGGGGGGGCTAGAGCTCCACGGTTCACCAATGATGATATTTTTGCATAGGTCTATATGCCACTGGTTTTTTCCCCCCTAGGTACGATTTAGGTGGCCACATTCCAACTGTGGGATGATGTCTAAACATGTCACCAGTGTGCATGATGTTAAGAAATTTAAAAAAAAATATTTGTTATACTTACAGATCTGTTCTAACCAGCACAAATAGAACTTTTCTGAAATGCATAAGGGTTTTAACGCGCAAGAAGTTCTGGGTGCATTCGACTTAAGGGACCTTGGTTTATAGTCTCATCCTTAGGACTTTTGGGGAAGTAGAGTCAAAACTGATTTGAACTCCAGAGAAAAAATCAACCCACCCTCAAATGGGCGTCTTGGTGGTGGCTTGAACTTGATCCCAGGTTGTCAAATTGCAAGTACACCACTCTAACCACTATAGCTATCCAACCCACAGTCACGAGTTTCAATCTAGACAGCATCTTGTGGATTATGGGCGGACACTTTTAATTTCACAATCTCCTAGATCATCTGATGTGCAGTCAGACCTGCCACTTCCTTCCTTTCATTTGATTTAAAGAAGATAAAGCATGTGTGGTAAAATTATATTCCCCAGTTCATGTCAGCATTTGGCTGATTGCAGAAAGAGAAGCATGAAAGTTGTGTTCATACAACATACCCAAGGCTTGACCAATGTACTGCCTACTGGGTTATAATTTTTTTCATTTATATTTCAAATGTAGTGTAATGTAGTTTGTTGCACATCTGCTGAAGCCTGAATGGATTTATTTCACATGTGGTGCAGCATTAAAAAAAATATTTTGAATGTCCTTCATGTGATGATACTTTATCTGACAACTGATGAGAATCATGTTTAAGGTCTCTTCTGGAAGTGGAAGGTAGTTTTTGGACACTGTTCAGTACTGTTTACAAGATTGAGAAAAGTGAGACTGAGAGGGAGATTTAGTCATTTACTTAAGGGTGATAGATCACAGATTTACCTTTGGCATTGGTGGCCATGTCTGCCACTCTTTGAAAGGCTTCCAGAAAGGAACTGATGGCCAAAAGAGTTGTTCTGCAAAACAAAAAATAAATTAAATAATAACAAATAAATTTTTTAGATGGTTAATAATAACTTAAATAAGGAAAAAAATGCTAATCTTTACCAGAAGTATTCTTGACTGAATGAGTTATTATAACATTTTCTATTTAAATTGTGTTGTTTTTTTTAAATGAATAAAAGAAAAGCCCAAAACAAACTAAATTGTAAATGTCTTAAAAGTTTCTATCCTTTTCCAACTGTAAACTAAAGATCCTCATGTGTGCATGCATCACAAGAGCCCTCAAATATATATAGATAGAACTACAGTAAACAGGGTATGGTGTAGACCGTGTACACATAAGTAATTTTTGATCAACAAATTTACAAAATATACCTAGTACTCTCTGCCATCACCACCCCCTTCCCCTGTGAAAATAAATTTATCATTTTTCTCATCATCGCTCCTCCCCCCCCCCCATCCTCTCTTCCCATCTCACTCAAACTCAAACTCCAGTCACACTCACTCGCTCACTCACTCATACACACACACACTACACACACACACCATACACACACACACACAGAGTGACACACACACACACACACACACAGTGACACACACACACAGTGAAACACACAGTAACACACACACACACTCACTCACACTCAGACACACACACCCACAGACACACACACACAACTCTTGTACATTCATGATTGCATAATTTCATCATTAATGATTAATTTACCATCATATTTATAAAACAATGGAAATTTATACACTGTACAGGAAACCCATACGATATGCATGCTGCATAGCCCCTGGCATTCTCCCAACATCTGTCATGTTGCACAACCCTCACACCAGTATCTTTAATGTCAAGTCATGCACAAGGCAAGCCAGTCATTCAACGATTCAGTCACTGCACTAAATTGATTACCTCCATTTTCAACAGACTTACTTCAGACACTGGTGAAGCTTTGTGGCTTTGTAAGTAAAGTCTTCCCATATTGGCGAGCTATTCTGTAAAAACAAGACAAGCAAAAGCATGAACAATCAATTTTCTACAAAGATCGTGATTTACAAACTTACAGTTCTACAGTAAACCTAAAAACGGCATACAATTTTCATTAGGCACTAAAGTCATGCATGATGGCTTTTGATGTACCCATGCACTATGCAGATTCTCGTCCCTCAGCTCTGCTCATGCACCATTTTTAAGCATATATCACTAGTAGTACTAGTATCAGTATTGAATCACTGCATTCAAAATTTGCAATGAAATTTCTGATGACATTGATTGAATAAGTATACATGTACAACTTTTTATTTTTATGTATCAACAAAAATGCAGGTTCTCTAGTCTGCCCTTTGATATGTACATGGATACATATTACACACAAACACACACACACACACATACATATATATATATATATATATATATATACATTATATATATATATATACATTATATATATTATATATACATTATATATATTATATATAATAGTAAAAGTATCAGACAATCTGGAACACTTAAAAAAAAAAAAAAGCCATTCTGATTCATTACTAATTATTCCCAGTCTTAAATGACAATTTATAAAGTAATTTAACAATAACAGTTTGTGTACATCATTACATGTCAGTCATGTCACATCAGATGTCAGAGATAATGTTTTTGTGATAAAAATGAAAGGTGTGAACTGACACCGTGACATGATATATAGAGGGCTGTAGGTGTACAGATCGGCAGGTGCTACATAGTACATTACGCCTACACAATGTGTAAAAAATTTTTAATTCACTAAACTAGGAGTAGCACATGTAATGTATACAGTATAGCCTCATCTAGGTGAATGACGCGACAGGTTGGTGTAACACCTACGTACTCCTGCGTCATTCATAAACTGGATCATTGTGGATCAGGATAATAGAATTTCAATATCCCTCCCCCTCCTCCCCTGTGTATATATTTTGCCTTTCAGTTTCCCATCTTTATATCTTTGCACCTGTTCCCAACTTTTATGATGTAAGGCTTACCCACACAGCATAGCAACACACATGTACAGACACACACATACAGATCCATACACACACTATGAGTTTCTCTCTCTCTCTCTCTGAACATTTCAAATCAAAATGCAACTCATTCATGAAGACTTTAAGTTTAAAGAGAAGTGTATCTCACTATCTCAGTATAGATCTCTGCAATGAGTAAAGTAACAAAACTCAGAAAAGGAACTTTTAAAAAATTTTAACAGCATGACTTTTCAGTTTTCCCATGGATACAAGCTGTTAGTACAATTCTAAAAGCTCTGTACTAGGCCTAGGGCCAATATGAATTTATCTGGTAGATCTACAAGATCTGACTGACATTGTCATAGTGTTTTTTTCTAAATTAAAAGACTACATGAGTATCATAAATCAATACTATACAATAACGTATACTAGTACAGGTCTTTGTCAGTCTGTGACTACACTGACTAGAGACTAGTTTCAAAACTACAACAGTCAATAGTCTGAGTGTATTGATCACTATTACAGTATTAGTATTAGTCTATTACTCAGTAATTACTATTTAGTATTATTAAGTACTATTAATTACTGTACTATATCGTATATGTGATGTGATGTTTATGATGTAATGTGATGTGCATGTGTGCATGCATGCATGTGTGTATTATAACAAAGAGACAAAGAGAGAGAGGGGTGAGAGTGTAACAGACTAACACCACACACACACACACACACACAGTCAGATAGTACTGTGTGTGTAGTATTGATAGTAATGTGTGTGTGTGTGTGTGTGTGTGTGTGTGTGTGTGTGTGTGTGTGTGTGTGGGTGTGGGGTATGTGTTTTCCATTCTTGATTCTAAAGATAGTTAATGTCTGGTGTGTAGACTGGGGGGGGGGGGGGGGGGGGGGGGGGGAGGTTAACTTAAATGAGTGTGTGATGTGTGAGTGTGTGTCACTCTGTGTGTGTGTGTGTGTGTAGTTCATATGTTTGATTAACAGTACTTACTATGTCTATACTATGTGTACACTGTACAATTTATGAGATAATGAAAAAAATCTGAGAGAATTAGAAAACTTTATGAGCACACTCCATTTCACACCACACATGTATGCATACAATGACACACACACAAACACACATGTATACACTGGATCTCTCTCTCTGTCAGTTTGTGTCTAAATATCTCTCTCTCTCATGTACACACACACACACACACACACACAGAGTGTTGTGTGTGGCATTTGATCTTGTAGACCACAGAACTATCTGTAGCCTACCTAGTACCTTATTGTTATTCTCTGTCTCAGTGTCTGTAAATGAATGGTACCAAAAGACACTGCATGCCTACGCCAGTCAGACGAGACTGCTTCATAATCAATATCAAACCACATTACCCTACAAAGCAGTTAATGACAAACCCTGTGTACACTCCAGTTCTTGGAAGTAAACATACCTAGTGCTTCAACAGTTTAAGTGCTACTTGGTCTACATAAGCAAGACTTATCTTCAGGTCAGGTCACAAAGGTCAGGACTAAAAAGATACAGAATCATCGTCCCACAAATAACGATCTTCTTCGTCCCTTGTGATACGTTAGTGTGTTCTCTTCTTCTACTGCAAGTATCAGTATCATCAGTAATTATTATTCTTAATCTTACCCTCAGATCGTTGACAATATTCTGGAAGAGACTGCCCAAAATGCTGCAGTCTTTTTCTGCAGACTCCATTCTCACGTTAGCGGTGATGGTATCCAAGAAATGCGATACTCCACAGGCAGATCTACACCGATATGATCCAGAAGACAGCCTCGTGCAAGTCACAGATCATGCACGTACAATAACTGCTCCCTCAGTGAACACAGATCAAAAACACACAGGCAACTGTATTATAAAAACAAATCCTCACGTCAAGCGCTAGGCTAACCAGTTCTAGACAGCACAACGTTCACGTTCCAACACCGACATGAGTCTTGACGTAACTAACACAGAAATCCATTACGAAACCTCTCAGCTGAAGCACGCAAACAGTACCCCAAGGCCTATCGTCCAAGCACTGGTACACAGACTGTTTGGCTCGGCGGAGCAGACTTCTCCACAGTCGTGCCTTCTGCTCGCCGCAAGAAAGATGGTGGCTGCGCTTGCTGTCGGCGCACGCGCTACATTCCCACGTGACAACTCCAAACCAGCTGATTGGACTGCACATTTTCAGTGCACAATAAAGTCGGCACATGCATAGCAGCATGTCATGCAAATTAGTGTTCTCAGACAGTGACATGCCATCTGATGAATGATTTGAAAAGGATGAAGCAAAATAATTATCGTTAGGAGCACGGTTTCATACGAAATTTGGATTGCTTTCATGTGATCTTGCTGCATTGCTCTCGTAAATGCTGATACAGTGATAGGCCTATCGCGTATCATCGGCAGCTCAATCACACGCGAGTATAGCCTATAGCCGTGGTCTGTTCTTTTTGTTAGGACCTAGTGCTTTTTTCTGTTGGCGTGATACAATTTCCATTTTTAGGCAGTTTGTTTTTGTTTGTGTTTTTGCTGCGATTTTTTCTGCGTATAGGTTTTCTTTGCGATTTGTCTTAGTTTTACTTTCGATAGCTTGGGGGGGGGGGGGAGGGCGGGATAGCCTAGTTGTTAGAACATTGTGCTTGCTATCTGACAACCAGGGTTCGATTCCCGTTCAAGGGGATATTTTCCCCTGAAGTTAACATCCATGCAGGCTCCACTCTCCCCAAAAGTCCTTCGGATGAGACTAAACCGAGGCAGAAAATCTTGCGCACACGTTAAATCCTATTCCGCTTTTCGTAAGAGTAGGTCATTATGTGCCGTTAGGAACAGATGACAGAATTTACAAAACCGCTTACACACGGGGACTGGATGTAAAAAAACCACATAAGTGCTTATTCCATTATCCTCTATATAAAATGATAATCATCATCATCTCTCTCTTTGTCTGTCTGTCTGTCTGTCTGTCTCTCTTCTCTCTCTCTCTCTCTCTCTCTCTCTTCTCTCTCTCTCTCTCTCTCTCTCACACACACACACACACACACACTCCTTAGCTTGGAGGAGAGCTAGTGCT
>CM054143.1:51576162-51578662 GCA_028751875.1 Rapana venosa | reverse complement strand
CCTGCATGTCTTGATGTATCCTGCATGTCTCGATGTTTCCATGTATCCTGCATGTCTCGATGTATCCTGCATGTCTCGATGTTTCCATGTATCCTGCATGTCTCGATGTATCCTGCATGTCTCGATGTTTCCATGTATCCTGCATGTCTCGATGTATCCTGCATGTCTCGATGTATCCTGCATGTCTTGATGTTTCCATGTATCCTGCATGTCTCAACGTATCCTGCATATCTCGATGTTTCCATGTATCCTGCAAGTCTCGATGTATCCTGCATGTCTCGATGTTTCCATGTATCCTGCATGTCTCGATGTATCCTGCATGTCTCGATGTATCCTGCATGTCTCGATGTATCCTGCATGTCTCGATGTTTCCATGTATCCTGCATGTCTCGATGTATCCTGCATGTCTCAATGTATCCTGCACGTCTCGATGTATCCTACATGTCTCGATGTATTCTACATGTCCCGGATGTATCCAATACCACTTTTCCAAATCCCTCACCGGGTGTCTTTGTCCATCACTAGTGTATGAATTGTGGCTGAGTGGTTTGTAAGAGATGGGTTTTGTTTGTTTGTTTATGTTTCAGGGGGGTTTGTGTGTTTTGTTTTTCTAGTAAGAAAATGGTTTGTTGCTAGTCATTCAGCTTATTAGGCTGGGTAGCGGTGTGATAGGGTGGATCTTGTTACAGGGTCCAGCTAAGAATGCATTCTTTTACATACAGCTGTCTAACCACAATTAAGTGTGTAGCAGTTACCACGCAAGCAAGCAAGCAAGCAGGCAGGCAACCAAGAAAGCAAGCAAGTTAACCAACCAACCAACCAACCAACCAACCAACCAACCAACCAACCAACCAACCAACCAACTAACTAACTAATTGACTGACTGACTAATTAATTGACTGACTAACTAATTGACTGACTGACTGACTGATTAACTGACTGATTGACTGACTGAATATACCAACTAACCAAACTTGGGGCCGGTTGTCTTGTAACATATCTGCCCAGTAGCCTTCTGTGTGAAAGCAATGCTGCCATTGTTTGGTTGAAATGGGGGAGGGGAGTCGGGAGGGGGGGGGGGGGGGGGGGGGGGGGGGGGGGGGGGAAGGAAAGGAGGATGGAAAGGGGCGGGGTTGATTGAGCTAATCTGAACATGAATTGACCAGGATGGAAATAAGAAAAAGAAGAGAAAAAAGGGGTTATTTTGGTGAAGGAAAGAAAATAACAATTTGAAGAAGAAGAAAGAAGAGAAAGAAGAAGAAGAAGAAGAAGAAGAGAGGAGGAGGAGGAGGAGGAGGAGGAGGAGGGGGAGCAGGAAAAGAAGAAGAAGAAGGAGCTAAAACCAATGAGAACATAAACAACAACAGCAACGACAACAAATAACAGCAACATCAGGACAAAAATACAAAGTTACAAGAGCGGACCAAGAAGAAAAACGAATAGAGAAATGGACAGAGGTGCTTTGTACCTCATTCATAAAGGAATCGGCACGTTTGCTCCTAGCAAGAGAAACCGATTCTACTGTGAATGTGACTGGGGCTAGGCTATACTATCCAAGGGGGAGATAGTGGAAGGGGAGGGGGTGGAGGTGGGGGTGAGAGAAGGGGTGTAGGGGTGCGGCAAGCATAAATAAAAGAAGAAAAGGTACGTTTAAATACCCCCCCCCCCCTCCTCCCCCAATATCCCATCCCTCCTTACACACACTTTCAGTCTCTCTTGTCTGTCCATCTCTCTCGCTCTATTCCCTCTCTCTTTCTGTCTCCGGTTCTGCCTCTGTCTGCCTGTCTGTCTGTTTCTGTTTGTCTGTCTCTCTATATCTGTCTCTCTGTCTCTTTCTGTCTGTCTCTTTCTGTCTGAATCTAATGTAGTATGTTTTACAAGGGCAGGCTTTAAATATAAGTTTGGCTTAAAATCTTTATCCTTATGTATCAAAGATCATTCATTCATTCTCTCTCCCCCTCCCCCCTATCTCTCTCATGAAGACCACAAGGATAGACTGTAAAGCCTGGCTTAAACTCTCTTTCCTTGTATATTAAAGTAAAACCATTCTCTCTCTACTCTCCTCCTCTCTCTCTCTCTCTCCTCTCCTCTCTCTCTCTCTCCCCTCTCTCCTCTCTCTCTCCTCTCTCTCCTCTCTCTCTCTCTCTCTCTCTCTCTCTCTCTCTCTCCTCTCTCTCCTCCTCTTCTCTCCTCTCTCTCCACACACACAGACTTACACACACACAGACACACAGAGCACACACAGACAGACACAGAGACACACAGCACACACACCACAGACACACAGACACAGACACACACACAACACACCACCCACCACACACACACAACCCACACACACACACACACACACCACACACACACACACCACACACACCAACTATATAAGGTAGGGCGGGGACTGAAAGTAAAGAAACACATAAGTGTTCATCTTTTATCCTCGAAATAAAGAATTAATTTTTTCCTTGCCTTTGACCCCCCCCCCCCCTCCCTCTCCTCT
>CM054143.1:51561162-51566162 GCA_028751875.1 Rapana venosa | reverse complement strand
CCCTTCTCCAAGTGGGCTGCCAAGTATGCATAGACTGCAAACATCACACAACAATCCCCCCAATAAACAATTCCAAATCTGACCATTCCTGTTGTTGTCTTTGTGAAGAAGGAATCAGGGGTAAAACAACAGATAAAGTTAGGGAGTTCTCGTTTTACGTTCGCAGTCTCTCCTGAAATTGCTATTGATGACATCTTTGTTCATTGGGGACGGGATAGCTCAGTGGTCAGAGCACCAGCTAAGGTTAAGCAGCATCGAGCGTGGTGGTTACCAATTGGATGGGTGACCGTCTGTCCGCCTTGGCTTCAGTACAGTTGCCCAGTTCACCCAGCTAGAAAATGGGTACCTGCCTCTTTAGGGTCAGGGAAGGTAAAGCAGCGAGGGGAGAGGAGATGGGCGCCGCCCTCAATATGCTGGCCCCTTGAGAAGCTGAGGTCTCTGATGCCTCACTCGCCTACAACCACATAGGTTGTGGGACACCTTTACCTTTTCAGCTGTTCGTTGTCATTAGTTCAGGTCGTATTTTTTATGTCCGTTGATAGAAATCGATCTGTTAAGCAGTTTAAAAATAATTTTCATTTACGTTTTGGACCGGGTTCGCGCTGTTGAAGGCCTTAATCCAGTTAAGGACAAGTAAACTGTTTAAGGACACCACAGACGTCACACCTCACCTTACTTTAGGAGGGGGTGAACACGAAGCATGCCCGCTTTGACAGCTTGGTCAGTGGCGACCATACTACAGAAGTAGCTTTGTGGTTAGAGTTTCAAACTCCTGATCTGAGGGTCACTGAGGTAATAGGATCAAATCTTTGTTGAAATGTTCATTTGAAGGGTCGGGTTGGGTGACTGTTTGGGGGGGTGGGGGTGGGCGTGGGCGTGGGGGCTGTTCTCTTGGTCTTAACCATGCGCAGCCCATTATTGTGAAAGAAGGTTTCATCTAGACACCAGGCCTCCTTCTCACAGTCCCTAACTCCCAAAGTCCCTAACTGAAATATCCCCTGGGACGTCAATATAAACACAACATATCCATATAAAAAACTGGATGATAGAGAACGACTTACAACTAAACGTTGATAAAACTGAAGTCATGCTTGTAGGGACCAAGCACAAACTCTCTTCCATTACAACAGCTTCAATAGAATTGCAACGCATCAGTCCCTCTATCCACTGCTGTGAAGTACCTAGGTGTTGTTGTCAACAACACACTCTCTATGCAAAAATTCATCACCCAGACCTGCCAGTCGTGCTACTGTCAATTACGGCGTAAAAGTGCAATTCGAAAGTACCTATCCACAGACGCAACATCCAAACTCTGGCATCTCTCATTCTTTCACGTCTGGACCATTGCAATTCTCTTTTGGCTGGTTTGCCAGCATCATCTATTCACTCCCTTCAACATATTCAAAACTCTGCAGCTCGACTAGTCCTCAGAAAGAAAAAAATCTGAGCACATTACCCCTCACTTGCGATCTCTCCACTGGCTGCCTGTGCCACAAAGAATAAACTATAAGATCAGTACTCTCTGTTACAAATGTCTCCACAAAACAGCACCCTCCTACCTCTGTGAATGTCTTCATCTGTATACTTCTTCTTGTTCCCTTCGCTCTGCTGCAGATACCTTGTGCTTACGAATATCTAGATTCAACCAGTCCACCACTGGCCCTCGCTCTTTCTCTGTTTCTAGTCCATCGATTTGGAATGACCTCCCTATATCTCTTCGCCAGAGGCCTTCTTGTGACACTTTTAAATCCGGCCTCGAGACATATTTGTTTCAAACCTAAGATTTTTCTCTTCTGTTTCATTTCATAGTTGTCCCTGCTTTTCAACAGCCAAAAATCCCATCACCCTGCCAAAGTGTATAACCTCTCTCTGTCTCTCTCTGTCTCTCTCTCTCTTCTCTCTCTCTCTCTGTGCGTGCGTCTTGCTGTGCGTGCGTGCGTGCGTGTGTGTGTGTGTGTGCGTGCTGCGTGCGTGCGTGTGTGCGTGGTGGTGCGTGTGTGTGTGTGTGTGTGTGTGTGTGTGTGTGTGTGTACATTTGGACTTGTTAGAACTATTACTTGCTATTGGTTGCATGACTGTGTAAGAATGAGTTGAGTGCAAGCGCTTTGATTTGTCTGTGCAAGATACAGCACTATATAAATTCCATTTATCATTATCATTATTATTATTACCATTATCATTATTATTATTACAACAGCCAAAACAAATAAGCAAACAAAGGTGGAAGAACACATATCATCTTCCAGATCTGATTTTAAAAAACCCAACCCATTGTAACCAGCAAAGCCATTTCACATTGTAATGAAAATATATCTTTTAAAAAAAATCACGTTTACGTGAAGGAATAATGGAACATTCTATTCATTATTTATTTATTTATTTATTTTATATTTTTTATTTATCTATTTATTCATACCACTTTAAGTCACGAGATTTCTCTGCGTGAAATTCGGGCTGCTCTTCCCGGGGAGAGCACGTCGCCACAAGAGCAGCGCCACCTTTTTTTTTCTAGAGTAGTATAATGATAGATATCTTTTGCTTTATTTTTCACTTTGTTGTGAAGAAAAACAACTAAACTCATAACAACAACAACAACAACAACAAAATCGATCATACAATTGGTTTGATATCTCATGATTTAATGTACATTTTATGTAAAGAAATTAAAAAAAAATTCGTGTTAATTTTTATATACAGAAACACAGCTGCGTTTACAATATAAACAACAACAAAATGAAAAACAAATGTACAATATCTTTTCATTTATTTTCGTTTTGATCCGAAGAAATACAATCGCCTCCACACTAACAGCAACAGCAGCAGATTACGATATCCTCTGCGAATGATTCTTTGTAGTCTAATGCAGGGTTAGGTGGCTGGAAAGGGAATAGTGGGGTGGGGGTTGAGATTTATGAATAATATATGCTATGCTACACCCCCACCTCATCCTTCTTACTCTCCATATGTGTGTGTATATGAGAGAGGAGAGAGAGAGAGAGAGAGAGAGAGAGAGAGAGAGAGAGAGATGTGTGTGTGTGTGTGTGTGTGTGTGTGTGTGTGTGTGTGTGTGTGTGTGAGAGAGAGAGAGAGAGAGAGAGGGGAGAGAGAGATGTGTGAGATGTGTGTGAGGTGTGTGTGTGTGTGTGTGGTGAGAGAGAGAGAGAGAGAGAGAGAGAGAGATGTGTGGTGTTGTGTGTTGTGTGTGGTGTGTGGTGTTTGTTGTGTGTGTGTGTGGGTGTGGTGTGGATGGGAGAAAGAGAGAGAGGGGAGAGTGAGAGAGGAGAGAGGGGTGAGTGTGTGTGTTGTGTGTGAGTGTGTGTGTTTGGTGTGTGTGTGTTGTGTGGTGGTGTGTGTGTGTGGTGGAGAGAGAGAGAGAGAGAGAGAGAGAGAGAGAGAGGATGTGTGTGTTGTGTGAGTGTGTTTGTGTGTGTGTGTGTGTGTTGGAGAGAGAGAGAGAGAGAGAGAGAGAGAGAAGAGAGAGAGAGATGTTTTTGTTGTTGTTGTTGTTTGTACGTTCCCCAGCTTTACACCCAGAATATGCACACAACACACACACACACACACAATCGTGCAAGCAGGCAAGCATGGAAACATAGACACACAACACCCCCCCCCCCCCCCCCCCCCCCCACACACACACACCAACCAACCACCACCACCATCACAACCCACCACAGAGAAAGAAACAAGAAGAGCAGTTGCTGATCTCTAACCTGACACGCAAAGTCAACTTTCCTGACAAGACCACGAGAGAGAAGAGAGAGAGAGAGAGAGAGAGAGAGAGAGAGAGAGAGAGAGAGAGAGAGAGAGAGAGAGAGAGAGAGAGAGAGAAGAGAGAGAGAGAGAGAGAGACTAGGCACAGAGTACCTATCTGTCTGTCTCACACAGCACAGAAAAGCGCCGGACACTTTATTCTTTTATATCGAGGATAATGGAATAAGCACTCATGTGCTTTTTTACATCCAGTCACCGTGTGTATGCGGTTTTGTAAATTTTGTTATCTGTTTTCACCGGCACACAATGGCCTACTCTTTCGAAAAGCGGAACAGGATTTAACGTGTGCGCAAGATGTTCTGCATGCGTTCGAACACGGGGCCTCGGTTTATAGCCTCATCCGAAGGACTTTGACATTCAGTTCTATTTTTTGGTCAAACTGGAAAGAAAGGGCGATAAGCAGTCATGTGCTTTTTCACATCCAGTCCCCGGGTGTATGCGGTTTTGTAAATGTTGTCATCTGTTCCCACCGGAACAGGATTCAACGTGTGCGCAAGATGTTCTGCGTGCGTTCGCACACGGGGGCCTCGGTTGATATCTATAGTCTCATCCGAAGGACTTTTGGGGAGAGTGGAGTCTGCACTGATGTTGTTAACTCCAGACAATTTGAGAAGTGCAGCTTGTTTGGGGGTTTACGTTTGCTATATCAACACCCACCATTTTGGATCAGTGGTCTAGAGGTAACCCAACCCGCCTTGAAAGCAAAAAGTCCGAGTTTCAAGCGTATGGCGGTTCGATCCTCGATACTCGTTTGTGCCTGAAACTTTTCCCCTCATCCACTAGACCGTGAGTGTGTGGTGGTCTGGGTGCTAGTCTTTCGGATAAACGATAAACTGAGGTCATGTGCGCAATATTTATTTAGTGCATGAAAAAGCCACTCTGATAGGAAACCAAACACATATGCAGACAGAAAAAAAAGGGTGGCGCTGCTCTTGTAGCGACACGCTCTACCCGGGGAGAGCAGCCCGAATTTCACGCAGAGAAATCTGCCATGACTTAAAGTGATATACACTACACTACACTACACTACACTACATCACACCACACTAGACAACACTATACTACACTACATTACATCACACACATACACCACATACACCACACCACACCCCACTACATCACACCACACCCACCACACCAAACCACACCACACTACACTACACTATACTACACTACACTACACCACACTACACCACCACACCACCACCCACAACTACACCAACAAC
>CM054143.1:51546162-51556162 GCA_028751875.1 Rapana venosa | reverse complement strand
CATTAGTTTAAAGAAGGCGGGGCATGAGGGGGGTTGTGGGGAGGGGAGGGTACTAGTAGCTGTGAACGAGAGAGAGAGAGAGAGAGAGAGGAGAGAGAGAGAAGAGGAGTGAGGGAGAGAAAGAGAGGGAGGGGGAGATAGATAGAGAGAGAGGAAGAGAGAGAGGAAGAAGAGAGAGAGAGGAGAGAGAGAGAGAGAGAGAGGGGGTAGAAAGAGAGAGAGAAGGAGAAAGAGAGATAAATTTCGTTTGATTACACACACACACACACATTGTCAGTAAACACAACACACACACAGACACACTCACTCACTCACACACACACACACACACACACACACACACACACACACACACACACACACACACACACACACACACACACACACACACACACACACACACACTGAGACCCTACACATATATTGTCAGTACACACACACACACACACACACACACACACACACACACACACACACACACACACTCACACACACACACACACCACACACACACACCAACACACACTGAACCCTACACATTATTGTCCCTACACACACACACAACACACCACACACACACACACACACACACACACACAACACACAACAACACACACACACACACACACACACACACACACACACACAAACTGAGGCCCACACACATTGTCACACACACACACACACACACACACACACACACACACACACACACACACACACACACGCACACACACACACGCACACTCTCTCTCTCTCTCTTTGCCTCTCTCTTTCTCTCTCTCTCTGTGTGAGGGCAGGATTACAAAAGATTTCCTTATCTGGTGATTCCCCTGTGTGTATGTGTGTGTGCTTGTGGATACCTTTGCCTTGGGGTGTTGTGCTGTGTGTGTGTGTGTGTGTGTGTGTGTGTGTGTGTGTGTGTGTGTGTGAGAGAGAGAGAGAGAGAGAGAGAGAGAGAGAGAGGAGAGAGAGAGAGAGAGAGAGAGAGAGAGAGAATGCAGTTGATTGCTGGTAATGTATCCAGGCATCATGTAAAATTTGTCTGCCTTTCCTGTATTGTGAAAGGTCTTTTGCTTTTCATGTCAATGGCAAATTCTTTTATTTCGAGGATAATGAATAAGCACCCATGTGCTTTTTTACAATCAGTCCCTACCCTTAGGGATATATAAGAGAGAGAGAGAGAGAGAGAGAGAGAGAGAGAGAGAGTGTGTGTTGCAGTGGAGTTTTTTGTCCACCATAGTTTGTGCTTTCCTTTCTGCTTTCCATTTTGGGGGGAGTTTGTGTTGTGAGTGTGTTTTCGCAAGCCCACGTCCACAAGTTGTGGCTTTGTTGGATTTCATGTACCCCTTGGGGTTTTATTGAAATAAATCTTGAATCTTGATAAACACACACTCACACACACACCACCACCACCAACAAAACAAGACAGTCACGTTCTGATTGTTTAGAAAAGGTCATCAGTTAATTTTATCTTTGTCAATATAAAAAAAAAGAGAATGGAATCCTCAAAAGACATGACAGGTGTTAAAAGGACCACATAATTATAATAAACAGGACTCTTTAAAAGGGACATTATCATATCTCCCTCTATTTCATCCAATGGGAGGACAGATTTAAGCACATACATGGGCACCGTGTACACACATACACAAACTCGTGTGGAACAGAGGTGTAGACTTACATGAACATTCTTGCTGGTGTAATGTAAAGCAGGCACGCTGATTAGCCAGGACCTGAGGAAGATCCTGTGGCCAACAACGGAGATCACCCTGCAAACTAAGCTGTGGGGCCCAGGAGAGGAGCTGGAAAGGACGTGCCACTATTTCTCCTAAACACATCAGATGGTGTAAAAAGCGAAAGGAGAGATTTAAAGCAGGCCAGTGTGTGTGTGTGTGTGTGTGTGTGTGTGTGTGTGTGTGTGAGTTAGAGAGAGAGAGAGAGAGAGAGAGAGAGAGAGGAGAGAGAGAGAGAGAGAGATACTGAGAGACAGGGAGATTTAATATAATTTTTTTAAGTTATTCTTTTATATCGAGGATAATAGAATAAACACTTATGTGCTTTTTTTACATCCAGTCCCCGTGTGTATGCGGTTTGTAAATTTTGTCATCTGTTCCCACCGGCACACAATGGCCTACTCTTCCGAAAAGCGGAACAGGATTTAACGTGTGCGCAAGATGTTTTGCGAGCGTTCGCACATGGGACCTCGGTTTATAGTCTCATCCGAAGGACTTTTTGGGAGAGTGGAGTCTGCACTGATGTTAACTCCAGGGGAAAATATCCCCTTGAACGGGAATCGAACCCCGGTCGTCAGATTGCAAGCGCAATGTTGTAACCACTAGGCTATCCCGTCTCCCTGTGTACGTGCAGAAAGTACGTATGGGCACCTGTGTGTGTTGGGGGTCTGCGTTTTCGTGCGCACATGTGCAAGAGACAGACAGACAGACAGACAGAAACACCAAGAGCTCATACACTGAAAAACAATACCGAAACCATGTCAAATCAATTCCCTCGATTTTGTCACATGGGGTTTTTTGGGGTGGGGTGGGGGTGGGTGGGTTGTTTTTGTGGTTTGTTTTCTTGTGTTGTTGCTGTTGTTGTTAGTTGTTTTTTTTTTTTTTTTTTTTTTTTTGGGGGGGGGGGGGGGGGGGGGGGGGGGGGGTCAGGGGGTAGGGGGGGGGGGGGGGAATGAGATACTTGGTAAGGAATGCAAACGTAGCATAGCGTTGTCCCCCGTACACATCACCATACACCCACCACCATCATGTATAAAGTTGGCCCAGGCCATTAGACTTGTCCCTTATTACATGAATGGAAGCCTAATGCTGAGCTCAGCCTTAATGAACGTGTGGTTGTGACGGACACTGTACTATAGCCGAGTGGTTAAAACCCTTCGACTTCAATCCCATGAGTCTGTGAAATCGTGGGTTCCAATGTTAGCGGGCGTCTGGTGAGTTATTGTTTGTTTGCTTTTTACGATCTCCCAGGCCACCTTCAAGTGCAAGACCCCGCAGTGCCTTCTTCATCCCCTTCGTAAAAGCACACACACGCAGAAGATCAAAATAGGCCTATACACCTTAAAGATCCCGTCATTCATGTCAGCGTTGGGCGAGTTACGGAAACATGAACATACCCACAATGCATCCCCGAAATCTGAATACAGCTACCTTCATGGTGGGCAAAAGCGGCCGCATACGCAAAATCTGGCCATTGGTGAACCTTGGAACTCTAGCCGAGGAAGGAGAAAAGCCAAAAAAGTGGTGCTGCTTAAAATGGTGTGTTGAGATTGCCTTCGGCTGTGACAAGCTCTTAGCAAAATAACTTACCTTCCTTCCCCTTTTATTAAAGAAGAAAAAAAAATCATAATCTATAAACTTCCGAAAATTGGAATGCGGCTACCTCTGGTTGGTTAAAAACGGTCTCATACGCAAAATCTCACAAGCTACAAAGAAGGAACAAGTCTTTAAAAAAAATTATTACCCCCTCCCCCCCAAAAAAACAAGAACCAAACAAACTGCACCCAACCCAATAGGCCTAACAAACACCCCCATCCCAAAAAGAAAGAACCCATCCCCCAACAAAACAACCCCCCCCCACCAACCCCCCCCCCCCCCCCCCCCCCAAACCCCACAGGCACAAGTTCCCGCAGGTAGACGATCAATACCCAACATCTGTTCCCAGAAAACTCTAACCAAAAGTAGGGGAGCCATTCCCAGAATGCATCCACAAAATCACACAAAGCTTTCACGGACCTAACTGACAAGAAACCGGTCTGCTTCTTTCTACCTGTTCTGTTCTGTTTACTGCACTGGAAAGCAGCAACATCGCTCATTGAAGAACGGAACATTTGTGTGTAAGATATATTTATATATGTGTGTGTGTGTGCCTGTTTTCAGTTTTCACCACCAGTGTAACATACTGTGCTTTTGGGGAATCAGTTTTAAATCTGAGAATTAAAATTTGACGAGGTGGCAACCCTGATAAGGCCTCTGTTTTCTGGCTAAACAACAGGATTGGATTGGTGCTTCCGGGAATGACACTAGCTCTAGGCCTATAGACTTAAAAGGCTACACACCGGTATTAATTTGGGGGTCAAGTAGTATCTTCTATAGAGTGCGAGTGGAAAAAACTGTTGGTGATTTTCACAGATTTTTTAAAGCATGAAATGATGCACTGTGCACTTGGTTTTTGGATTGAGGACATAGAGCAATACCAGGTAGTCACGAGAAAGTTGGAAATAACCATCAAATGAGGTTTGCCTGTATTCCTACAGCGTTGACCCCGCGCATGCATATTGCGGTAAGGAAGCTAGCAGACGACAAAGGACTGAGGGGGTACAGTGTTTGCTGAAAAAAAAAAAATTTCAAACCTACCAAATTTGTTCAAAATCACATGAGTTTTGAGTCAGAGGCTAGTCTTTCACAAAAAGTGGTTTTTATTTCTGTGGATGCCTTAGTGCGTGCGGTATGAATATAAGAGTTACATAGAAAAACAGAAGGAAAAGAGTGATTTTTTAATACCGGTGTGTAGCCAAAGCAGAGAGAGAGAGAGAGGGGGTAGGTATTGTGACATGTGATAGACTAGCTAGCTAGACCTGCAGCCACGTTTGCAACCAACAGCATTCTTAACAGTGCAAAATTCACGTCCAGGCCATCTTTGTGATAGGCTACGTTGTTGTCTAACACGTTGAAAGTATCATAATATTATTCATCTCTTTCCCGACCGGTTATTTGTGCCTGATTTTTAAAAAAAAAAAAAAATTTTTTTTTAGTCCTCTTCTTTCCCCTCTGCCATGGAAAACAAGCTACTCATGTTCGTACTGGGTATGGCTGTGGCCCACATGGCCTACTTACACCTGGAGGTTTTAAACTTGAAACAGGAAGCCAGAGACGCCGAGTTTAGACACAGCGCCACGCAGGACAAACTGAACACGGCTCTCCTTCAGCTGCACAGTGTGGAAGACACAGTGAGAAGAATCGCCCACAGTGACCAAGACGCCAGGCAAGCAAACAGCGCCACGCAGGACAAACTGAACGCGGCTTTGATACGTCTGCATAGTGTGGAAGATGCAGTGAGAAGAATCGCCCAAAGTGACGAAGACATCAAGCATGCTTTGAGAGAGTTCGAACGTCAGATTAAAGAGTTCAGCAATCGCAGTCCTCTCTGGGACGCCTTTTCTAGCGTTGTGAACTTCTTGGTACGTGGCCCTCTACGACTGACCTAAACTAAGGAACCTGATAGAAGACAGAAGGAGGAGAAGTCGCCCAAGATTAGATGCCTGTGAGTATTGCCAATAGTTGGGGGATGCTGGTTAGGACAAGCTTGAGACAGCTGTGTGTGTGTGTGTGTGTGTGTGTGTGTGTGTGTACATGTCAGGAGTTGTGCGTGCGTGCGTGCTTGCGCGTGCGTGTGTGTGTACATGTCAGGAGTTGTGCGTGTGTTTGTGTTTGTGTGTGTGATTGTGTGTGTGTGTGTGTGTGTGTGTGTGTGTACATGTCAGGAGTTGTGCGTGTGTTTGTGATTGTGTGTGTGATTGTGTGTGTGTGTGTGTGTGTGTACATGTCAGGAGTTGTGCGTGTGTTTGTGATTGTGTGTGTGATTGTGTGTGTGTGTGTGTGTGTGTGTGTGTGTACATGTCAGGAGTTGTGCGTGTGTTTGTGATTGTGTGTGTGATTGTGTGTGTGTGTGTGTGTGTGATTGTATGTGTGATTGTGTGTGTGTGATTGTATGTGTGATTGTGTGTGTGATTGTGTGTGTGTGTGTGTGTGTGTACGTGTCAGGGGTTGTGCGTATGTTTGTCATTGTGTGTGTGATTGTGTGTGTGTGTGTGTACTTGTCAGGAGTTGTGCGTGTGCGTGTGTGTGTGTACTTGTCAGGAGTTGTGTGTGTGTGTGTGTGTGTACTTGTCAGGAGTTGTGTGTTTGTGTGTACTTGTCAGAAGTTGTGTGTGTGTACTTGTCAAAGTCAAAGTCAAAGTCAAACTTTTATTTTCAGATGGTACATTGAATAAGCAGTGCATTTGCTTTTTTTCCATCAAGCCATCTATCTAAAGAAAGAAAAAAAAGCGAGAAAAAAAAAGATAATGTATATGCAGACATAGAATAAAAAAACCCCTAATCTATGGTAAACTATACAAATCAAACAAAAAAACCAATAACATATGCATATGTGGAATTAAAATAAAACTTGTCAGGAGTTGTGTGTGTGTGTGTGTGTGTACTTGTCAGGAGTTGTGTGTTTGTGTGTACTTGTCAGAAGTTGTGTGTGTGTGTGTGTGTACTTATCAGGAGTTGTGTGTGTGTACTTATCAGGAGTTGTGTGTGTGTACTTGTCAGGAGTTGTGTGTGTGTGTGTGTACTTGTCAGGAGTTGTGTGTGTGTGTGTGTACTTGTCAGGAGTTGTGTGTGTGTGTGTGTGTGTGTGTACTTGTCAGGAGTTGTGTGTGTGTGTACTTGTCAGGAATTGTGTGTGTGTGTACTTGTCAGGTGTTGTGTGTGTGTGTGTACTTGTCAGGAGTTGTGTGTGTGTGTGTGGTTGTCAGGAGTTGTGTGTGTGTACTTGTCAGCAGTTGTGTGTGTGGTGTGTGTGTGTGTGTGTGTGTGTACTTGTCAGGAGTTGTGTGTGTGTACTTGTCAGGTGTTGTGTGTGTGTGTGTGTGTGTGTGTGTACTTGTCAGCAGTTGTGTGTGTGTGTGTGTGTGTGTGTACTTGTCAGGAGTTGTGTGTGTGTATGTACTTGTCAGGAGTTGTGTGTGTGTACTTGTCAGGAGTTTGTGTGTACTTGTGTGTGTGTGTGTGTGTACTTGTCAGGAGTTGTGTGTGTACTTGTGTGTTGTGTGTGTGTGTGTGTGTGTGTGTGTGTGTGTGTACTTGTCAGGAGTTGTGTGTGTACTTGTGTGTGTGTGTGTACTTGTCAGGAGTCGTGTGTGTGTGTGTACTTATCAGGAGTTGTGTGTGTGTGTACTTATCAGGAGTTGTGTGTGTGTACTTGTCAGCAGTTGTGTGTGTGTACTTGTCAGCAGTTGTGTGTGCGCACTTGTCAGGAGTTGTGTGTGTGTGTACTTATCAGGAGTTGTGTGTGTGTGTGTGTGTGTGTGTGTGTGTGTACTTGTCAGCAGTTGTGTGTGTGTGTGTGTGTGTGTGTGTACTTGTCAGGAGTTGTGTGTGTGCACTTGTCAGCAGTTGTGTGTGTGTGTGTGTGTGTGTGTGTGTGTGTGTACTTGTCAGCAGTTGTGTGTGTGCACTTGTCAGGAGTTGTGTGTGTGTGTGTACTTGTCAGGAGTTTGTGTGTACTTGTGTGTGTGTGTGTGTACTTGTCAGGAGTTGTGTGTGTACTTGTGTGTGTGTGTGTGTGTGTGTGTGTGTGTGTGTACTTGTCAGGAGTTGTGTGTGTGTGTGTGTGTGTGTGTACTTGTCAGGAGTCGTGTGTGTGTGTGTACTTATCAGGAGTTGTGTGTGTGTGTGTACTTGTCAGGAGTTGTGTGTGTGTGTGTACTTGTCAGCAGTTGTGTGTGTGTACTTGTCAGCAGTTGTGTGTGTGTACTTGTCAGGAGTTGTGTGTGTGTACTTGTCAGGAGTTGTGTGTGTGTACTTGTCAGGAGTTGTGTGTGTGTACTTGTCAGGAGTTGTGTGTGTGTACTTGTCAGGTGTTGTGTGTGTGTGTACTTGTCAGGAGTTGTGTGTGTGTGTGTACTTGTCAGGAGTTGTGTGTGTGTACTTGTCAGGAGTTGTGTGTGTGTACTTGTCAGGTGTTGTGTGTGTGTGTACTTGTCAGGAGTTGTGTGTGTGTGTGTACTTGTCAGGAGTTGTGCGTGTGTGTACTTGTCAGCAGTTGTGTGTGTGTACTTGTCAGGAGATGTGTGTGTGTGTGTACTTGTCAGGAGATGTGTGTGTGTGTGGTGTGTACTTGTCAGGAGTTGTGTGTGTGTGTACTTGTCAGGAGTTGTGTGTGTGTGTAGGTACTTGCGTTCGCACACGGGGCCCTCGGTTTATAGTCTCAGCTGAAGGACTTTAGAGGAGAGTGGAGTGTGCACTGATGTTAACTCCAGGAGAAAATATCCCCTTGAACGGAATCGAACCTGGGTAGTCAGATTGCGAGCGCAGTGTTCTAACCACTAGACTATCCTGTCTCCCTATATACTTTTAGGTAGGTGTGCCGTGATTGATTGATTGATTGATGGAAGGGAGAAGGAGATGGGCATTTTCCAAGAAATTCTAAAGTGAAAACACTTTCAGTTCAAAGCGGGCGATATCGCCCGGGATGTGTGACGTTGGAACTAGCGCCCCGAAGGACAGTTTTCAGTCCCTGGTTGTAAGGTGTACAACAGCCTAAGAAGAGTGTCTTTCCCAGCCCCGGTACACTGTGTTCTGTTCTTTCAGAACAAGGTTTATCTGTCCGAAAAGCGTTTGGCTACCTACACCCAGGGAGGATCCTTTGTGCCTGGAATAACACCAGCCTTGGACTAGCCTTGTGTTTTGTCCTTGTTGACACTCTATACCCCCCCCCCCTTTCCAACATGGAGAAAATGCTCATGTTCATACTGGGTATAGCTGTGGCCTACCTGGCCTTCCTACACACTGTCCCTAATTTTCAACAGCATCTTTCACCGTCTAAGTGTTGTTCCGTGTGTGTGTGTGTGTGTGTGTGTGTGTGAGTGTGTGTGTGTGTGTGTGCGCGCGTGTGCGTGCGTGTGCGTGCGTGCGTACGTGCGCGCGCATGGATTTGAAATCTGTTGTTCATTTTGTTTAAGGAGAGTTGCATGCCTGTAAATGATTGAGTGCAAGCGCTTCGATTTGTTTGTTTTTTAGAAGATTCAGCGCTATATAAATTCCATATATTATTATTATTATTATTATTATTATTATTATCATCATTATTATTATTAAGAGATGGCGACTTTGAAACGGGAAGTGACAGCCAGTGCAATGCAAGAAAATATGAACTTTATTCTTCTTCTTCGTCTGCAAAGTCTTGAAAATGCACTGAGGAAAATCTCTCTTAACGAGGACAACAACATCCAGCGAGCCATGAGATGAGAGAGTTTGAACGTCAGATTAGACAGCTGAGTCATCGCAATCCAATCTGGGATGCCTTTTCTAACGTTTTCAGTTTCTTGTTTCACGGTCCTGCACGGCTGACATGACAGAACAGGCAATGTCCAACAAAGTCAAGAAACGGTCAGTATTGCGGAAACACTTGGAAAGCAGATTTTTAAAACAACAACAACAACAACGTTTTGATTGACCCTCACATAAATATATATGGAACGGGATAGCTTTTAGCAGTCACAGCATTACTTTGCTCTCCCCAAGTCAAGGTTAAGCAGCTTCCAACGTGTTGCCTCGGGAATAGGTGACCGTTCATGCGCCTTGGCTTCAGTACAGTCCCCTAGTTCCTTCACATTCACGGTAACCTGTCCTATCAGTTGTTAGACCGTTTGGGGGGGTGGGGTACTGGGGGGGGGGGGGGGGGGGGGCGGGTACCAATGAAGATTTTGCAACCTGCTTCCTCCACTTTTGCAGTTCTCTGCTTGAGGGGGGGGGGGGGGGGGAGGGGGGGGGAAGATGAGATTGAAAGGGATGGGGGTGGTGGTAGGGTGGGGGAGGCTGGGGAGAGGACTACTGCTGGAAATCATAAATATGTCTTGTCTTAAAACAGTCTTTTACATTTCCTCACCCCACCCGCAATTGGTTGTATTGTCTTTTCAGTTATCTTAACTGTCACATATTACATGCCAGAATTCAATATTATCATCAGCCCATATCTCTATTCTTTCTTTCTGCATCTCTCTCTCTCTCTCTCTCTCTCTCTCTCTTCTCTCTCCTCTCTCTCTCTCTCTCTCTCTCTCTCTCTCTCTCTCCTCTCTCTCTCTCTCTCTCGCTGGTTTCAAGCAAAATGTTCCATTGATTATTGTTTTTCAATTTTCTTTGTTATTAATTTGCGTTTACTAGTTGTACTGTTATTCTAGAAGGATGGATATAAAAAAGAGCAAATGTCATGC
>CM054143.1:51538662-51541162 GCA_028751875.1 Rapana venosa | reverse complement strand
CTCTCTCTCTCTCTCTCTCTCTCTCTCTCTCTCTCTCTCTCCTCTCTCTCAGGTTTCAGGAGAAATTATTCCACAGTCGATCATATCTTTACATTGTATTCTGTTATCCAGAAATGTCTAAATAGTGGGAAAAGAAAGCTGTACGTGGCATTTATTGATATCAAGAAAGCATTTGACTCTGTACATCACCAAAAACTACTTGAAGCTGTTCTTGATGCTGGAGTGAGGGGAAAGTTTTTTTGCTCCCTCAAAGCTATGTATAGCTCACTCCTATCCTGTGTAAGAATTAATAACGACTATACAGATTTTTTCCATTGTCCTACGGGAGTTCGCCAAGGTTGTGTTCTTAGTCCGACCCTTTTTCACTGTTTATAAATAACTTAGCTCATCATATTAATGAATTTGGTGTTCATGGTATTCAGCTTATTCCAACTGTGGCTGAATTGTTTATTCTCTTATTCGCTGACGATGTGGTATTGTTGTCAACCACTCCCAGAGGATTGGAGACTCAACTGAATTATCTAAAAACTTGTTGTGATAATTTAAAACTTAGAGTTAATAAAGAAAAGACTAAGGTCATGGTTTTTAGAAAAGGTGGACACCTATCAAAAAATGAAAAATGGTTTTATGATGGTGATCTTGTGGAAGTGGTAAACAGTTACACTTACCTTGGATTTACATTTACAACAAAACTAAGTTGCAAACTTGGAACTGCTGATTTTGTTACAAAAGGTAAAAGAGCGTTGTATATTTTAAGTAGAGCTTATTCAAAATGCAAAGAAATGACACAAAAAACTTTCTTCAAGATATTTGATGCAAAAGTGCAGTCGATATTGTTATACTCCTCTGAAGTCTGGGGAGTTAATAGACTCGATAACCTTGAAAAAGTACACCTTTTAGCTTGCAAACGATATCTGGGCGTACTTTTGAAAACGCCAAACAAATTAGTGTACGGTGAGCTAGGCAGATATCCTCTTTTCATCAACACAACTGTCAGATCTGTGAGGTATTGGCTGCATTTACTGCAGATGGAAGCAGACAGACTTCCAAAACAATGTTAGCAGATGGTTTTGTCTTTAGATAATCGGGGTAAAAAATGTTGGGTGACAGATATTAAGGACATGTTATGTAGCACAGGTTTTCAGTTTGTATGGATGAATCAAGGTACCAGTAATGAACGCAGTTTTTTAAGTGAGTTCAAACAGAGATTAGTAGATATATTCATGCAGGAATGGTCATCTACCCTACGTGATGGGAGTAGATATGAAATATATAGAACGTTTAAAGATGTCTTTGGCAAAGAACGATATCTTTCATGCATTGATATAGTATGTTTTAGAGTCGCGTTTTTACATGTAAGACTTGGTGTATTACCTATAAACTGCAATATGCATAGGTACAGTGAAAACTCGATGGATAAGCAATGTGCATGTGGTTTTCAAGAAGAAAAATGAACGACATTTCTTACTTACTTGTCCATTATATAATGACATGAGAGAAAAGTTCCTTAAAGATTTTCTTGATTTACCTCTGTCAAGACTGCTAGATGGAAAGAGCGAAGATGTCTGTCGCCATGTCGGTAAATATGTGTTTCATGCTATTAGAAGAAGACAGGCTATTCTTGAAAGTTAGGTCATCTTCAGTCTCAACACCTCCACTCCCACCACTTTCCGAATATTAACTTGAGGTTTGTTCAGCGATTTTCTTGTTCAGTTGATATATATTTTGTTTTAATTTTTCTAGGAAGCACAGATGATAAAAAGCTGTATATCAGCAATAGATTATCTAAATGCTTGTTTGTAAATATAAATGGGTTGTACTTTGTATTCTGATTGGAAAAAGTTATTATATTTCGGTTGTCATACATTAATGGACCACCCCATCTCCACCCTCCCTCAATGTGTATGTATGCCTATGGCCAAAACACATTAAACATTTGAAATCTTGAAAATCTCTCTCTCTCTCTCTCTCTCTCTCTCTCTCTCTCTCTCTCTCTCTTTCTCTCTCCCTCTCTTCCCCCCCTCCTCTCTCTCCCCCCTCCCTCACTTCTCTCCCTCCTCTTTCATTCTTCTTCTCTTCCTCTCTCTCTCTCTCTTCTCTCTCTCTCTCTCTCTCTCTCTCTCTCTGTCTGTCTGTCGTCTGTCTGTGTGCTGTCTGTGTGTCTGTCTGTGTGTCTGTCTGTTGTCTGTCTGTCTGTCTGTCTGTCTCTCTCTCTCTCTCTCTCTCTCTCTCTCTCTCTCTCTCCCCCCCCCCCCCACCCCACTAAAATGAAGAGAAGCTGCTGATTTTCGTTCTTGCGGGGACTGGATGTAAAAAAGCACACGAGTGCTTATTCATTATCCTCGAAATAAAAGAATGTTGTCTTGCCAGCGTGGCCGGGAGATATGTAGGCTGGTAGGTTAGTCCTTCGTTGCCGAAGATGACGATGAAATCCTGCAGTTCATCTGTGGACACGCATGTGGCTGTTGTGCAATCCGATCTTGGATGTACAATGTCTGTT
>CM054143.1:51528662-51533662 GCA_028751875.1 Rapana venosa | reverse complement strand
TAATTAAAAAAAAAAATTCAGGTCCCTCCCTCTCTCTTTCGAATATAATGATATTGCTGTCAGCATAATGTGCCTTTCAACAATTGGACACACACATATGCAAATGAAGACACGCTCACACACACATACAGGCAGACAGTACAGACAGACAGATAGACACATAGATAGATAGACAAACAGACAGACAGATAGAGACAGAGACAGACAGAGACAGATAAACAGACAGAGAGAGAGACAGACAGATAGACACAGAGATAGATAGATAAGAAAGAGAAGTGAAGACAAAAACAGATAGAACAGATTCAGAGAGACAGAAGATAGATAGATGGAGAGAGAGAGAGAGGAGAGAGAGAAGAGAGAGAGAGGAGAGAGAGAGAAGAGAGAAGAGAAGACAGACAGACAGACAGAGAGACAGATAGACACTGAGACAGACAGACAGATAGATAGCGAGACAGACACAGACAGACAGATAGATAGCGAGACAGACACAGACAGACAGATACACACATAGATAGAGACAGACAGACAGACAGAGATAGATAGACAGAGACAGACAGACAGACAGACAGACAGAGAGAGAGAGAGAGAGAGAGAGAGAGAGAGAGAGAGAGAGAGATCCTGGCATCGAACAAATTTGGGTTTTTCCTCCATACATTTGTCTTCCGTCTTACGTTTTTTGCATTGTTGTCCATTTGTTCATACAGTCATGTAATTACGTGTTTATCCGCAATGCTACAATGTCCTGATTTCTCTGAGTTTGCTGGTCATTTTTTAAAATAATAATAATAATAATAATTATTATTGTTATCATAATGAAAGTAATTAATTTTTGTACGCAGGAAATTGAATGGAAGTAGTCGGAATCATTTTGGGTATATATATATGAATATTTTTGTTTTATTAAAAGACCAAAAAAAAAAAGTGTTGTGTTCTGGTGTGCGAATGCGTGTAAGTGTTTATAATTATACAGGTATGCTTTTGGGAGTGGCGCGCGGGTATGTGTGTATGTGTGTGTGTGTGTGAGCTTGCCCGCGCTTGTCTACACCTGCATACCTAGGTGCCAAAAAAGGTGCACGCATGCATAAGAATGTGCATAAAGCAGGATTGCTCGCCTCTCTCTCTCTCTCCACCCCCCCCACCCCCCCCTCTCCTCTCTCTCCTCTCCCCCTCTTCTCTCCTCTCTCTCCGTGCCTCTTCCCCCCCATCTCTTTCTCTCTCCCCCTCTCTCTCTTTCTTCCCCTCTCTCTCTTTACCCCCCCCCCCCCCCCCCCCCCTCTTCTTTCTTCCTTCCTCCCTCTCTCTTTCCCTCCTTTTCTTTTTTTTTATCTCCTCCCTCTCTCTTTCCCTTTTTTCTTTCTTCTGCTTCCCCCCCCCCCCCCCCTTCCCTCTCTTTCTCCCTGCTTCCCCCTCCTCTCTCTTTCTCCCTCCCCTCTCCCTCCTCTCTCTCTCCCTCTCTCTGTCATATTTCTCCTCTCTTCAGGCTTCTTATACGCTTTCACGCATCGTGTGAGATCCGCCCCATAATGCATCGCGGCCAGCTTGTGTCAGTTACTGACTTCTTCCCCAGGAAGTACTATAGGCATTGTGGGAAAGGTCACCATCACGTGATGACCTACTTTTTTCGCGCCTGCTCTGAGACCACGATGGAAAAAAAAAAAAGTATGCTGACATTTTGTATGTGGTATGCAACGTGATGATGCTATTCGTGTGGAGAAGTTTACAAAAAGAGGGATTGGGAGAAGCATGAAAGATCCCTAAGATGTATTGTCTGAACACATCACTCCTCTTCTGCCATCTCTTCACTGGCTGCCAGTCTCACAATGACTGAAGTATAAGATCAATACCCTCTGATCAAATTACCCTTTTTTGTTTCACAACTTTTCTTTCTCCCCAAATTTTTCTGTTTGCATCCCCCCCTTTACCCTCTGTACTGTTCTTCACACCTGGTATCCTCCCTTCTGTCACTTCGCCCAATACCTTCATTGCTTTCGAACATCCAGATTCAAACAAACCAGCTTTCTGCCATCACATCTTTCTCTGTTTTGGGTTCCTGCCACTGGAATGGAGTGTGTGTGTGTCACTTCGCCTAGGCCCCCATAATTTAAATACCTTTAATATTAAGCTAAAAGACTTGATTTCCATACTGAGAGTTTGGGAACTCATATCGTACCTATTTCTCAAAGATCTTCAACATCTCTGACGTTGTGTGGGGGGTTGGGGGGTGTGGTGTGACGTCTTATCTGTCCTCTCTGGTTGTTGGGGAGGGGGGGCTGGGTCTCAACATAAAAGTCTAAAATCTGTAATCTCTGATCAGTTAAAGGAAAGAAACATAAAAGATCTCTAAATAAACTGTCAACATCTCTTGACGTCAGTTGGGGGTGGGGAACTCATGAAACGATAAAAGATCTCTAAGATAAACTGTCAACATCTCTGTCGTTAGTTGGGGAAGGGGGGGGGGGGGTCATCAGACATAAAAGATCTCTAAAAATAAACTGTCAACATCTCTGACGTCAGTTGAGGAGAGGGAGGGGGGGGGGGGGGTTGGGCTCATGAAACATAAAAGATCTCTAAAATAAACTGTCAACATCTCTGACGTTAGTTGGGTAGGGGGAGGAGGGACTCATAGACAATACAAATAGGGAGGAAACAAAAACAGACCTCTCAGATGTCTGTCAATATTCCTGATTTCAGTCGCAAGAGATATCTATGGAAGGTCGTAATGATGAAAAGACCTTTTCTTTGTGTTAAGTGATTCGTTTTACGGAAGCAGTGAAAATGCTTTCAAGAAATTGTAAAGCTATATATAGCTGTTATACAGCTGTGATGCAAGTGATGCCTGTGTATGCACGCATGCTTGAGCATGTACCTACGCGCGCACGCAGACACAGACACAGACACACAGACACAGACCCCCCCCCCCCCCCCCCCCCCACACCTGATGTATGCACAACACATAATTTCTTAATATTACCTACTATCATATAATATCAAGCACTCAGAGAGAGAGAAGAGACAACGACAGAAGATGTATGTAAATTTGCTCTCTCTCACTCTCTACTATTATATTATCTCTATATTATACTATATTCTATTTTTTATCAAAGCCCCCTCAAAGTTAGTCAAAGAGTGGCGAGGACAGAGATTTAACAGTCTTGCGCTGTCTCTCTCTCCTCTCTCTCCCCCCCCCTCTCCCTCTCGACCCCCCCCCACCCCCCCCCCCCCCAATTCATCCCCCCCCCCCCCCCCCCCCCCCCCCCCCCCCCCCCCCCCCCCCCCCCCCCCCAAGTAGCTTCCCCACCTCCCACCCCACCACCCTTCCCCAATCTGAAATGACAAATCATGTCTCATCGCTTCAACCTCGGCTGTGATCACGAACTTTAACAGATAAAATTTTATTTTATTTTCCCTATGGCATAAACGATCAGTCATAGCCGAAGATTGAAAGAAAGAAAGAAAATGACCACACACACACACACACACACACACACACGCACGCACGCACGCACGCACACACACACACACAACACAACACAACACACACACACACACACACACACACACACACACACACGCACGAGCACGCACGACACACACACACACAACACAACACACCACGCACGCACGCACACACACAAACACACACACTCACACACGCACGCACACACACACACACACACACACCACAACACACACACACAACACAACACACACACCACACCACACACACAACACAACACACACACCACACCACACACACAACACAATACAACACAACACAACACACACAACACAACACACACACAACATAACACACACACAACACAACACACACACAACACAACACACACCACACACACACAAAACACAACACACACACACACACCACACCACACAACAACATAACCAACACACACACACACACACACACACACACACACACACACACCACACCACACACACACCACACACACACACACAGAGTCTTATTATTATTGGTTATGGTATTAATGTAGTTTGATATTGGTCAAGTTGTTTTTTGTTCCTAGATAGATGGCTTGATGAAAAAAAGGAAATGCATTGCTTATTCATACCATCTGGAAATAAAAATTTGACTTGACTTGACTTGACACAACACACACAACACACACACACACACACACACACACACACACACTACAACACACACACACACACACACACACTGCAACACACACACACACACACACACACTCACACACAACACACACACAAACTCACAACACAACACAACACACACCCCAACACACACAACACACAACACAACACAACATAATATAACACACCACACACACACACGCACGCACTCACACATACACAGAGTCTTATTATTATTGGTTATGGTATTAATGTGGTTAGATAATATTGGTCAATGTTTTTTTTTGTTCCTAGATAGATGGCTTGATGAAAAAAAGCAAATGCATTGCTTATTCAATGTACCATCTGGAAATCAAAATTTTACTTGACTTGACTTGACACACGCACGCACACACACGCACGCACATACGCACGCAACACACACACACACAAAACACACACACACACGCACAACACCACACACACACACACACACACACACAACACAACACACACACAACACAAACACACACACCACACCACACACACAACACACACAACACAACACACACACCACCCACCCCACACAACATAAAAAACACACACACACCCACAACACACACACACACACACACACACACACACACACACACACACACACACACACACACCACACACACACAACACACCACAACACCACACACAACACAACACACAACAACCACACACACAACACCACAACACAAACACAACACCCAAAACACACACACACACACACACTAACACACACAAAACACACAACACACAAACACAACACACACAACACAACACACCACACCACACACACCAACAAAACACACACACACAACACAACACACACAACACAC
>CM054143.1:51521162-51523662 GCA_028751875.1 Rapana venosa | reverse complement strand
ATGCACTGGAACATCATGAAGGATCAGTCAGCATTGGTGGCAGAACGATCACAAACCTCCGCTTCGCAGATGACATTGATGGAATAGCAGGATCAGAAAAAGAGCTTGCCAGCCTAACAGAACACCTGAATAAGGCCTCCAAAACATACGGCACGGAAATCAGTGCAGAGAAGACCAAACTGATGACTAATAACACCAACGGCATTAGCACTGATATCAGGGTTAATGACCAGAAGCTGGAAACAGTTCAAAGCTTCAAGTACCTGGGAGCCATTGTATCAGACCAGGGATCCAAGCCAGAAGTAATATGCAGGACTGCACAGACAATAACAGCACTGTCAAAACTAAACACCATCTGGAGAGATAAAAATATCTCATTTAGCTCCAAGATCAGACTAATGCGCTCCCTTGTCATATCCATATTTCTGTATGCATGTGAATCATGGACCCTGACTGCAGATTTGGAGAGAAGAGTACAGGCGGTGGAGATGAGATGCTTTCGGAGACTCCTTGGCATCTCCTACAAAGACCACATAAGCAACGAAAGCGTGCATAACAGAATCCAGCAAACCATTGGACCCTATGAGAACCTTCTAACGATCGTAAAAAAGCGTAAACTTAAATGGTATGGGCATGTCACAAGATCCAAAGGACTTGCAAAGACAGTTTTACAAGGCACTGTCCAAGGAGGAAGAAGAAGAGGCAGACCAAGGAAGAGCTGGGAGGATAACATCAGCGAATGGACAGGCCTAGAACTCAACAAAACCCTGAGAAAGGCAGAACAGAGAGAGGAATGGAGGGAACTGGTTGTTGAGTCTTTGAGGGTGCCCCCACGGTCGTCAGACTACGGGACAGATAGATAGATAGATGTGTGTGTATTATGAGTGTGTGTGTGTGTGTGTGTGTGTGTGTGTGTGTGTGTGTGCGTGTGTGTGTGTATGTGTGTATGTGTGTGTGTATGTATGTGTGTATGTGTGTGTGTGTGTATTATGAGTGTGTGTATGTATGTGTGTGTATGTGTGTGTGTATGTGTATGTGTAGTGTGTGTATGTGTGGTGTATGTGTATGTGTGTATATGTGTGTGTATGTGTGTGTATGTGTGTGTGTATGTGTGTGTGTGTGGTGTGTGTGTGTGTGTGTGTGTGTGTGTGTGTGTGTGTGTGTGTGTCTGTTTTCGTTCCTCGGCTAGAGCTCCCAGGTTCAACAATGGTGAGTTTTTTGAGTATGGTGGCGCTGCTCTTGTGGCGACGGCGCTCTTCCTGCCTGGGAAGGCCTGAATTTCACGCAGAGACATCTGCCGTGATTGTAAGTGGTATAAATCTGGCTGCTCTGTTGTTATTCCTTCCTTTGTTATTTTGTATTTTCTTCATTTGTATGTATGTATGTATGTATGATGTGTGTGTGTGTGTGTGTGTGTGTGTGTGTGTGTGTGTGTGTGTGTGTGTGTGTGTGTGTGTGTGTGTGTGTGTGTGTGTGTGACGTAGAGTATTGTCGGCTTTTAAGTTATTGTATTATTTCTTAATCTGTATTGTTTAATAATGCATGCTGTGTAATTGTAAGTTTAAAAAGCCACTCAAAATTTCTCTAGTTGAGACATTAAAGTATTCTTGAGTCTTGAGTCTTGACTTGAGCTTGTTATATTATTGTCTTGTTATTTTTCATTTTCTTCATTTGTCTGTATGATTTGAGCTTATGTTATATTGTCTTATTTTGTTTTATCATGTTTAGTGAGTCTTGTTATTTTGTTATTTTCTACATTTGTCTGTATGACTTGAGCTTATGTTATACTGTCTTGTTTTGTTTTTATTATGTTTTGTTAGTCTGGATTAAAAAAAAAATCCTCATATATTTTTGTTTTCAACATGTATTAACATTGTCTTTCAAATGCTTTTATATGTTATTTTTCTTGATTTGTGTGTTGTGTGTGTGTGTGTGTGTGTGTGTGTGTGTGTGTGTGTGTGTGTGTGTGTGTGTGTGTGTGTGTGAGGGCTGGATGAAAAAAGTTTGTGTAAACTTCATCTTTTACCCTCAATAAAGATCATTTTGACTTGACTTTTCTTGAGTTGATAAAATAAAATAAAATAACAAAAGGAACCGTTTTCCCACCCACCATTAAAGGTAGCCGTATTCTGACTTCGGGGATGAGGACTAAACATGACACCATGTCGTATTTTTTGAAAATAGAAATTTTAAATTTTGTCATCTATTCCTACTGGCACGTGATGGTGTAGGCCTACTCTTGTTCAAGGTGGAACAGGTTTTAATGTGTGTGCAAGATGTTCTGCCTGAGTTATCACTCGGGATTTGGGTTTATAGTCTCATCCGAAGGTCTTTCATGGGAGTGGAGTCGGTACTGATGTTAACCGGGGGACGGGATAGCCTAGTGGTCAGAACATTGCGCTCGCAATCTGACGACCCGGGTTCGATTCCCGTTCAAGGGGGATATTTTCCTCTGGAGTTAACATCAGTGCAGACTCCACTCTCCCCCAAAAGTCCTTCG
>CM054143.1:51501162-51506162 GCA_028751875.1 Rapana venosa | reverse complement strand
AACAAAATGCCATAGAAAACTGCTGGGCATATCCTGGAGAGAACGAAAGACCAATGAATTTGTCAAGAGTCAAATAACACGGCTGGCAGGTCCTCCATCGTCAAGAAGAAAAAGCTGACATGGTTCGGCCACGTCACCCGCCACAACACTCTGCCAAAAACAGTACTGCAGGGAACACTCGAAGGTGGCAGAAAGAGGGGAAGACAGATTAAGTCATGGATGGACAACATCAGAGAATGGACCAGGATGAATGATTTGGCACTACTGCGCAGAGCCGAGGACCGAGATGGATGGAGGAGGCTTACCACGGCATCGTCTTTCGTGTCTCCCCCACGACCGCCAAGGTCACGGGTCTGATGATGATGATGATGATGATGAAATGCTATACATCATCATCATCATCATCATCATCATCATCATCATCATCATCATCATCATCATCATCATCATCATCATCATCGCAGCCTGTAGCACTCCTTTGCAGGACCAAAAAAAATCATCTGAAGTCGGAGTATGGCTGCCTACATGACGAGGTAATACTTGAAAAGAGTCACTTCGCCCGAACTTCTCATCCAGCGTGTTCTTTTCAATCTCACAGGGATTCCCAGGTGGGATGTAGTGTAAGTCAGGGTGTATATTCGGGGTGAAGACCCTGGAGTGTTAAGCTGGAGAACGCGAAACAATACAAACAATAAGTACGACAACAACAAGGTCTACAACAACGTCAAGTACTGCAACAACAACATCAAGTACTGAACAACAACATCAAGTACTGCAACAACAACATCAAGTACTGCAACAACAACATTAAGTACTGCAACAACAACAAACACTGCAACAACAACAACATCAAGTACTGCAACAACAACGACAACAAACACTGCAACAACAACGACATCAAGTACTGCAACAACAACGACAACAAACACTGCAACAACAACGACATCAAGTACTGCAATAACAACATCAAATACTGCAACAACAACAAGTACTGCAACAACAACATCAAGTACTGAAACAATAACAAGTACTGCAACAACGACAACAACAAACACTGCAACAACAGCAACATCAAGTACTGCAACAACAACGACAACAACATGGACTGCAACAACAACAAAATACTGCAACAACGACAACAACAAGCAATGCAACAACGACAACAACAAAAAAAACTGAACAACGATTACAACAAGCAATCAACAACGACAACAAGCGCAACAAGAACATCAACAGCATCACCTTTCAACACACACACACAACACATACACATACACACAAACACACCACAAACACAAACACACACGCTCTCTCTCTCTCTCTCTTCCCCCCCCCCCCCCCCCCCCCCCCCCCTTACCGACTCTTTCCCTCTGTACGCACTCGAACTGACACAAGCTCATTCATACACATACTTCCCTCGCCCCCCCCCCCCCCCCCCCCCCCCTTTTTGTTTTTTTGGTATTTACCTTTCTCATTATCCTTTTCCCTATCCTCTAATATCACTGAAAGTGGAAGGAGGTTAAAACGAAGAACACACAACAGTAACAGCCTATATGGACCTCCACACAACCATCCCTGCGCTATCTACCCTCTTTATCACCTGGACAGTCATGTAGTCACAGCAAACTGATCCGATTCGGTGATAACGCTGTCTTTTGGCCTGTGTCTCCAGATGACCTCAGCTTGCAGTTCTGGACCTCCACCTAACCATCCCTGCACTATCTACCCTCTTTATCACCTGGACAGTCATTGCAGTCACAGCAAACTGATCCGATTCGGTGATACGCTGTCTTTTGGCCTGTGTGTCTCCAGATGACCTCAGCTTGCAGTTCCTCCTCCGCTTGCTGCCTTATGGTCAGTTCAGGCCTTGGGAGTCTGGACATTAATAATAATAATAATAATAATAATGTATGGAATTTATATAGCGCTGAATCTTGTAAAGCAACAAATCAAAGCGCAACATTCCTGGACAACAGGCGTTGGAGGGAGGAGGAGTTGGAGGCGATGCAAGGACGCGGTGACTGTTACCCCTCCACTGTTAAAGAGTCTCACCCAGTCTCGCTCTGCATCTGGATCGGTGGTCTAGAGGTAACGCGCCTGTCTAGAAAGCGAAAAGCCCGGGTCGGAAGTGTGCGGTGGTTCGAATCCCGATTGGACCCGAAACTTTTCCCGAAACATCCATTAAACCATGAGTGGTGGTCTAGGCGCTAGTCTTTCGGATGAGACGATAAACCGAGGTCCCGTGTGTTACACAAAATTATTCAGCGCACGTAAAAGAACCCACGGCAACAAGAGAGTTGTCCCTGGCAAAATTCTGTAGAAAAAGCCACTCTGATAGGGAAACAAATACAGTTGCAGACAAAAACAAAAAAAAGGGAGGCGCTGCTCTTGTGGCGACGCGCTCTCCCCGGGGAGAGCAGCCCGAATTACACGCAGAGAAATCTCGTGACTTAAAGTGGTAAAATGAAATGAAAATGACCTTTTTCTTATCGTCAGAAGGGGGGTGGGGTGGATAGAGGGGTGGGTGGGGTTGGATGGGCAAATGTTCTGTGTATGCTGGATCAGATATAGTACCAGCTGATGTTTCGGAAATTGGGCAGAAAGTTGATTATAGTGCAGGTGCCTGCCTTGCCCACAGCGCGTACCCCCCCATCCCCAGTCTACTTGACCAAGAAGGCATACGGACAGTGAGAGGTACACAGGTACACATCACTGAAGTCACTCGGCAGCTGTGTAGGGGTCTTACCTGGTTAGTGGCCCCACAGAGGGATAAACATCGATAGTGGTTTTTTCCCCTTTTCTGGATCTGAAGATAGCTGTGTCTTATGAGATCGGAATGAGCGGCCTGAGAGAAGCAGCACTGGGCGGTCACAGTAGCTAAAGCAGCGGCAGCAGCAGCAGCAGTAGTGGCAGTAGTAGTAGCAGCAGCAGCAGCAGTAGTGGCAGTAGTAGCAGCAGCAGCAGCAGCAGTGGCAGTAGTAGTAGCAGCAGCAGCAGCAGCAGTGGCAGTAGTAGTAGCAGCAGCGGCAGCAGTAGTGGCAGTAGTAATAGCAGCAGCAGTAGTGGCAGTAGTAGTAGCAGCAGCAGTAGCAGCAGTAGTGGCAGTAGTAGTAGCAGCAGCAGTAGTGGCAGTAGTAGTAGCAGCAGCAGTAGCAGCAGTAGTGGCAGTAGTAATAGCAGCAGCAGCAGCGGTAGTAGTATTAGCAGCAGCAGTAGTAGTAGCAGCAGCAGCAGTAGTAGAAGCAGCAGCAGCAGCAGTAGTAGAAGCAGCAGCAGCAGCAGTAGTGACAGTAGTAGTAGCACAAGCAGCAGCAGTGGCAGTAGTAGTAGTAGCAGCAGCAGCAGTAGTGACAGTAGTAGTAGCAGCAGCAGCAGTAGTGACAGTAGTAGTAGCAGCAGCAGCAGTAGTGACAGTAGTAGCAGCAGCAGCAGCAGTGGCAGTAGTAGTAGCAGCAGCGATAGCAGGACAAGCAGCAGCAGTAGTGGCAGTAGTAACAGCAGCAGCAGTAGTGGCAAGTAGTGCCAGCAGTATGGAGTAAGGCCAGCAGAGCAGTAGCAGACAGCAAGTAGTGGGCAGGCAGTAGTAGCAGAGTCAGCAGGTAGTGGCAGTAGTAGTACAGCAGCAGCAGTAGATGGGCAGTAGTAGTAGCAGCAGCAGTATAGAAGCAGCAGGCAGCAGTAGTAGCAGCAGAGCAGTAGTGGCAGCAGTAGTAGCAGCAGCAGCAGTAGTGCAGTAGTAGTCAGCAGGGTAGATCAGCAGCAGTATGGGTAGTATTCAGCAGCAGCAGCAGTAGTGAGTAGTACAGCAGCAGCAGTAGTATAACAGCAGCAAGCATATAGAACAGCAGAGGCATGTAGCATATAGTAGAAGCAGCAGCAGCAGCAGTAGTGACAGCAGTAGTAGCAGCAGCAGCAGATGACAGTAGTAAAGTAGCAGCAGCAGCGTAGTGGAGTATAGTAGCAGCAGCCAGCAGTGGCAGTAGTAGTAGCAGCAGCAGCAGCAGTAGTGACAGTAGTAGTAACACAGTAGCAGTATGTGAGCAGTAAGTAGTATAACAGACAGCAGCTAGTGGCAGTAGTAGTAACAGCAGCAGTAGTGGCAGTAGTAGCAGTAGTGGCAGTAGTAATAGCAGCAGCAGCAGCGGTAGTAGTAGTAGCAGCAGCAGTAGTAGAAGCAGCAGCAGCAGCAGCAGTAGTAGAAGCAGCAGCAGCAGCAGCAGTAGTGGCAGTAGTAGTAGCACAAGCAGCAGCAGTGGCAGTAGTAGCAGCAGCAGCAGCAGTAGTGACAGTAGTAGTAGTAGCAGCAGTAGTGACAGTAGTAGTAGCAGCAGCAGTAGTAGCAGTAGTAGTAACAGCAGCAGCAGCAGCAGTAGCAGTAGAGTAGCAGCAGCAGTAGCAGCAGTATGCAGTAGTACAGCAGCAGCAGCGCAGAGCAGCAGCACAGCAGCAGTACAGCAGCAGCAGCACAGCAGCGGTAGAGTAGTATGCAATAGCAGCAGTAGTATGTAAATGCAGCAGCATGATAAATGCAGCAGCAGCATCCCGCACATAGTATTAGTAAGTAGCAAGCAGAAGCTCAGCAGGCAGCAGCGGCAGGAGAAACAGTAGTGGCAGTGTGTAGTAGGCAGTGCAGCAGTAGTGTGAGCAGCGCATGCGTAGTATGCAGCAGGAGCAGTAGGTAGTAGTGCAGGCAGCTAGCGAGCAGCAGGCAGTCAGCAGCAGGTCAGCAAGCAGCCAGCAGCAGCAGCAGCAGCAGGCAGGCAGCAGCAGCAGGCAGCAGCAGCAGCAACAGCAACAACAAACAACAACAAAAAGAGGAAGAGAGGAGAAATGCAATAAAGACAAAACTTTTCTCTCTGCAATGAAAACGCAAATGACAAATACTACACTCCCGTGAAGGCAAATCAAAGAATGGCAATTCAAACTGGAGGGGAAAGGGGGGGGGGGGAGGGAAGTAGAACGGAATTTGTGTGATTTGGTGTGTGGGTGTGAGGGTGTGT
>CM054143.1:51486162-51496162 GCA_028751875.1 Rapana venosa | reverse complement strand
CTTCTCCTCCTCCTCCTCCTCCTCCTCCTTCTTCTTCTTCTTCTTCTTCTTTCTCTTCCTGCTTCTCCTCTTTATCCATATCGTCACCATCATTATTGTTGTCATCGTAATCATGACCACCACCACCACCATCATTTTTTGGGTTCCTCTTTGTCATCATCGTCATCGTCATCGTCATCATCATCATCATCATCATCATCTCTTCTTCTTCTTCTTCTTTCTTCTTCTTCTTCTTCTTTCTGCTGCTGCTGCTGCTGCTGCTGCTCCTCCTCCTCCTCTTGTTGTTGTTGTTGTTGTTGTTGTTCATCTTCATCATCTTCTGCTCCTCCCCCTTCGTCGTCGTCGTTATCGTCATCATCATCATCGTCGTCGTCGTCGTCGTCTCATCTTATGATTGTTTTTTGGTTCTTTTGTTTTTGTTGTTGTTGTTGGTTGTGGTTGGTTGTTGCTGTTCTTCTTTTGTTATTGTTGTTCTTCTTCTGCCCTTCCATCATCATCATCATCAGCAGCAGCATCAGCAGCAGCAGCAGCAGCAGCAGCATCACCATCATCAGCAGCACTGTCAACATCACTGGAAGATAACGGGAATAAAACGATGCCGAACTTCCACCCCTCCCCCCCTTCCCCCTAAAAAAAAAAAAAAAAAGACGGGACATCGTACAGCTGTGCACTAGGCCTTATAAATATCGAAGTCTAGATTTCTCCACCATGGAGAAGAAAGAATAACACAGGACCCAGAGGCAGGCTGGGAGGAGGAGGGGGAGGCGGCAGTGGGGGATGGGGGTAGGAGTGGGGGTGGGGGTATATAAGGTTGGTTCAATAATTCCTGATATTACAGGGCCACTTGCCAGCCTGCCAGCCGGGACAGCCAGACGTCTGGGCGGGCTCATTTGGATTGGGGGGTAGCAGGCGTTCAAATCCTGACCTACAGCTTTTGTGCTGCTGACCTCTCGTTCTTTATCGTCCGTGGTGGTGTATCGAGAACAAAGATGGCGGCTGGCTGCTGGGATCTGGGTTAGGGTTATGTTTCCTTAATGAGGAGTTCTCTCTCCCGTCCTCCTCCCCCCCCCCCCCCCCCCTTTTCCACCCTTCTCCTCCCTTCCCCTTTGTAAAGTAGTGACTAGAAAAGAAAAATGGTAGGTCTTGATCTAAGGTTGCTTGATTGCCAATTTGTGTTTCATTTAAATAGAATGAAACAAAAACCCAACTTGATTTAGACTTGAAAAGTGTAATTTGTGCTTGACTTTTAGCAACTACAACAACAACAACAACCATAACATCAACAATGATAATGATAATGATGATGATGCAAGAACCTTGTGGAGTGTTCCGAACTCTTCAGTATTATGAAGCAGATCTATCTACCAGCCACAACCAACAAAATTAATAATAAATCGAGAAAATTAGGTAGGCAGTGCCTATAGTCTGCTAAAAGCACTGCCATTTCTCAGCAGAAGTACCCACATCCCTAGATACGTGTACATCAGCAGGCAAAGAGTGCCACATCATAGACAAACCTCACCTCACCTATTCCGTAATCCCTTGGACAGTGGGGGCACTAATGAAGATTTTGCAACCAGCTTCCTCCACTCCTCGTGGTCCTCTGCTTTCTGTAGGGCCTAGCGATTCACTCCACCCAAGGCCAGTCCACTCTCTGATGTTGTCTTCCCATCGTTTTCTCTGTCTGTCTCTTCGTCTCCCTCCTTGTACTGTTCCCTGTGGGACAGACTTGGCCAGTCCAGATACGTGCCCCTACCAATTTAGTTTGCGTTTTTTCACTGAAGTCAAGAGCTCTTCATATAGTTGGATGGTGTTTTTAATTCTGGTTTTTACTTCCTCATTAGCCATGTGATCTCTGTATGAGATACCAAAGAATTTGCGAAAGCACCTCATCTCCATTGCCTGTATCCTTTTTTCAATGTCTGCTGTTATGGTTCATGTTTCACATGCGTACAAAAATATGGGCATGATCAGGGAACGCATCAATCTGATCTTGGAGCTGATGGCGATGTTCTTGTCGTTCCAGAGGACTTTCAATTTGGTCATTGCCAACACAAACCGCCACTTTTGATGAACTCAGCATCTTCTTCATACTACAAAGTGACAATCAGTTTATGATTTATTAGTGGGTAGATTTGTTTTGAAAGGGATGGACTTCTGGTCAAGGTGATTAGACCTCTATAGATCTGCCTTGGTTTTCCAAAGTCTTTCTTGATAGGACTTTTTTCTGATCAATTTAACTACTACTACTACTACTACTACTACTACTACTACTACTACTACTACTACTACTAAATGGAATTTGTATAGCGCTATGTCTTGCAAAAACAAATCAAAGCGCTTGCATTCATCCTACTCTCACACATGCAACAAGTTACAATTAATAGTTTTTACAAATTGAAATGTAAACACACTACTACTACTACTACTACTACTACTACTACTACTGCTGCTGCTGCTGCTGCTGCTACTACTACTTCTACTTCTGCTGTTACTGCTGCTGCTGCTACTCCTGCTCCTCCTCCTACTACTGCTGCTACTACCACTATTACTACTACACCTGCTGCTGCTGCCACTGCTGCTGCTGCTGCTGTTACTACCACTGTTACCACTAAGGATAACTGACATTTTTAGAACGCTTTCTTTCTCCTCTGCAGAAGAAGCACAAAGGGCTGTACATACAAAAATGTAGCAAGTCACATAATATAAAATAAATCATATCAACATAAATGTAGCACTACTCAACAAAAACGTAACAGCAAAATAATTATCATCTTTGAACTACACCACCACCACCACCAAAATCATCATCATCATCATCATCATCATCATTATTGTCGTTGTCGTCATCAGCATTTTCATCATCCTCGTCATCACCATCACCACCATCCTCATCATCCTCATTGTCCATGCTTTCACTGCCCCCCCCCTTTTCTGTGTGTAGATTTGAAAACCTATGGAAGACTACACACTGGCTAGCAACCCACGACTTACTACTCTCTGGGGGGAACAAACAAACAAACAAACAATCAATCAATCCAACCAACCAACCAATCACCAGCAGAGAGGTAGGCAGCTGACTGATCTTTTCATCCAATAATCGCGCATACAGACGGGCACGTGCACGTGTAATGCGCGGGTATGGGCACGGGTAAGAGGAGGCATGGGGCACAGGGTACATACAGGGTACATGCCCTCCAGACAGGCCCTTGTGTCGCTTTGAGGGTGTGAACGTTCCCGGTCATGTTTGACCTTTCGCCATGTGACCCCAAACACTCATGTTTTATCGTTACGTAATGAGAACAATATGGATGGCGGCTTGCCGTAGGGTCTGGAATGGTGTCTGTTCTTTTGATGAGCTGTTGCTCCTCCCCTGCCCCTCCCCCCCCCCCCCCCCCCCCTCCCTATTCTCTGTCTCTCTCTGTGAGTGAAAATGAAGATAATTCTGAATGCTTCTGTGGGAGATAATTCTGAGTGCTTCTGTGGGTCGGGTCTTGAATTTGTAAAGCCCCTTCTCATTGTTTTTGCCTCTGTGTGTGTGTTATTCAAGTCACATTTTTTTGCCTCTGTGTGTGTGTTATTCAAGTCACATTTTTATTTCCAGATGGTACATTGAATAAGCAATGCATTTGCTTTTTTTCATCAAGCCATCTATGTGTGTCAGTGTGTGTGTGTGTCAGTGTGTGTGTGTGTGTGTGTGGTGTGTTCAGTGTGTGTGAGTCAGTGTGTGTATGTGTGTGTCAGTGTTGTGTGTGTGTCAGTGTGTGTGTGTGGTGTGTTGTGTCAGTTGTGTGTGAGTGTGTGGTGTGTGTCAGTGTGTGTGTGTGTGTGTCGTGTAGTGTGTGTGTGTGAGTGTGTGTCGTGTGTGTGTCAGTGTGTTGTTGTTGTGTGTCAGTGTGTGTGTTAGGTGTGTGTGCATGTGTGTGTCAGTGTTGTGTGTCAGTGTTGTTGTGTGTGTGTGTGTGAGTGGTGTTGGGGTGTGTGTGTGTATTAGTGTGTGGTGTGTAGTCAGTGTGGTGTGTCAGTGTGTGTGGTGTGTGTGTGTGTAGGTCAGTGTGTGTGTGTGTGTTGTGTCAGTGTGAGTGTGTGTGTGTGTGAGTGTGTGTGTGTATGTATGTGTGTGTTGTGTGTGTGTGTCAGTTGTGGTGTGTGTGTGTCAGTTGTGTGAGTGTGGTGTGTGTGTGTGTGTGGTGTGAGGTAAGTGTGTGTGTGTCAGTTGTGTGTGTGTGTGTTGTGTGTCAGTGTGTGTGTGTTGTGTGTGTCAGTGTGAGTGTGTTGTGTGTCAGTGTGAGTGTGTGTGTGTGTGTTGTGTGTGTGTGTCAGTGTGTGTGAGTGTGTGTGTGTGTGTCAGTGTGTGAGTGTGTGTGTGTGTGTGTGTGTGTCAGAGAGTGTGTGTGTATGTGTCAGTATCAGTGTGTGTGTGTGTGTGTGTCAGTGTGAGTGTGTGTGTGTCAGTGTGTGTGTGTGTGTGTGGTGTGTGTGTGAGTGTGTGTGTGTGTGTGTGTCAGAGAGTGTGTGTGTGTGTCAGTGTGTGTGTGGTGTGTGTGTGTGTGTCAGAGAGTGTGTGTGTGTGTCAGTGTGTGTGTGTGTGTGGAGTGTGTGTGTGTGTGTGTGTGTCAGAGAGTGTGTGTGTGTGGGTGTGTGTGTGTGTGTGGGTAGTGTGTGTGTGTGTGTGTGTGTGTGTCAGAGAGTGGTGTGTGTGTGAGTGTGTGTGTGTATGTGTCAGTGTGAGTGTGTGTGTGTCAGTGTGTGAGTGTGTGTATGTGTGTGTCAGAGTGTATGTCCTTCTCCTCTCCCCCCCATCCCTCCCTGACATGCTGAAAGGGAGACTGACTCATTTTCAAGAAAAGCAACATCTTTGTGCCACATCATGCCCACACGGAAGACTTCAATTTTTAGCATAGGTTTTTTGTTGTGGTTCAAATGCTTCAAATTACCGCGAAAGACTCTAATGATAATTCAAAAAGGCACACCCTGAGAAAGCCAGCCAGCAACATCACAAGGCAGGCACTATCATGGAACCCCCAGGAAAAACGAAAAAGAGGAAGGCCAAGAAACACCTGGTGACACGACCTTGAGGCAGAAACCAGGAAGACAGTTGGTAAGAATAGCCCATGACAGAGGACTCTGGCGGACTGTTGTCGGAGGCCTATGCTCCAGGGGGAGTGATGGGCCTAAGTAAGTAAGTAAGTGTCACCTGTCTTCATCACTGTGGATGCTGGGGGGGGGGGGGGGGGGGGAGCTCCACTCCCTGTCATGAAGAATCCCCAGGCCACACGGTCTCGCTCCCTCCCTCCTGTGTAGGAGGCATGAAGTTTTGCAGCCTCCCTCTCTCTGTGTGCTGCTGCCGCTGCCAGCATCAGTGATGTTGTCCTCCATGAAGGATGGATGTTGCCACTGCCCTTCCTTCCTTCCTTGCTTCCTTCCTTCCTTGCTTCCTTCCTTCCTTCCTTGCTTGCTTGCTTTCTCTCTGTCATGACTCTTCCCTGCAGGACTGATATCATCAACTCGGTTCTTGTGTTCCTGCTTTTCTTGTATTTATTCATTTAATTTGTTTTTAGGGGACGGGATAGCTCAGTGGTCGGAGCACTCGATTTCCCCCAGCCAAGTTAAGCAGCGTCGAGCGTGGTTACCAGTTTGATGGGTGACCGTTTGCGCGCCTTGGCTTCAGTACAGTTCCCCCAGTTCACCCAGCTGTAAATGGGTACCTGCCCTCTTTAGGGTCAGGGAAGGTAAAGCAGCGAGGGAGAGGAGAGGGGCGCCGCCCTCAATATGCTGGCCCCTAGAGAAGTGAGGTCTCTGACGCCTCGCTCCCCTACGACCTTATAGGTTATGGGACACCTTTTTACTACGATGCATGTATTATTAGGCCCTATACTTCTCAATGGATGGGCCAGAATAAACAGAGAGGAAGGATATTTCCATTTATTTGTTTTGATTTATTTATTTATTCTTTGATTTCGAGGATAATGGGAGTAATGACCCGCGCGATTTTCAAACCCAGTCCCCATGTAGGCCTACACGCAGTTTTGTCAATTTCTGTCTTCCATTCCAACCTCGCGCAAATGGCCTCCTCTTCCGAAAGGCTTCTTCGGAAACAGATGACAAAATTTACAAAACCGCATACACACGGGGACTGGATGTAAAAAAAGCACATGAGTGCTTATTCCATTATCCTCGATATAAAAGAGTAAATAAATAAATAAAAGGCAGAATATGTCTTCACGTGTGTACAACATGTTTTACATGCATTCATACACCGGGGCCTCAGTTGACAGTCTCAACCTAAGGACTTTCAGGAGCATGAAGTCAGCACCGATGTTTAACTCCAGGGCAACGAAGAACCCTTGAGCGGGCTTTCACATCTGGGTGGTGGTGGCCAGCTGGAATCTGGGCTGGAACCCGTGCTGTCGTCATACCGCGAGCACAAGGCGGGCCACCCTCTAACCACCAGGCTACCTTGACCCGTCCACGTGGTCACCATCCATGCAGGTGATCAGTCAACTTCAATGGAGGGCATTGCTTCTGTGGGTGGTGTAACTGTGCACCCCTGGACCTTCCAGTGTATAGCATGGCATAGCATAGCCGCGTGCTAGAGTGACTTGTGGCGGGGGTTATCGTTCGTTTCGTTGGCTGCATAATGAGAGCAAGATGGCGACTGGGTGGGTTTGGATGGAGCACACGTGCCCTTGATGGGCTCTTGTGTGTTGAAGAGAACCTTCTGTCGTTCAGCGCAGATTGTGTGTGTGTGTGTGTGTGTGTGTGTGGTGTGGTGTGGGGGTGTGGTGGTGTGGTGTGGTGTGTTGTGTTGTGTTTTGGTGTGTGGTGGTGGTGGTGGTGGTGATGGTGTGTGTGTTGTAATGTGTGTGTGTATGTTTGTGTGTTGTTTTTTTCAGGAAAGAACTGCATAAACTGTTTCCCACCTTTCTCTTTCAGTGTTTTTGTTTTTTGTTTTTTTTGTTTTTTTGTTTCTGTTTTTGTTTTGCTACTGATATTGTTGTTGCTGTTGTAACCTTATTTGTGTGTGTGTGTGTGTGTGGGGGGGGGGGGGGGGGGAGGAGAGGGAGGGGAGAGGCACACACACTCGAGGACTGGATGCAAAAAAGCATGTGAGTGCTTCTTTAATTATTCTCGAAATAAAAGAATACAATAAAAGTAAATCACACACACACACACACACACACACACACACACACACACACACACACACACACACACACAGAGGGATCAGCATTCCAGGCAGACTTTCTGTTTGCCCAAAAGACATCCAGACACCTCAGTCCAAGAAGTCACATGAGATAGACTTCCTGCCCTTTCCCAACACAAAGAGTAATGGGCCTTGTTTTGACACCACGACAGCAGCCTGCGCCATCTACAGAGGCTCTCCCGTGCGCATGTCTGCTCGCGCGTGCGGCACGTGATTTGCCGTCTGCTGCTGGAAGGTCAGGAAAAGGTGAGAGAGAGGGAGAGAGAGAGAGGGAGAGAGAGAGGAGAGAGAGAGAGAGAGGGAGAGGAGGGAGAGAGAGGGTATCTTGTTCGCCGGCTGCCAGGTGCAAGTCTGGCACTCCAGGGAAAGGAGGAGGGGGGGGGGGGGGGGGGGGGGGGGATGGGTGGAGGTTGGAGAGTGGAGATTTGTGGTGTCCTTAAGAGGTTGTTGTCCCAAACAAACTGGTCAGGTTTAACAGTGATAAGAATGATTCCTTCCCTCTCGCCAACAGTCTGAAAACTTAGCAGGGAATGCTGTGTACCATGTTTGGTGCATGATATGCTTCGTAGTCAGCTTAAAACGCGATTTTTGTTGTTGTTGTTTGTTTTTTTTACTTGATATCGATGGACCTTTATATTTTACATGATGTTACATGCCAGCATATAATATATCTTCGAATCGGGTCAAGCTCGACAGATTTGTCCAGATAAGTTCAGGAGTACCCTTCTTATGTTCTCTACTGAGTTTTTATTTAATTAATAAGGGAGGCTGGATAGTCTAGTGGTTAGAGCGTCTTGCTCGTAATCTGACGGTTTGGATTTGAACCACCCGTTCATGGGGATTTTTCTCTGGGTGTTAACATCAGTACTGATTGTACTCCACCACAATCCTTCACACGAGCCTATAAATGGAGGTCCCGTGTGCAAACGCACGCAGAACATCTTGTGCGCGCGGGAAAGCCTATTCTGCCTTTCGGAAGAGTAGACCATTGCTCTCACCTTTAATAAAGGTTGTTGCATCCCTGCTTTGGGGATGATGTCTATATGCGACACCAGTGTGCTGGCATTTTTTCCCCTTTATGTCATCCGTTCCTACTCGCGATTGGATGGGTGACTGTTGGCGCGTCTTGGCTTCAGTACAGTCCCCCAGTTCACCCAGAAGTAAATGGGCACCTGCCCTCTTTAGAGTCAGGGAAGGTAATGCAGCGAGGGAGAGGAGATGGGCACCGCCATCAATATGCTGGCCCCTGGAGAAGTGAGGTCTCTGATGCCTCGCTCCCCTAAGACCACATAGGTTATAGGACATCTTTCCCTTTAAAAAAAACAAAAAACTTTTTTTTATATGATGCTAAGCCGTGAAAAAATAATGTCTGCTCACTTATGTACCGGGTTCCAGCAGTTGAACGTCTTGTAACCAGTTAAGGACAAGCAAATCACTTAACGACACCCCGAAAGGTGAAAAAGAGACAGACAGCTATCCGGTTCCCTAAGGGGCAGATAAGCAGGGTGTGAATAATAAGACTGTAAGGTCTGTTGAGCTGCACTGGGAAGGCGCGTGTCGCCTGCACACAGAGGCCTGCCTACTGGTAGTCTGCATTCCCCTTCACCTGGTCTGGGTTACGTTGGCCAGGTTTTCTGTTTCTGGATCTTTTTGTTTCTTTGTTTCTTTGTCTGTTTGTTTCCTTAAAACATCTTTTTTGTGTGTGTGTTTGTTTGTTGTGTGTGTGTGCCTCCTTCTTACTCTGAAAAAAAAAGAGTTGAAGTCTATGTCAGCGTGACACGCTGGGAGCTGTGTCAGTATGTCAGGTTAGAAACTGTGCTGTGTTTTTGTTGTTGTTTTCTCTGCCTGTCTGTCTGTCTGTTTGTCTGTCTCTCTCTCTCCTCTCTCTCTCTATCTTGTGATGCCTATCATTTGTTGTTGTTGTTACTGTTGCGTGTTCGTCTGCTTAATACCATACGGAGGAGTGGGGTGGGGTGGGGGGATGGGGTTGAAGGGTGATAGGGGAGGGGGGGTGGGGGCATCCAAATCATGCAGTCTGACTCACTCATCTCGCCTGGGAATCATTGTGAGGCAATCGAAGTACAAGCAGGATTGAAGTTTATCGCCGCATAGGTAGCCATACTCCAGCTTCATAGGAATACCACGATTTTAAAACGGAGAGAGCTTTGACCCTCCCCCCCCCCCCCCCCCCCCCCCCCCCCCCCCCCCCCCTCCCAATCATGGTTCAACGATGATTCTTTATTACCTGTTCTCCTCCATACACACCTTCCCACTTCGACTCACTCCGGCTACGCGGGCCCACTTGTCAGCCTTAACTGGCTATGACGATGCATCTTTTCTTCATATAATATACTCGAGTCATAAACAATAGTTTTTGCTGAACTGCTGTCTGAGCGTTCGAAGAAGAAGAAGAAGAAGAAGAAGAAGAAATGGTAGTTTAACCCTTCACATGAGACACTTGCCTCTCCATTTAATTCAGCTGAGAATAATTTTTTAAATAATATTTTTCCGTTCATCGGCTAGAGCTCTGAGGTTCACCAATGGTGAGATTTTGGGTATGCGACTTTTTGTTGTTGTTTTTATTTTTTTATAAACCAACCATTAAAATGCCGAAGTCTAACTCTGCGGATGATGTCTAAACACGGTGATACCAGTGTGCTTGCGATTTAACAATGTTGTCATCCCTTCCTGCAGGCACAAATAATCTTCTCTTCGCTAAAGGCAATACAGGTTTTAACGTACGCGCAAGATGTAGTGCACGACTGTGTTGAAATCGCACACACGGGACCTCGG
>CM054143.1:51468662-51476162 GCA_028751875.1 Rapana venosa | reverse complement strand
TGTGAATGTGTGTGTGTGTACATGCACGGGCATCTGCATTTGCATCTAAATGTGTGCACTGCCATGTTGATGCACTACAAAAATGCCATTATTCATGTGCAAAATGATCAATGTGCTCAAAATGCTCATTAATGACTGCAAAAATGACATTATTATGTGCTCCAATAATGCGATCATTGATGTGCTTAAAAATGCATAGTTGATAGGCTTAAAATGCATCATTGATGTGTTTCTAAAATGCTATCTATGTGTAACATGTCAAAATTTAAAAAATGCCATAGTGGATAGGCTTAAAAATGTCATAATTGATGTGTTTCTAAAATGCTATCGTTTATGTGGTTAAACATGTCAAAATTCATGTGATTAAGAAATGCCATTGCTGATGTGCTTCAAAAATACCATAATTGATGTGCTATAAAATGGCATGATCAAAAAAAAGGCCAATAACTGATGTGCTACAAAGATGCCAAAATCAATTACTGTGGCACATTAAAATGACCACAGGTAAAGCCAATATCACTCATTGCTCCAAAATGGTGCAATCTTTGACCTCTCATCATCATCAACCATTACACCCAGTGGTGTGTAGGGCAACAACAAAGCGCTTCCACTCCTGTCTATCCTGGGCCAACCTAGTCACTGATCCCCAAGAGTGCTGCATGGCCTTCGTCTCACTTTGTACAGTCCTCCTCCACGTTGCTTTTGGTCTTCCTTTCTTTCTCCTTCCTTCTGGGGTCCAGTGCAATGCTGTTCTTGTGATTGACTGTGGGTCTCTTTGGAGGATGTGCCCAATCCACTTCCACCGTCGTCTGGTGATTATGGTTCCCATGTCTTCCTGCCTGCGTCTCCGTAGTAGGTCTTCATTGGAGATCTTCTCTGGCCAAAAGATCCAGAGAATTCTTCTGAGGCATATGGTGTGAAAGGATCGAAGTTTGGTAAGATCCGCTTCCGTCATCCTCCAGCACTCAGAACGGTACAGGAGTGTAGATACAACACAGCTCTGGTATAGCTTCAGCTTGGTGTTGGTGCTGTACTGAGTTGATCTCCAGATACTGTTCTTCTCCCTAAACACACTCCTGGCCTTGCCCAGTCTGTTGTGGATGTAACTTTGACTTCTAGCTGTATGTTAAACACCCCCCCCCCCCTCACTTGCCCCCCTCCTTCTCTTCTCTGAGGGTCAGTCTTACACCTTACAGCTGGGGAACCACACAGCTTTTCTCTTTCATCTTATCCTGACCTTCCAGCTCCAGGCGGCAAGTCACGTGCTGCACGTGCGTGAAGACATGCACACAAGCAATCCCTGAAGATGGCTGCTGGAATGATGTCAACAACAAGGCCCATTACTCTCCCGTGTTGCGAAAGGGCGACTACTATGGGGCATGTCTTCAGTGAACAGGTTGTTGTCTTTGTTGTTGTTGTTGTTGTTGTTGTTGTTAAGAGGGTTTTGGATTTGTCTTGTGGGAAAGAATGTGGTTGTGGTGTGTTTACATTGCCCCCTCTCTCCATATTCTCTCTCTCTCTCTCTCTCTCTCTCTCTCTCTCTCTCTCTCTGAGGACATGGAGCCATGTGTTTGTGCGTGGGTGTGTGTGCATGTGTGTGTATGTGTGTGTCTGTCTCTGTGTGTGTGCATGTGTGTGTATGTGTGTGTGTTCTCATCCTGTGTACATGCCCTTTATTTGCACTAAATGCATGCGACACAAAGAATCTCTGCATACTCCCTGAATTAAAGGATTAGCATCCAGATTCAGCTGTGAGGAAGGAGAAAATCCCTCTCCAAACAAGGCTCAAAGCGTGTGGATATTGTATGTGTGTAGATAGGCCTGCTGCTTCAAGACCAAATGTTTTACCTGTGGTAAAGAGAGAGAGCGAGAGAGAGAGAGAGAGAGAGAGAGAGAGAGAGACAGACAGACAGACAGAGACAGATAGACAGACAGAAACGGGGAGAGAGAGAGAGAGAGAGAGAGAGAGAGAGAGAGAGAGACAACAGACAGACAGAAAGAGAGAGAGAGAGAGAGAGAGAGAGAGAGAGAGAGAGAGAGAGAGAGAGAGAGAGAAATGAACAATTTTACGGCTTTCCTGCCCATATGGCATGCACTACAAAGTATGAATTCGACATGAAGTGATGTGTTTGACATGGATATCATAGCAAACAGTTTGTTTTTGTCAGTTATTCCAAGAATGTCACGGATTTAGAATAATCATAGAGGTCATAGGTACATGAGCTTTGTTATCCAAAGTAGAGGCGATTTTAGCTGTGGAGAACTTTCAGGTTCTGTAAAGCTCATGCCTGGCTGTCGGCAATGTTGGTTCTTCCCTTCAGGTGCCTATTGCTGGACAGTGGTCAGTTTAACACGTTGTTCCTCTGACAGCATGTGTTCGGCTTTTTAGTTCAACATACCAGAACACACACACACACACCACACACACACACACACACACACACCCAGAGCAGTCTTCTTTCTATATCTGGGTTCAGTGTACATGTGTATTCGATAATAAGATCACCAGATTCACAAAACTGCATGCTACGACTGTCATAAGTGTTCACCACCTCTTTTAAAAAAAAATTTGTTCATGTCTCTCTTTCAGGCACTGATTTATCAATGAAAGTTGAAATCTAGTCATTACCAGCATTTACCATCCAACCCATTACCTGTCTTGTCAGTTGTAGGGTCAGAGGTTATGTTCAACTGAGATCCACTAATACACTTCATGCCAGGTCAGCAAAACAAAGAAATTTTCACTGACCTGCTCCTGACACAGTCTTAACACATCTTGTTTCACAGTGACACGAACTTGTCGGTGTCAGTGTCTGTACTGTGTCAAAGCTTTGTGTGTGGAGAGAGAGAGAGAGAGAGAGAGAGAGAGAGAGAGAGAGAGAGAGAGATAGATAGAGAGAAAGAGATATATATATAGAGAGATAGATAGATAGAGAGAGATAGATAGATAGATAGAGAGAGAGATAGATAGATAGAGAGAGAGAGATAGATAGATAGAGAGAGATAGAGAGAGAGATAGCGAGCGAGCGAGCGAGAGAGAGAGAGAGAGAGAGAGAGAGAGCGCAAGTCTCTACAAACACAGAGACTTCTACACTGATACTTATCCAACCAACACATTGTTGGTTGGTATTCGGGGGATACCAGTCTGCCCAGCTGTAAACGGGTACCTGCCCTCTTTAGGGTCAGGGAAGGTAAAGCAGCGAGGGAGAGGAGATGGGCGCCGCCCTCAATATGCTGGCCCCTGGAGAAGCTGCAATCTCTGACATATGGCTCCCCAACGACGGCATAGGTTATGGGCTCACCTTTTCCTTTACCTTTTTTTTTTATCAGGGGATCATTGACCACTTGCCTGTTTCTGCTGTTGCTGACCTGACCTCCTCTAATTTCATCATTGTTTGCTTGTATTGTATTGTATTGCATTGTATTGTATTGTACTGTACTGTATTGTATTGTACTCTACTGTATTGTATTGTATTGTATGCCACTTTAAGTCTTGGCGAAGTTCTCTGCGTTAAACTCAGGCTTCTCTCCCCGGGAGGGAGGGAGGGCACGTTGCCACAAGATCAGTGCCACCCATTTTATTTTGGTCTTTTCCTGCCTCCATATTTATTTGTTTCCCTATCACAGAGTGGCTCTTTTCTGCAGAATTTTGACAGGACAATACTCTTGCTGCGATGGGTTCTTTTACGTGCGCTAAATGCGTGTTCACAAGGGACCTTGTTTATCATCTCATCTGAAAGATTAGGACCCAGACCAACCCTCATGGTCTAGAGGATGAGGGAAACGTTTTGGACACAAATGGGGATCAAACCACCGCATACTTCTAACCCGGGGTTTTCACTTTCTAGGCAGGTGAGTTAGCTCTAGACTACGAATCCACTGGCTAGATGGCGTCTTCCTGTGTTGTGTCTGAACCTGAGATCTACTAACCACCACGCTTGTTGGTGCTTGTATAGTGGCTAGATTGTTAACACAAACACCCTAGAGTCACCCTCATCTGCAATTTTTCAGCCGGTAATGTCATCAGTGTCTGTGTCAGTGGTGTACTTGGTGTTGTTTCTAGACCTGATGAGAGCCCAGTACCCCAGCAGCAGAAGAAGAAGAAGAAGAAGAAGAAGAAGAAGAAGGAGAAGAAGGAGAAGGAGGAAAAGGAGAAAAAAAGGAGGAAGGAAGAAAGGGAGGAAAGAAGGAAGAAAGGAAGAAGAACAACAACAATAAGGAGAAGAAGGAGGAGGAGGAAGAGGAGGAGGAGGGGGAGGAGGAGGAGGAAGAAGAAGAAGAAGAGGGAAGGAAAGAAGGAAGGAAGAAGAATAACAACAATAAGGAAAAGAAGGAGGAGGAGGAAGAGGAGGAGGAGGAGGAAGAAGAAGAAAGAAGGAAGGAAGGAAGGAAGGAAGGAAGGAAGGAAGGAAGGAAGGAAGGAAGGAAGAAGAACAACAACAATAAGGAGAAGAAGGAGGAGGAGGAAGAGGAGGAGAGGAAGAAAAAGAAGAAGAAGAAGAAGAACACAGATAACAAAGAAGAAGACAGGCAGACATGGAGACAGCAAACAAACAGGCAGATAGACAGACAGATCATTAATCTTGAAGAAAAAAAGAGTAGAATCAAGGTAAGGAGGAGGACAGAATGAAATAAAGACAAGAAAAGAAAAGAAAACAAATAAGAACCCAAAAAAGTAAGAAAAGAAAGACAGAAAGAAGAAGGAAAAGGAGGAGGAGGAGGAAAGACAAGAAAAGTAAAAACATAAAGGAAAAGAAAGAAACAAAAAAAGTAAAACACCAACAAACGAAAAAAAAAAAAAGAAACAAAGAGAGAACAGAAAAGCGAAAGAAGAAAAAGAACAGCAACAGAGAACGAACGAAGCACGCATAGCCTACCAGGACAGTTAACTGTAGACAGAGTCAACACAGTCTCTGGTACAGGGCTCCTGACAAAAACAGGGGGTTCATTTGCATAAACAAATGATTTCCTCCCTGACATGGGTAAAAACAGTTCGCCACCAGATGCACGTGTCAACCAAAGGGAAAGAACCTCCACCAGTCTCTACACGGACATCTCTGCTTTAAGCAAATGTGGGTGGCCACTGTTACCCATAGACATGCCTGTTTGTCCTTATATGGAACAGGGACGGGATAGCCTAGTGGTACGAATATTGCGCTGGTAATATGACGATCCGGGTTCGATTCCCGTTCAAGGGGGATATTTTACCCTGGAGTTAACATCAGTGCAGACTCCACTCTCCCCAAAAGTCCTTCGGATGAGACTATAAACTGAGGCCCCGTGTGTGAACGCACACAAAACATCTTGCGCACACGTTAAATCCTGTTCTGCTTTTCGTAAGAGTAGGCCATTGTGTGCCTGTGGGAACAGATGACAGAATTTACAAAACCGCATACACACGGGGACTGGATGTAAAAAAAGCACATCAGTGCTTATTCCATTATCTTCGATATAAAAGAATAAAATAAATAAATAAAAAATATATGGATTCCTTAATAATAATAATAAATGGAATTTACATAGCACTGTATCTTGCAGGGACAAATCAAAGCCTTGACTCTAACTTGATTAAGACGTTTAATTGCGCCAACCTGGTCAAAAAATAATCTCAGATTATTCTTAAACTTTACAATACATCATATTCTGTTCATGATCTGCTGACCCGGGTTCAAATCTTGTTCAAGAGGATTTTTCCTCAGGAGTTAACATCAGTGTCGACTCCACTCCTCCCAAAAGCCCTTCAGATGAGACTATAAACCGAGGTCCTGTGTGCGAACACATGCAGAGCATCTCGTGCACACATTAAAACCTGTTCCACTTTTTGGAAGAGTAGGCCATTTTGTGCCAGTAGGAATGGATGACAAAATTTACAAAACTGCATACACACGGGGACTAGATGCAAAAAAGCACATGAGTACTTATTCCATTATCCTTGAAGTAAAAGAATAGATAAATAAATAAATAAATAAGTATTCAATCAACACAATTTTTAAAAATGAAAACATGGCCCAAAATTAAGGGCAATAAAATAATATTACATAAATAATAGCTCAGTCCTGACTGTGAACTAAGATGAGTGCTCCCTAACTTTCCCTGTGGGGAAAATCTGTTGTTTTTCTGTCAAATTTGCAGGCTGACAAAGACAACAGGAATTGTCAGATTTGGAATCGTCTGTTTTGTAATTTGCAGTCTGTGCATTGGTAGCCCACCTGGTGAAGGAAAGGTGAAGGTCAGTTTCCACTGAAGAAGTTTCCAGACCAGGGGAGGAGAAGTTCTTATCACCTTTGGGCCTGGCCATGTTCTGACAAGAACTACTTGAGACAACACAGGTGCATATGCATGATGCATTCTTTTATGCATTCTTTTATTTTGATGACAATGGAATAAACACTCAAGTGTTTTTTTTTACATCCAGCCCCGTGTGTATCTATCTATCTATCTATCTATCTATCTATTTATCTATCTATCTATCTATCTATCTATCTATCTATCTATCTATCTATCTATCTATCTATCTATCTGTCCCGTAGTCTGACGACCGTGGGGGCACCCTCAGACTCAACAACCAGTTCCCTCCATTCTTCTCTCTGTTCTGCCTTTCTCAGGGTTTTGTTGAGTTCTAGGCCTGTCCATTCGCTGATGTTATCCTCCCAGCTCTTCCTTGGTCTGCCTCTTCTTCTTCCTCCTTGGACAGTGCCTTGTAAAATTGTCTTTGCAAGTCCTTTGGATCTTGTGACATGCCCATACCATTTAAGTTTACGCTTTTTCACGATCGTTAGAAGGTTCTCATAGGGTCCAATGGTTTGCTGGATTCTGTTATGCACGCTTTCGTTGCTTATGTGGTCTTTGTAGGAGATGCCAAGGAGTCTCCGAAAGCATCCCATCTCCACCGCCTGTACTCTTCTCCCCAAATCTGCAGTCAGGGTCCATGATTCACAGGCATACAGAAATATGGATATGACAAGGGAGCACATTAGTCTGATCTTGGAGATAAGTGAGATATTTTTATCTCTCCAGATGGTGTTTAGTTTAGTGTATGCGGTTTGTAAATTTTGTCAGATGTTTCCATCAGCACATGATGGCCTCCTCTTCAAAAAGCGGGACAGGTTTTAACGTGTGCGCAAGGTGTTCTGCGTGCGTTCACGCATGGAGCCTCGGTTAATAGTCTAATCTAAAGGACTTATCCGAGAGAAGAGAGGGGGGGGGGGGGGGGGGGGGGGGCAAAGAGTAGAGAAAAAGTAGGAGGATGAGGAGGAGAAGAAACAGAAAAAATGCTGATGACAAGGAAGACCATTGATTAACAACATCAATAACAACAACAAGAAGAAGAGCAAGACAGACAGACAGACATGGAGACAACAAACAGACAGACAGAGCGTTGTTTAAACTGATGAAGAAGAGTGAAAGAAAAGAAAAAAGGAATTCAGAAAAGAAAGAAAGAAAAGAAATTTTTAAAAAACGAAAACAAAGAACGAAAACGAAAAAAGAAAGATAAAAGAC
>CM054143.1:51443662-51448662 GCA_028751875.1 Rapana venosa | reverse complement strand
CAAACAGCCCCTTAAGCTCTCTCTCTCTCTCTCTCTCTCTCTCTTCGAACAAAATTTTGTTCATTGTTGTTTGGTTGAGAGATTTTTTGTTGGTTTTTGTGTGCGTGTTTGTTCTTTTGGCCAGAGGGTTGGTTGTAAAAAAAAAGTTTGCTTATGCCATAACCCTCTTTAAATAAAATCAATTCAACTCTCTCTCTCTCTCTCTCTCTCCTTGCTGTCTCTCGCCTCTTACAGCAACTCTTTGTTCTGTTTTTACCCGTGTCTCTGTCTCTTACTCTCACACACCATCATGTTCATGGTTTTTTTGTTTTGTTTTCTTCCAGCTACTCATTATATGCAATGTAAAATCATTTCATGTAGTGCTGAAATGCTTTTTTTCTGAAAAAAAAATTATGTTCACGATCTTGTAACAATGAAAAAAAATATTATGTCCACGATCTTGTAACGACCCCTTCCCCCTTCTCGTTTTCCTTTCTCACCTGATTTAGATTTCTAATGAGGGTGATAATCCGTTGTTACAAAAAAAGCCAACAACACATGAATAATCATAATGACAGTGTTATTGAAAGAAAAACTATTGTCTTGTGTTTTGTGTTCTCTTGTCCCCCCACCCCCTTCCTCCCCTGTCTATCACAGACACACACACACACACACACACATATACTCACACACACACGCACTTACACACACACACACACAAACGCACACGCACACACGCGCACGCACACACACGCGCACTCACTCACTCACACACTCACACAAACACACACACACAGATAGATAGTTAGATAGCTAGATAGATAGACAGACAGACAGACAGATAGATAGGCATAAAGTCAGACAGACAGACGAACAAAGAGAAAAAGACAGACTAAATTCACTAGACAGTCCAGTTCTTAATTCTAGTATTTATAAAAATCCTGATATTGGCAAAGGCAACCTAACAGGCAGAAAAAACCCAAGCAGAGCAATAAAACAGGATAGCGTATAAAGTAAGTGAGTAGATAACTCTTTGCTTTATAAGGAGCTTTGACTAACAAAAATATATATGTTCAGGATAATGGCACCCAACAAATACTATCTGTTATTGTCATGAACATTTTAAAAAAACAACTCATTATTTTCTGGCCTTTCCAAGGCGTTTTGAGCAAAGCATGTGTAGGATATTGCACCAAACAAAATAATACTGTCTATAATTATTGTCATTATCATTTTTATTCTGGCCTTTCCTTCTCCCATAACCTCATCCTTCTCCTCCTCCTCCTCCTCCTCTCCTCTCTCTCTCTCTCTCTCTCTCTCTCTCTCTCTCTCTCTCTCTCTCTCTCTCTCTCTCTCTCTCTCTCATGTAATCTATGTATCTCTTGACAATAATGTTCAGGTCAGTTAGGGATTATGTATTGTTAAATATACACTTATCTTTTTAAATCATGCTGTCGTTGTTGTAGTAGGGTTTTTTCCCCCCTTGTTGTGTTGATAGTCCCTAATCAGGGCAAGGGCCGGATGAAAAAAGGTATGTGTATACTTATTCTCTTACTCTTGGAAAATAAAGATTCATTCATTCATTCTCTCTCTCTCAGCATCCAGCCATCACCCCACTGAGAACTTGGTCTGTTTTCCAAACAGGTGTCACCATAACGTCATTGCGCGCAGAACATGTTGCGCACACGTTAAAACCCGTTACGCTTTTCGGAAGAGTAGGCCATTGTGGTCCGGTGGGAACGGATGACAACATTTATAAAACTGCTAATAATAATAATAATAATAATAAGAAGAAGAAGAATAATGTATGGAATTTATATATCGCTGAATCTTGTAAAGCAACAAATCAAAACGCTCATATGACTTTTTTTTCTTTTTTTTAAATTATCGAGGATAATGGAATAAGCACTCACACGGGGACTGGATGTTTAAAAAAAAAAAAGCACACGAGTGCTTACTCCATTGTCCTCGAAATAAAAGAAGAAACAAATAAATAAATTGGTACATTAGGTGTAAACATAACTTTGATTGTAAAGTGTCACAAAAAGGACACACATAAACTGGACAGAACAAGAAGAAGAACATGCCATAATATGCCACATCACCTCTGCCAAGGACCCCCCCCCCCCTCCTCCCCCACTCCCTTCCCTACCCTCTCTTCTCTCTTAACTCCCTGAGGAGTTGTTGGGGAACTGCACTGAAGTTTTTTCAGGCCCTGTCTCTGGGGACAAGTCGAACCTGACAGAGCCCATCTCCTCTCCTGGTATAAGGTGCATGCTGGGTATGTTCGTGTTTCTGTAACCCATCAAACGCTGACACGAATACGTGGATCTTTAACGTGCATAACAGGTCATCACCCTGCGTGTTTACTCAATAAGGCACCAGCCGCTGTAGATAGGATTTTACGCTGACTTGGGAAACTAAGGGTCCTCCGCCAAGATTTGAACCTGCCTTTTGTAAGTTTAGGACCGTTGGGAAACTAAGGGTCCTCCTCAACCTTACTAATTCAGTGGACCCCGCCAAGATTTGAACCTGCGGTTTGTAAGTTTAGGACCGTTGGGAAACTAAGGGTCCTCCTCAACCTTACTAATTCAGTGGACACCGCCAAGATTTGAGCCTGCGGTTTGTAAGTTTAGGACCGTTAGGATGGCTAAGGTAAAGGGATGGGTAAAGTCCTTCGGATGAGACTATAAACCGAGGCCCCGTGTGCGAACGCATGCAGAACATCTTGCGCACACGTTAAATCCTGTTCCGCTTTTCGGAAGAGTAGGCCATTGTGTGCCGGTGGGAACAGATGACAAAATTTACAAAACCGCATACACACGGGGACTGGATGTAAAAAAGCACATGAGTGCTTATTCTATTATCCTCGATATAAAAAAAAAGTCATCTGAGCACTTTGATTTGTTGCTTTACAAGATTCAGTGCTATATAAATTCCATATATTATTATTATTATTTATTATATCAATTCCATACATTATTATTATTATTATTATTATTATGGGGAAGCCTGTTGGTTTACCCACTTGGCTACCGCGCCTGTCAGAAGGGCTGTCTGGAACGAGTGCGGTGTCGTTAAGTGATTGATGTCTTAAACTGGTCAGGCTCGACAGAGATAAGAACTACTACCTTCCTGGTACGAAAACTGTGTGGACTGCATGCTGCTTACCGTATTAGGTGTAAGACGTGTATTGTGTGTGTGCAGATTAAAAATTGCGTCATTCTCGCCATCAACATCAATGAATCTAAATGTCTTCCATGGCAGATACTACATCCCAGCATATCCCTCTCTCTCTCTCTGTCTCTCTCTCTGTCTCTCTCTCTGTCTCTGTCTCTCTCTATCTCTGTCCCGCTCTCTCTTATATATATATATATATATATATATATATATATATATATATATATATATAAAATATATATATATATCCCTAAGGGCGGGGACTGGATGTTAAAAAAAAAGCACATGGGTGCTTATTCATTATCCTCGAAATAAAAGAATTTGTCATTGTCATTGTCATCGTCGAACCGGGTCAAACCTAACAGATGTTCCAGGTAAAGCTCAGGAGTCCTCTTGTCATGTTCGCAGTCCCGACCGAGTTTATATTTGACATCTTTTCATTGTGGTTTTTTTGTGTGGTATTTACATCTCTATAGATATAAAGACAGTGTGCTCAGGAGTTAAACATAATTTCTGGTTACTTAAAACAGACCGGGTTTACTCAGATGAGCGCCTTGTACCTTCACCTATTTATTTATTTATTTATTTATACCACTTTAAGTCACGAGATTTCTCTGCGTGAAATCCGGGCTGCTCTCCCCGGGGAGAGCGCGTCGCCACAAGAGCAGCGCCACCCTTTTTGTTGTCTACAACTGTATTTATTTCCCTGTCAGAGTGGCTTTTTTCTAAGAATTTTCCCAGGGCTAACTCTCTTGTTGCCGTGGGTTCTTTTACGTGCGCTATCCCGTAGTCTTGAAGACCGTTGGGGGCACCACTGAAGATTTTGCAACCAGCTTCCCCCACTCCTCGTGGTTCTTTTTCTCTCTGTAGCAAGTCGTTCCACTCAAGGCCAGTCCCACTCTCTGATGTCTTCCCATCGTTTTTTCTCTGTCTGCCTCTTCGTCTCCCTCCTTGTACTGTTCCCTGTAGGACAGTCTTGGCCAGTCCACATGTTCGTATGACGTGCCCGTACCACTTTAGTTCGCGTTTCTTTCACTGAAGTCAGGAGGTCTGCATATGGTCCGATGGCGTTTTTTATTCTGGTTTTCACTTGCTCATAAAGTGATGTGATCTCTGTATGAGATACCAAGAAGTTTGCGGAAGCATCTCATCTCCATTGCTTGTATTCTTTTAATGTCTGCTGTTATGGTCCGCGTTTCACGTGCGTACAAAAAATAAGGCCATGATCAGGGAACGCGCCAGTCTGATCTTGAAGCTGATGGCGATGTTCTTGTCGTTCCAGAGAACTCTTCAGTTTGGTCATTGCAGCTGTGGTCTGCGCTATCCTGGAGAGAGAATTTCAGGTGTTCAGGTTCTTGTACCAGTTAGCGACAAAAGAACCAGTTAAGGACACCAGAAACGGGTCAGTCGAGCAACTAATACAATGCCGGGCTGTTTGCTGGTTTGGCAGCGAGACCCGTTGGCAGCGCACAATGGCGTGTGTATGTGTTGCACGTGCAGTGGGTTGCTGAGTCATAGCCAGCTGCTGGGTGCTGCTCTGCAGGCCTGAATCTGTGTCACAGAGCACAGTGGAGAGAGAGAGAGAGAGAGAGAGAGAGAGAGAGAGACAAACAGACAGACAGACAGATAGACAGACAGAGAGAGAGAGACAGAGACAGACAGAGACAGATAGACAGAGATAGAGACAGATAGACAGAGAGACAGAGACAGACAGACAGACGGAGAGAGACTATGAGGAAGGCATGTTTATGCACGAACGCGCATTTTTCCCCCATTATTTTATTAAAATATATTTTATCATCTTTAACATCTAAGTACATGTTTTCACAGACCGTTTTACT
>CM054143.1:51426162-51441162 GCA_028751875.1 Rapana venosa | reverse complement strand
GCAACACAATACAATACACCACAATACAATACACCACAATACAATACACCACAATACAATACAATACACCACAATACGATACACCACAATACAATACACCACAATACAATACATCACTACACAGTACAACACAACGCAATACGACACAACGCAATACATCATTACACAACACAATAGACTACAATACAACACACAATAAAACAATATAACACAACACAATACATCATCACACACACAACACAACACAATAGAATGCATCACAACACAACACAGTACAATACAATACAGTACAACACAACACAGTATGTGCGCGTACGTGCGTAGGTGCGTGTGTGTATGTATGCGTGCACGCGCGCGTGTGTGTGAATGACATTTTTATGTCAAGTTATCGTGGAATGTTTAAACCAATATGAAATGTAGCTTTCTTGTGTATTTCGAGATTATGATACACATCGATGTGCCTGTCAGTATTGTAATCACCCTTCATGGGATGATTAAAGTGTTTTTGACTTTGACACAATACAACACACAACAACACAATACAATACAATGCTATTCAATACATTACATCATAACACAACGCACGGCAACGCAACACAATACAGTGCAATACAATACAATACAATACAATACAATACAATACAACACAGTACAATACAATACAATACAACACAATACAATACAATTCAATACATCACAACACACAACACAACAACACAACACAATACAATACATCACAACACTCCACACGACAACGCAACACAGTGAGTACAGTACAATACAATACAGTACAGTTCAATACAATACAATACATTACAACACACCACACGACAACGCAACACAACACAATACAATACAGCACAGTTCAATACAATACAACACAATACAATACAGTACAGTACAATACAGTACAGTTCAATACAATACAACACAATACAATACAGTACAATACAGTTCAATATAATTTAACACAATACAATACAATACAGCACAGTTCAATTACAATACAATACAGTACAGTTCAATGCAATACAATACAGTACAATACAGTACAATACAGTTCAATATAATTTAATACAATACAATACAGCACAGTTCAATACAATACAATACAATACAGTACAGTTCAATGCAATACAATACAGTACAATACAGTACAATACAGTACAGTACAGTACAATACAACACAATACAATACAATACAGTACAGTACAGTACAATACAATACAATACAGTACAATACAGTACAATACACTGCACCAGCTTTGGTATATCATGGTGCGTACGACGTGCCTTAGCTCTCTCTCTCTCTCTCTTCTCACTGCCCCCCCCCCCCCTCTCTCTCTCTCTCTCTCTCCCTCTCTCTCTCTCTCTCCCTCCCTCTCTCTTCTCTCTCTCTCTCTCTCTCTCTCTCTCCTTCCATCTCTCTCTCTTCTCTCTCTTCTCTCTCTCTCTCTCATTCCATTAATATCATTCTTGTCCAGCTAGGTTCCAACACGAATAGGTCACGTGTGAACGTGCTCCTCACGATGCGCTATGTGGTACAAATATTAATGTCGCTACCAGCCCCACCTCCCCCTCTGAGCTGTGTGTGTGTGTGTGTGTGTGTCTCACTTTATTAAGAGGGCTGTCTGTCTGTCTGTCTGTCTGTCTGTCTGTCTGTTCTCTCTCTCTCTCTCTCTCTCTCTCTCTCTCTCTCTCTCTCTCTCTCTCTCAATTTTTTGCTTATTCTACCATGGTTTTAAAATCAGTTTTGCTTTGTTTCTCTTTGTCAAAGATAAAATATGTTTCTCTTTCTCTCGCTTTTTTTATTTAAAAAAAATACGTTTATTTGAATCCATTAGTTGTGATAAATAACGATAGTCTCTACTTAGGGCAAGGACCAAATGAAAATAAAAAGTATGTCAATACTTATATGTAACCCTTGAGAATAATGATTATCAATCAATCAATCAATCAATCAACCTCTGTCTCTCTGTAACCAATCAATAAACCTTTGTCTCCGTCTGTCTGTCTGTCTGTCTGCCTGCCTGCCTGCCTGCCTGTCTGTCTGTCTGTCTGTCTGTCTCTCTCTCTCTTTCTTTTCTCTCTCTCTCTCTCTCTCTCTCTCTCTTCTCTCTCTCTCTCTCTCTCTCTCTCTCTCTCTCTCTCTGCTTTAAGGGCTTTTGGTTTATTTTGGGTTTTTTACCCTCTCTAGCAGTTGTTAGCAGTGTCTGACTACTGTAGGTTTCACATTAATTTTGGTTGTTACAGCTACACTTTACGGTGTGTATTTCTTCTATTTGTTCTGTAACCCCTTTCATGTAAAGGCTACTGGCCACTTTATGAATAAACCATAATGTTCAGAGTACTCTCTCTCTCTCTCTCTCTCTCTCCGTGTGTGTGTGGCAGTTCTTACGCATTATTGATCGCATGCCCAGCCAAAGTCAGCTGGACTCTCACACATACAAGCAGGCACAGACAGACACGTAGAGATGAGTATTGTCCAGCATCGTACAGTAGACCTCACAGTGCTGCAGTCTGCATGCTATATGAAATGAAGTGAAGGGCCCTTATCTCTGAAGAAGCACGCATCATAATATTATTAGCGCAAGTTTGTTGTTGTTGTTGTTGTTATTGTTGCGCGTTCCCCAGTTTTATACACACTGGGGGGCCTCACCCAGAATATCGACTAGACACAGAGAGAGAGAGAGAGAGAGAGAGAGAGAGAGAGAGAGAGGAGAGAGAGAGAGAGAATATGGACTTGAGAGAGAAGAGAGAGAGAGAGAGACAAGCGGACAGGCAGGACTTGAGACAGAGAGAGAGAGAACTCAGGAACTCAGGATTTTAATTGTAAGGCCACCTGCCTGTATACAAGGGGGTATTCATTTTGACGAAAGAAACTTCAAACAAAACTGTAAAAAAACACAAAACCCCCCCATAGATAATCAGATTGAGAGAGAGAGAGAGGGGGGGGGGGGGTGTGGGCAGGCAGATAGACATTGACAGACAGACAGACAGAGACAGATAGACAGTCAGGACTTAAGAGAGAGGGAGAGAGAATAATTATGGACTTGAGAGAGAGAGAGAGAGAGAGAGAGAGAGAGAGAGACGACAGACAGACACACAGATACCCAGACACATAGAAGCAGACACACAGACACACAAAGACAGACAGACATACACACAGACACACATACAAAGACAGACAGACAGACAGACAAAAGAAAAGGGCAGTATCATAAACTGGAAAATCCAGCAGGACGTTTCCTCTAATAATCATTATAGATTTCCATACACACATAACGGGCTACAACAAAGCTATTCTGTATAGGCCCTTTTTTCAACACTGAATAAATATTTCATCTCTCGACATTCTACGACACATAGACAGAATAGAGCTCTCTCTCTCTCTCTCTCTCTCTCTCTCTCTCTCTCTCTCTCTCTCTCTCTCTCTCTCTCTGTCTGTCTGTCTGTCTGTCTGTCTCTCTCTCTCTCTCTCTGTCTCTCTCTCTCTCTGTCTGCCTGTCTGTTTCTGTCTGTCTCTCTCTCTCTCTGTCTTCTGTCTGTCTCTCTCTGTGTCTTTCTCTCTCTGTCTCTGTCTCCGTCTGTCTGTCTGTCTGTCTCTGCCTGTCTGTCTGTCTGTCTCTCTCTCTCTGCCTGTCTGTTTCTGTCTGTCTGTCTGTCTCTCTCTCTCTCTCTGTCTTTCTGTTTGTCTGTCTGTCTGTCTCTCTCTCTCTCTCTCTCTCTCTCTCTCTCTCTCTCTCTCTCTCTCTCTCTCTCTCTCTCTCTCTGTCTTTCTGTCTGTCTATTTCTCTCAATTGGAGAACATCTTGCGCACACGTTAAAAGCTCTTTCAGCCTTTCAGAAGAATTCATGCCTGTGGGAAAAATGAGAAAATTTACAAAACTGAATCCACACAGGGGATTGAGGTAAAAAACAAAACAAAATAAAACAACACATGAGTACTTATTTCATTATCTTCGAAATAAAGGAATAAATCAATAGATAATGAATAGATAAAATCTCTATCTCTCTTACGTTAAAACCCCTTTCCGCTTTTCGGAAGAGTAGGCCATTGTGCCAGTGGGAACGGAGGACAAAATTGACAAAACTACATACACACGGGGATTTGATGTAAAAAAGCACACGAGTGCTTATCCCGTTATCCTCGAAATAAAAATCTCTCTCTCTCTCTCTTCTCTTCTCTCTCTCTCTCTCTCTCTCTCTCTCTCTCTCTCTCTCTCTCTTCTCTCTTCTCTCTCAAATTAACTTTGCTGATGTCCTCTGCAAGACATAACCATATTTGGAACCTGTCTCACTTCCTTGACAAAGCCTTTAAGCTGAGAGAAATTGCAACATCATAGTTCATTATTATGACTCTCATATTGTTGATTGTATGTTTGTTTTTAATGTTTCTGATGATGTGGGTTTTTTTGGTTCACTTTCCCCTTCATTATGGGCTATGGCCTAATGAATAAACATCCGAATCCGAATCCGATCTCTCTCTCTCTCTGAGGAGATGGGGAAGTAGGGACAGAGCACAAGCTCTAACCACTAGGCTCCCCCACCCGCGATAGTGGCTGTCTGGCCCACAGAAAAGACATAAAACAACCTGAGTTCATCATGAGACCACAACAACAGGGACAGAAACATCAGAGACTATAATCACATCTCCAAATAGAACCAAAGAAAACGGAACTCTTTCATCTATTATCATTATGTTCTCCCCTTGTTCTTAAAAAAGCAGAGGTCATGGGGTCGACCTTGTAAGTTCAAGAGGTTCAACGCTGCTGATTGGCTGAAAGTACAGACCATGTCAGTGGAGAGATGTCTGGGATTCGCTGAGTGAACATGTAAGGAGGCGTGTGATTGGCTCTGCTGTTTATCGGGGTAATCAGGTCGAACAGAGACTTGCTGCCTAGCTAGCAAAGATTTCTTCAGCTAACCCCACTTTTGATAAAGTGGATTGCTGGTCTTGAGGTAGCCTAAGGGAATGGGTATCTAGGAAAGCGAGAAGCCACCGTTTGAATCCGAATGTTCTTCCGTCCTCTAGACCTTGACGGGTGGTCTGGGTACGTACTAATCTTTCGGATGGGATGATAAGCCTAAGTCCTGTGTGTAACGTGCATTTAGCACACGTAAGAGAACCCCCAGGAACAATAGAAGTTGTCCCTGGCAAAGTGATGTAGAGAAACGCTAGGCCTACTCTCACAGGAAAACAAATACAAGAAGATTTCTTTTGTTGTTAATAATAATAATAATAATAGTAATAATAATAATAATAATTGGAACTTATATAGCGCTATATCTTGCAAAGACAAATCAAAGCGCATGCATTCAACCTAATCTTACACAGTCATGCAATCAATGATAAATAATCAAAAGTTTAAACAAACAGATATTTACAAACATGGTGCGATGCAGAAAAAATCTATGAAATAAAATTTCGATAGATAGATGACACTGCTCTTGTGGCGACGTCCTCTTCCCAGGGAGAACAGCCTGAATTTCAGGTTTCAGGCGGAGAAAGCTTCCCTGACTGAATGAGAGTAGTGTACAATAGATCTATATAGTTTAACCCCGACAGTGTCACAACAATCAGCCATGTTGGCTTATTTGTTTACGTACGAATTCGATATATCGGAACATTCCCACATCCCGTCTGTGTCAAGTCTCTTGGCCATTTGCTTTAATAACACAGAAATGCAAAGCGGGTGGGGTCTTCCAGAAAATAAGCAACACGTGTTCCACATGGGGTTACCCTGGAGGACGTTAAGCCTTAACTTATCTCTCAGGAGTGGGGTATTTTCAGTTGAACTTGAAAACACAACCAATTTGACTTCAGGGTCGGCCCAGTGTAGATCCGACTCCAGTATCTACGGCACTGTTTTGTTGTTTATAGTATGAATCAGAATCAGAGTAAGGAGTTATAATTATATTGCCATAAAAGTCCTTAGTACTGAGTTGACATGAGGAAGTAAACTCCCAGTTCAATACATCATATTCATAATTGATCAGCGTGACTGAAAATTATGTGCATGAAAGCATGTTGCATGTTGTCTAAATTAATTGCTCTCTTTTTTTCGAAACCGGTATAAACATAATATATATTACAATCATATTGCTTAATTTGTCTATACCTTTTTATTTTATTTTATACCAGCATTTAGTCATAGATAAGTTTTCTCTTTGTTGGTCATGTAAAGTAGGCTACACACACTCATCCAGTAAGAAAATTAAACTTTTTGTTTGTTTGTTGTTGCAGTATTGACAAGTTCTGTTTTCCATCGGCATATTTGTTTATCTTTCTTTCTCTATGAGTTTGTAGGTAAAGGAAAGGTAAAGGAGTCCCATAACCTATAAGGTCGTAGGGGAGCGAGGCGTCAGAGACCTCACTTCTCTAGGGCCAGCATATTGAGGGCGGCGCCCATCTCCTCTCCCTCGCTGCTTTACCTTCCCTGACCCTAAAGAGGGCAGGTACCCATTTACAGCTGGGTGAACTGGGGGAACTGTACTGAAGCCAAGGCGCGCAAACGGTCACCCATCCAACTGGTAACCACGCTCGACGCTGCTTAACTTGGCTGGGGGAAAGCGAGTGCTCTGACCACTGAGCTATCCCGCCCCCTGAGTTTGTAGACAAAAACTAATTGTGTTTGTTGTTGTTATTATTATTATTATTATTATTATTCCTTTCCAATGGAAAAAGAGATCTATGAGGCACTCAAAAAATTAATGCGATGAAGGATAGGACTAGCCTATGCCGAACAGGAAAGAAAGACATTTTGAAGCGCATGCGCAGTGAACGAATGGAGCACGTAGTGTTACCTTTTGTGAGGACGGAAGTTAACGTTTTTCAATTTTCCTACTAAACTATGTTCGACGATGACCTCCAAAACAGCAGAGGAGGTAGCTGCTGTTTCGGAAATTGGGCAGAAATTTGATTATAGTGGAGATGCCATGCCCTCAGTACATCCCCACTCTCTCGGCCAAGTGGGCATAAGGACAGCGTTGGAGATGTTCTCCAAAGGCCAACTAGTCCCCAGGGCTGCAGCACATTAAGGACTGTGCAAGTCAAGCCTCCTAGTCAGAGAGTCATAGTCGATCACTAAAGAGTAAGCTGTAAAGTGGAATTCCATGAGTGGAAAAGCCACTGGTCATACAGCCTCTCACTTTGCTGTTGCCCCCAGCGTCAATGGTTTAATCAAGAACTGTGATAAACCCCAGGCGCTGACGGCACATAAAGTAAAAACGTCAGTCAGACCTGGATGTATTTTGTGCTTGTTCCTTTGTTTTTGGGTAGGAACATATATCAGTTGGTAATACATCATCTCTAAGCCTGGAATTCTCTGTCTGCCTGTCTGTCTGTCTGTCTCTCTGTCTGTCTCAACTTGATTGGAAATCCAAACTGGACAGGTGGATTGATTTGGTTTTTGTCGAAATCCTGTAAACGATTAAAAAACAAACAAAAAGAGGTTGCCCTGGCAACGATGATAAAGCAAGAGTCAAAAGCCAGCAAGTCCTGTCGACCCAGACACTATTTCTAATACCAGCCGGGCTAAATTCGTCTGGATGAACAAGAATCCCCTGATCGACTGGCTGTTTAAAAAAAAAAAAAGGGAGGGTTTTAGGAGGTGAAGCTGACGTCACTGATCGTGATCATATCGAATCAGACTCACTGCTGTCCGTACGTACGCGCGTGTCTCTTGTGTGTAAGGGGGTGGTGTGGGTGTGGGTGTGGACTGAGGTGGAGTTGGGGTAGGGGCGGGGGATGGAAGTGTAGGGAAAAAAGGGGAAGAGGGGATATTGTGTGTGTGGGTGGGTGGATTGGTTGAGGGGTGCGGGATATAACTCTGTGTGTGTGTTAGTTTGTGTGTGTGTGTGTGTGTGTGTGTGTGTGTGTGTGTGTGTGTGTGTGTGTGAGTGTGTGAGAGAGAGAGAGAGAGAGAGAGAGAGACAGAGAGAGAGAGAGAGAGAGACAGAGAGAGAGAGAGCGAAAGAGCGAATAAGATGTTCCAAGACTAGTATGGATGTTTGTCCCAAGACTAATATCAATGTTTGTCCCAAGACAATGAATGTACTAATGCTAATACCAAACATTGTCCCAGTACTGATATTCATTATTGTCTCAATACTAGCATCAGTTAATTGTCTCAGTACTAGCAGCCATTATGGTCCCGATACTAGCATCAATGATTGTCCCAATACTAGTATCAATTTTTGTCTGAATACCAGTCATCAACCATTGTACCAGCGCTAGTATCAGTTATTGCCAATCCCAGGTCCTCATTAATCGCTGATTGTCCAGTACTATCAGTCATCATCAGTATGTCAGCGTTCTTGCATATCAGCCATGCTGTTTCTGTCAACAATCATTATTCGTTGTCAAGCCATTATCGTGACTTCGCCCTATCCATCCTACTGTACAGGTGTGACAACTGGACCTTGACTGCAGCACTAGAAAAGAAAGTTCAAGCCAGGATGAAAAACCCAACGAGTCAGTGTGGCAAGAGAGAGAGAGAGAGAGAGAGAGAGAGAGAGAGAGAGAGAGAGAGAGAGAGAGAGAGAGAGAGAGAGAGAGAATGAATGAATCTTTATTTTTCAAGGGTAACGGAATAAGCATGCGCATACATTTTTTCATCCGGCCCTTGCCCCGATTAGGGACTATCAACATAACAGGTAAAATCTTACTACAACAGAGAGTGAGACACACACACACACACACACACACACACACACACACACACACACACACACACACACACACACACACACACACAGAAAGGATCTCCCCCCCCCCCCTCTCTCTCTTTAATCATGAAAGCTGGACGATAAGAACCCCTTCTGGCTGCTGTAAAGAGGAAGAAGCTGGCGTAGTTTGGTCACATCGCATGTCACAGCTCTCTTGCCAAGACTGTTGTCCTGCAGAAGACACTTGAGGGAGGAAGAAGCAGGGACAGACAGACAGACAGATGAAGAACTGGAGGATGCAGAACATCACAGACTGGACCGGCCTTGACATGGCTGTGTTGTGTTGCTGCTAAAGGCTGAAGACAGACAGACAGACAGACAGACTAGCCTGGAGAACACTGTCGACCAACGCGTCCACCGTGTTCACCAAACGACCATATTGGTCAAGGAACTGGTGATGATGATGATGTTGATGATGATGATGATGATGATGATGGTGGTGATGATGATGATGGTGGTGGTAATGATGATGATGATGATGGCAATGATGATGACGACGACGATGATGATGGTGGTGGTGGTGGTGATTATGATGGTGATGCTGCTGCTGCTGCTGGTGGTGGTGGTGATTATGATGATGATGATGGTGGTGGTCATCGTCGTGATTATGGTGATGAGGATGATGGTGGTGGTGGTGGTGATGATGGTGATGATGATGCTTATGATGATGATGATGATAATGATGATGCTGACGACGATGACGATGACGATGAGTCAGTAGCTATTTGTGATTGGTCCATCAATCAGAAAAGAAAGGTTTGAGCTTTTTTCCTAAATGAAGTTTGCCTTTGAAATAAAAGCTGATGGACATTCAAAGTCGCTGCCACTGTCATCCTTTCAGTGCGAGAGTCTGTGTGGCGCAAGGCTCTCTCTCTCTCTCTCTGTCTGTCTCTCTGTCTGTCTCTGTCTCTGATTCTGACTCTGTTTATGACTGCCTAAGCCTGTGTATATGTTTCTGTCTGTCTGTCTGTCTGTCTCTGTCTCTGTCTCTCTCTCTCTCTCTCTGTTTATGACTGCCTACGCCTGTGTGTCTGTCTCTGTCTGTCTGCCTGCCTCTATGTCTCTGTCTGTCTGTCTCTATCTCTCTCTGTCTGTCTCTCTGTCTGTGTTTATGACTGTCTCTGCCTAAGCCTGTGTCTCTGTTTCTGTCTGTCTGTCTGTCTGTCTGTCTGCCTGTCTGTCTGTCTCTCTTTTTATGACTGTCTCTCTCTGTCTTTCTGTCTGTCTCTGACTTTCGCTCTGTCTCTCTCCCTTTCTCTCCTTGTGTGTGTGTGCGTGCGTGCGTGCGTGCGTGTGTGTGGTGGTGTGTGTGTGTGTGTGTGTGTAGAGAGAGAGAAAATCACCTACATACTCACACTAGCCTCCCCCCCCTACCCCCGACCCCCTTACACACATGCACTGCCCTCCCTCCCCACCTCCACCTCAAACCACACACACACACACGCGCGCGCGCGCACGCATGCACGCACACACACCACGCACACACACACACGTACACACACACACACGCACGCACACACACACACGTACACACACACACACACACACACACACACACACACACACACACACACACACTGGACAGACCAGGCATAAGGCGCTGCTCATTACACGTTACCATAGAAACGACTCCAAAAGGAAAAAAAGCCATTGGCGCAGACATCGAATTAAAAAAACAAAACACACTCACACACACACACACACACACACACACACACACACACACACACACCACTCACCAAAAAAAAAACCCACCCAGAAAAAAAATCAGCAGGCTGGCTAAATTTATCTGGATGTCCAAGCTCAACTCATCGCACCATTTCGGTTTTTATAGTAAAGATCCCAGTCTGACGTCATTGATTATTGGAATGTAGTCATCAATGTACTGAGAGAGAGAGAGAGAGAGAGGGGAGAGAGAGGGGAGAGAGAGAGTGAGAGAGAGGGGGGGGTGCATGAGAGAGAGAGAGAGGAGGGTGTGTGTGTGCATGAGGAGGAGAGAAGGAGAGGGAGGGGTGCTTGAGAGAGAGAGAGAGGAGAGAGAGAGAGAGAGAGGGTGTGTGTGCATGGGAGAGAGAGAGAGAGGAGAGAGAGAGAGAGAGGGGGTGTGATGAGAGAGAGAGGGAGGGAGAGAAGAGAGAGGATAGAGAGAGAGAGAGGGGAGAGAGAGAGAGGAGTGTGTGTGCATGAGAGAGAGGGAGAAGAGAGAGGAGAGAGAGAGAGAGAGAGAGGAGGGGAGAGGAGAGAGAGAGTAATGGGGGTTTTGTGCTATAGAGATACTATAGTGTGTGTTAGGGATTGTGCAGCAGTTCCTCTCTTCTCTTCTCTCTCTCCTTTTCTTCTTCTCTCTCCTCACCTCTTGGGAGATGAAAGATGTGAGAGAGAGAAGGATTTGGGTTTTTTTGTGCTGTCGTGCTAAATAATGTTCAGGGTATGTTTATTAGAGTATGGTGTTGTGTTTCATGATAATGAGAGTGGGGTGTAGTTTTGGGAAAGTAATGCGAAGGGGGGCGGGATGTGTAATAAGTTTTTGTGTATTTTCTATATAATAACTTGTTGTGTATCGTTTAATTCATGCTCCAGCTAATCTCTCTCCTCTCTCTCTCTCTCTCTCTCTCTCTCTCTCTCTCTCTCTCTCTCTCTCTCTCTACTCTCTCTCTCGTCGTCTCTCTCTGTCCTGTCTCTCTTCTTGTCTCTCTCTGTCTCTTCTCTTCATTCTCTCACCTCTCTCTTCATTCATTATTTCATTATTTTCTTTCGTTCTGTTGGTATTGTTTGTTGGGTTGTTTTTTTTAGCTTAATCACCCGCCGTATTTTGTTGTTGTTGTTAATATTCTCCCATGTTTGTGTTTGTATCAAGACTTTAAAATCATACGCTCCTCTACACATTCTCTCTCTCTCTCTCTCTACTCTCTCTCTCTCTCCTCTCTTCTCTCTCTCTCTCTCGCTCTCTCGCTCTCTCGCTCTATCTCTCACATCCCCAGGAGGTGTGATGATATTTTAACGTCGTTATTTCTTTTTAAGTTAAAATGTCTACTTTGGATGGGGGGGGGGGGGGGGGGGTATTTTTCTTCTTATCTGGAATAGTTATTTTATGTCTTTTTTTCATTTTGATTATATTGTGTTGTTGTTCTGTTTCTTCTGCTTCGATCTGTGTTTTCTTCTACGTATACAATGTTCCTGGGGGAGGGATAGCTCAGTGGACAGAGCACTCGCTTTTCCCCCAGCTAAGGTTAAGCAGCGTCGAGCGTGGTTACCACTTGGATGGGTGACCGTTTGGGCGCCTTGGCTTCAGTACAGTCCCCCAGTTCACCAAGCTCTAAATGGGTACCTGCCCTCTTTAGGGTCAGGGAAGGTAAAGCAGCCAGGGAGATGAGATGGGCGCTGCCCTCAATATGCTGGCCCCTAGAGAAGTGAGGTCTCTGACGCCTCGATCCCCTATGACCTTTGAGGTTATGGGACACCTTTACCTTTGATACAACGCACCTAGATGTTTAGCTACTCTTATACAACTACTTCGGTTTACTCTATGCAATATCTATTTCGATGTATTTTGTGTGTAAAAATGACACGTCAGTATTGTATAGCATCTTTTTTTTTCCTTTTCGTGTTTGTGTGTGTGTGTGTGTGTGTGTGTGTGTGCATGCGTGCGTGCATGTGTGTATGTGTGTGTATGTGTGTGTGTGTTTGTTTGTATGTGTGTGTGTGTGTGTGTGCGTGCGTGTGTGTGTAAGTAAGAGAGAGAGAGCGAGAGAGAGCGAGAGCGGGTGAGAGAATCTTACACACACACACACTGCCCTCCACCCCCCCTACACACACACCATCTGCCCCGTCCCCTCACACACACACACACACTGGACAGGCCAGGCATTAAGCTCCCCTCATTACACGTTACCATAGAAACGACTCCGAGAGGGAAAAAAAAAAGCTAATGGTGCAGACATCTCTTTGAAAACAAACAAACCTTTTTGAAAGAAGCAAACAAACAAACAAAAGCAAAAACAACAACAAAACAACAGCAGCAGCAGCTGATGGCCAAATTTATCTGGATGTCCAAGCTCAACACATCCACGCCATTTTGTTTGTTTGTTTTATCGAGGGTAGTTACAATGCGAGTCTGACGTCATTGATGTGAGTGTGTGTGTGTGAAATGCTGTGTGGGTGGAGTAGGTGTGTGTGTGTGTGAGAGAGATGCTGTTTGAGGGGGTGTGGGTGGAGTAGGGTGTGGTGTGTGTGTGTGTGTGTGTGTGTGTGTGTGAAATGCTATTTGAGGGGATGTGGGTGGAGTAAGGTGTGTGTTGGTGTGTGTGTGGTGTGTGTTTGTGTGTGTGTGAAATGCTATTTGAGGGGATGTGGGTGGAGTAGGTGTGTGTGTGTGTGTGTTGTGTGTGTGTGTGTTGTGAAATGCTGTTTGAGGGGGTGTGGGTGGAGTAGGGGAGGGTGTGTAGTAGTAGTAGTTTCTTCAGTTTAACGTCCTTCCACTAAATAGTGATATCAGACGGGAGTGTGTGTGTGTGTGTGTGTGTGTGTGTGTGTGTGTGTATAGGGGGGGGGGGGGCATAGCTAACCATCGGCAATAGATAAACATAAATAAGATAAAGCGTAAACAAGAGCTTTGAAAAAGAGAGAAATAACAGCTCAAACACTAACTTTGCATATTAACTTTGCAATTTCTACAACTAAATAAAACACAATGATAGGTATCTGATAATAGGACTATGGGTTAATGACAATGCAATATCTTTTATTAAAGGGGTGTCTTTAAGTATTTGCTCTAAGCAACGACTGGGAAGACAGGTAAAAAGGTTTTTAGATCTCGACATTGTAAAAGAACGTGAGCATTGGTAATAGTTTCGCCACAGATACACGTTGCTGTTTTTGAAAATTTATATCTAAAAGAATTGAGCTTAAACCTGTAGATAAGTAAAGCAATGTTTCTATATTCATGTGAACTACGGCATTTAATATCATCAAAAGGTAATAAATGAGTTATATCATCATTCAAAAAAACACCTATATCTTGTAGTTTCTTTTTGAAGTGTTTCCAGCATGCATTTTGCAACATGCTATAGCCCTCACAGGCAGACAAAGGGACACCTATGCTTGTAAGAACCACTGTCATGCTTTGCTCCGCATTTTGCCAATCTGTCAACTTTTTCATTAAAGTAGATACTACAATGAGAAGGAATCCAGCAGAAAGTAATACTAGTGCCCTGTAACATCAGAAAATGAATCAAATGACATATCTCAGTTATGAGCTTTTGTCTCACTTTTGAACAATTTTTTTAAGCAAGTTAACACTGACTTGGAATCAACACCAAAAAGCATCTGAAAAATGTCTTTCGGAAAATCTAGAAGATGATACAAAGCCATCGAAATAGCAGACAATTCAGCTGTAAATATAGATCGATTTTTCCCAATACAAAAATGATCTCTCTACCTTCAGAGATGGGATGACAAACGCTGCACCCGCCTCATTGTTGCTCAAAAGGGAGCCATCAATGTAGATTGTTAGATGTTCTGGGTACACTAAAAGGGAGTGTGTGTGTGTGTGTGTGTGTGTGTGTGAGTGTGTGTGTGTGTGTGTGACGGGTGTGGGTGGAGTAGAGGGTGTGTGTGTGTGTGTGTGTGTGTGTGTGTGTGTGTGTTGTGTGTGTAGGTTAGTATGTGGAAACTTGCCTGTTTGCATGGGCGTCTATGAATATGTGAGGTCATATATATATATCCTTTTATTTCGAGGATAATGGAATAAGCACTCGTGCTTTTTTACATCCAGTCCCAGCGTGTATGCAGTTTTGTATATGTTGTCATCCATTCCCTCTGGCACGCAATGGCCTACTCTTCCAAAAATTGGAACAGGTTTTAGTGGGTGCACAAGATGTTCAGCGCCTTTTTGCACATGAGACCTCAGTTTACGGATAATGCCCTGTGTGTGTGTGTGTGTGTGTGTGTGTGTGTGTGTGTGTTGTGTGTGTGTGTGTGTGTGTGTGTGTGTGTTGTGTGTTTGTGTGTGTGTGTGTGACAGACAGACACAAAGAGAGAGAGAGACAGACAGACACAGAGAGAAAGAGAGAAAGAGAGAGAAAGTCAGAGAAAGAGAGAGAAAGTCAGAGAAAGAGAGAGAGAAAGAGAACAGATACTTTCTTTTTGTTCGCTCTGTTTCATAATAACTATTGCGTAGTGTTAGGAGATTCTGTGCCAGAAGTTTTCTTTGTTCTTTCTGTTCTTTTCTTTCTTTCATTTCTTTTTGTTTTTTTGTTTTTTGTTATTCAT
>CM054143.1:51321162-51418662 GCA_028751875.1 Rapana venosa | reverse complement strand
ATAGATAATGGCCAGAAACGATCACAACACGGAAATCTCACGATTGCTGAATCTCGAAGTTCTAGCCGATGAACAAGAAAAAAACCATAAACAAAGCCAAAAACTATAAAATACCTTCCATATTCGTTTATCTTTAAAATAACACACACACACACACACACACACACACACACACACACACACGCAACACACACACACATACACAACTCAGAGACTGACGGTCACACCACACCACACACACACACAAGGAAAACAGAGGAAAAAAAACACACACACAAAAAAAAGAAGACCCCCTCCACAACGCCACCCCCCCCCCCCCTCAAAAGAAAAAAGAACCCCCCCAAAAAAACCCAGACAAATAAACAAACAGAAACCCATATACACACATAAACAACACACAACACAATCAGCGGCTGTAAGATCTTTGCACTGGAACAAACAAGCATACATAATTTATATACACAAGTCCTTTGGCTAGACCTACCTTGACTCTGTCCGAAGAGCTCATGCTCAGCAAGCACGTAGCTTACATCATGGACCTATCTTCTTTCATGGACAACAGAACTCGTTAGTTTTTCCTGAAGTTTCTACCATAGAAGAGGAAATTCCCCTCAAACATTAGAAGGAGGAGGCATGCCCTTGTGTCTATGTCGTTCTAGACAGGCGCGGTTGTTGCGCGGGCGCGCGCGTTGTGTGTGTGGTGGTGGTGTGTGCTCTTTCATGGAAACAATGTGTTTTTCCTGACATTCAACCATCAGAAAGGAGCATCCCGTCTAATAAATGCGCTGCCGTGCTTGTGGTGTGGTGTGTGTGTGTGTGGTGTGTAGTGGTAGTGTGTGTGGTGTGTGTTTGGGGGGTGTGTGTGTAGTGGTGGTGTGTGTGTGTGGTTGTGTGTTTCTCGTTTCATGTGAGGATCATAGTTGTCTTGGTTCTCTGCACCGTGAACATAGTGTGGTGATGCCCTTCATGTCAATCGTGTTCTGTGCGTTTCGTATTGTTATGTGTGTGTGTGCTTTTGTGGGGTGTGTGTGTGGTGTGTATGTGTGTGTGTGTTGTGTGTTGTGGGTGACGCGTGTATGTGTTATTAATGGCAACAGGACTCATTGTTTCTCTGATGATTCTAACAGCATGACATAATTTGTGGGGTTATGCTCCTGTCAAATTAGGCAGCGTGTGTGTGTGTTGGTGGTGTGTGTTTTGCTGATGTTAATGTTGTGTGGGGTGCCTGTGTTTGGGTGTGTGGTGTGTGGGGTGTGGATCTCGTTTCATGCGAAAGTTTTTGTTTCTCTGGCGATTTAGCGACGTGAACAAATCATTAGTGGGGGTGATGCCCTCTGTCCAATCATTGAGTACTTGATGATTTGCAGAGAGAGAAAAAGTGGGGGAGGAGGAGTAGGAGATGTAGAAGGTGGTGGAAATAGTGGTGTGTTGTGTGGTGTGGTGTGTGTGAGTGTAGTGTGTGTAAGGATAGATAGATAGATAGATAGAGATGAGATGAGATGAGAGCAAGAATGAGCACTTGAGAAGAAGAGAGAGGAGAAGAAAGAAGAGCAGTGCAAAGACAAGACAGACAACAAACGACAAAGAAAAAAGAGAAAGATCAAAGGGGGCGGCTAATGGGTTTTTAATTAAAAAGGCAAAAGACAGACGAAAGAGAGCAAAGAACTAATAGGAAAGAGGATCAGACAGTTACAGAGCAGAGACAAGCACACGAACAAGACTAAAAGACCTGTATATCATTGGATACAAAGAAATTTAAATAAAGTTATGTCTTGTTACAAGAAAAAAGAGATAAATTCGTGAAGAGTAAAATAAAAAAGTTGGTAGTTATATGAAATTATTTGGATGTCGCCAGGATCTAGATAAAGTACCTAGTTTCCACAATCCACTTGGAGTATGCCTATCTACAAATGCCCATATGACTGTTCTCCAGGTGGCGCTGTGAGGGGGCGCCCTCTCTTCTGCCTCGCGGTTATTTCTTGACAAAAAGGCATACCCATTCACGATCTGGGTCCTGAGACTTACCCTGAAACAAAGGGCAATGGTCATCCACTTGAAACTTGTAAATGTTGTGTAACCTTGATTGGGAAGCAGTGGAGTTGACTTCGAGTCCTGTCCAAAATTCAATAATGAACAGAGAATAACTCCGATGATGTAAACTGAAAACCATCATAAAAAGAAAATGCACATGCTATCACACGCCTGATATGAGTTGTGGTTTGGAAGGACCAGTAAATTTGAGATTATTTGACGTTGAATTGTTAGTTGAATGGTAAAAAAAAAAGACATTCATCCTTTTTGACTACAACACGTAAACAAAACATATGGGAGTATATCCTCAGTTTTCATTGGTAATTTATGTATTATAAAGAATATTGATGTATTTAATCAGATATAAAAACTGACCTAAAAAGAGAAAAAAAATAGAAAAAAAGAAGTAATATCAACAAAAAAAAACAGGCAATCAAACAAAGGCTGGAAAGAAGTTTGATAAAAAGACATGGTTACAAGAACAAGAACAAAGTGAAAATTTAGCTTTAGACAGAACGGTAAACAAAATTCACAGACAAGTAAAAAAAACGTGTTTAGTACATCAGATCCACAGTTCTCTATAACAAATTACGTAACAAAAAAAAAGGAAAACCAAACACTAATGACAAACACCATCAAAGCATGCCCACCACAATTACACACACCCTATACCACACACAATTGATTCCAACAACAAAAAGTAGTCCATGTAAAATACACTTGGTCATAGATAATCTAGTAAAAAGGAAAGGTAATTCCCCAAACCAACGTCTGGACAGTTACCATAAACTACACCAGGTCAAATATTGAGGGCACACTTTCCCCCGCTTTACTTTGTCACGGAAGGCATACCATTCACAGTGTAACGATCATTGAACTTGAATTTGATGCTATCACATCCACCACTTTATAACATGTTAAGCACCTTATTGGAAAGCACTACTGACCTACACCTGTCCCAAACTCAAACATGACTGAAAAAACCCAAGTAAAGATGTCTAAGCACACAACAAAAGAGAGACATTTTCATAGGTGATTAACAAATTTTTTAAAGCATGTAAATTAGACATTAATAAAACATTCCAAACTCTCAGTTCACAAAAAAAAAAAGACAATTCCTTCCCATTGTATTTTTCCTTCCCATGAAAATACCACAATCATGCTGTCCACCTTCATTTTTTTTGTTTTCAATGAAGAACCTAAATCACAATAACTAACAGATTAATTCATTAAAAATTGACTAAATTGTATCAATTAAAAAAATTTTTTCATTCTTTGAACACCACTGGCACATCCAATCTCAAATTGGAAAAAGAAAACATGTTTCAGCACAAGTTTTTTTTGACAAAACTGGTAAACTAAATTCAAAATATAAAAAAACCGATGCATTTTGAGTACAGTCAGCAGTCTACATGTACTCCCCTCTCTCAACAACAATTAAACAAACAAAAAAAAAGAGAAAAAATCCAAACCAAACTGAATGACAACACACACATGCACATGCATGCACACACCGACACATACACACACACCCCTATACTCACACACACACTTGGATTCCACAACAAAAGTCAGTCCATGTAAGTACACTGGTCATAAATAATACTAGTATGAAAAATACAACAACAAAAAAAGATGCTGGTACTTTACATACAACAAGCAGTTCAAAATGACTTCAGGTACACATCCACCGGTATTTTTGGAATGCATTAGCATGCAAGCTAAACAGATCCATTTGCCCTTTGATTTGTTTGCTTTACAAGATTCAGCACTTTAAAAAAATGCAAAGACATACATACTGACCAACCACAGCGGCACACAGTGACAACAAAACCCCAAGTACAAATAGTTCAAGGCACAGGCAAAAAAAGAGAAGTTTTTATGTGACTAGTATCATATGTTTGTATCACAGAAACTGGAATCATAACAGACCGTTTAGCACTCCCAACAACAACGATATGAAGAAAATAGAGAGCAGAGGAAGACAACTCCTGCTCAACAGAAATGATCTTTTCCTCCTGAAAACCTGTCATAAAGAAGCTCCTGCTTGATAATTCTCTCTTTTCTTCATCTTTCAATGGAAGTGAAGTCTAAATCCATTCCGTCATCAGAATACTAAACGATTAATTCATCTGTAATATGGAAGAGTTGTCTTTCTTATCAAACAATTCGGAAAAAGCTGACTCTTCTTTCACTGTCAGCCATTCAGCTTTGCAGAAATTCCCAGTGTCAGCCATTTAAAAAAAATTATATCAAAGCACACATTTTACAAAAAAAACCCTTCAAAAATACAACTGAAAACAGTGCTCAGGTATGACAAATAACTACCAATCATACGTAAGGGAATCTCTGGGTATTGACATCAGTTGTTGTTTTTTAATCTCACAAAACATGACCGTATGATTATCATGTTGTTATTTCACTACATTGCTTTCCAACATCATCAGCTGTTGAGTAATTCACGTCGAAGAAATACAACATTGGTGCAAAAGCGTGTTAAACAACGACGGGATACAGGATACAGGGGACGGGATAGCCTGGTGGCTGGAGTGATGCACTCGTGATCTGCTGACCTGGGTTTAAATCTTGATCAAGAGGATTTTTCCCCTGGAGTTAACATCAGTGCCAACTCCACTCTCCCCAAAAGTCCTTCGGATGAGACTATAAGCCGCAGTCCCATGTGCGAACACACGCAGAACATCTTGCGCACATGTTAAAACCCGTTCCGCTTTTTGGAAGAGTAGGCCATTGTGTGCCGGTGGGAAGGGATGACAAAATTTACAAACCTGCATACACACGGGGGGACTGGATGAAAAAAAAGCACACAAGTGCTTAATCCATTATCCTCAAAATAAAAGAAAAAATAAATAAAAGAATAATAAAAAAAATACATGTCCATCAAATTTGGAAGAGATACTGCCACATGATTATTGTGCAAAGGGTGAGGTAAGGGGAGAAATGGGAATGGAGGGGTGGATGGGCCTGGGCATGCAGCACATCAGATCTCCTCCTGGTTTTCTTTGTTGTGCCATATATACCAGGCACCACAGTTCAGGGGCAACAACCCCCTTTTACATGTTGTTACATCTTTGAAGTACAGCCCTTGATTTAGAAATAGGGGGAAAGAAAAGATGCAGTATTCAACCTGACAGTCTTTTGGGAGGGGGGGGGGGGGTCGACAGACTTGGTGAAAATGCCTCACTGACTAGTTACAATGCCTCACTGACTAGTTACAATGCCTCACTGACTAGTTATCAATGCCTCACTGACTAGTCACAATGCCTCACTGACTAGTCACAATGCCTCACTGACTAGTTACAATGCCTCACTGACTAGTTACAATGCCTCACTGACTAGCCTCATTGACTAGTCACAATGCCTCACTGACTAGTCACAATGCCTCACTGACTAGTTACAATGCCTCACTGACTAGTTACAATGCCTCACTGACTAGTTACAATGCCTCATTGACTAGTCACAATGCCTCACTGACTAGCCTCATTGACTAGTCACAATGCCTCACTGACTAGTCACAATGCCTCACTGACTAGCCTCATTGACTAGTTACAATGCCTCATTGACTAGTCACAATGCCTCAATGACTAGTCACAATGCCTCACTGACTAGCCTCATTGACTAGTCACAATGCCTCACTGACTAGTCGCAATGCCTCACTGACTAGTCACAATGCCTCAATGACTAGTCACAATGCCTCACTGACTAGTTACAATGCCTCACTGACTAGCCTCACTGACTAGTCACAATGCCTCACTGACTAGCCTCACTGACTAGTCACAATGCCTCACTGACTAGTCACAATGTCTCACTGACTAGTTACAATGCCTCACTGACTAGTTACAATGCCTCACTGACTAGTTACAATGCTTCACTGACTAGTTACAATGCCTCACTGACTAGTTACAATGCCTCACTGACTAGTTATCAACGGCTCACTGACTAGTTACAATGCCTCACTGACTAGTTACAATGCCTCACTGACTAGTCACAATGCCTCACTGACTAGTTATAAATGGCTCACTGACTGGTTACAATGCCTCACTGACTAGTTACAATGCCTCACTGACTAGTCACAATGCCTCACTGACTAGTTATAAATTGCTCACTGACTAGATACCAGCATTGCAATCACCCCTTTGGTTAGTGGAGGATTTGTGTGCTTAAAAACCATGGAACCATTCATATCAGTGCCTCACTGACCACATACAAATACATACTGACGGATATATAAATGCAACAATGACTAGATAACAGACACCTAATGACAGATATAGATGGCTCACTGACTAGATAATAAATGCCTCTCTAAAGCAATAAAATAAATTGTAGAAACTTTACAAAATATGCCAATACAATGCCAACAAAAATTATGGTACCCTTTCCAATCAAATTCAGTCATACTCAATGCAAAAAGAATTCTGGTACCCTTTCCTATCAAATTCAGTCATACTCAATGCAAGAAGAATTCTGGTACCCTTTCCTATCAAATTCAGTCATACTCAATGCAAGAAGAATTCTGGTACCCTTTCCTATCAAATTCAGTCATACTCAATGCAAGAAGAATTCTGGTACCCTTTCCTATCAAATTCAGTCATACTCAATGCAAGAAGAATTCTGGTACCCTTTCCTATCAAATTCAGTCATACTCAATGCAAGAAGAATTCTGGTACCCTTTCCTATCAAATTCAGTCATACTCAATGCAAGAAGAATTCTGGTACCCTTTCCTATCAAATTCAGTCATACTCAAAGCAAAAAAAACAACCAAACCACTTGTACCCTTTCCCATCAAATTCAGTCACAATAAAACCAAACCAAACCAAACAAACAGAAAAAATGAAAAGAAAAAAATCCTCCAAAAGAAGTCATTTATAAATATTTTGATCCTAGCTTTCAAGCGGAGAGCACCTTTTTGAAATTAAAAAAACCCAACCAACCAACCAACTTGCTTGAACAGATCTTAAGGCACAGATCTACCGCTGTACACTCCACCGGTTTCCGTGTAAATGTCATTTTCAAAATAAGTACAAAATGCATAACTAAAAAGAGTATTCCCTGAGAAATCATGCCTGCTATTGCTTACATATTGTCACACACACGCTGAATCTCTACTCTACTGTGTGGACTACTGAGGTAGTCTGAGAACATATGGACACATGAGCTCATGTGCATTCACATGTGTGTGCACACACACACAGGCAGACACACATGTATGGACATATGCAAATGCACAGAATCCTCACCACACACACTATCAAGAACACATGAGCTTGTGTGCATGAGTGTGACCTCTCTCTCTCTCACACACCCTCCTACACACCCCCTCCTACACACACATCCCTACAACCCACCACCCCCTCCACCTATCCACACACACACCACCCACCTGCCCCCCACACACAAACACCCCCCACACCACTACACATACCCTATTCGCTACCCCCCCCCCCCCCCCCACCAACACATCCCCCCCCCCCCCCCCCCACCCCACACACACCACCCCCACCACACACACACTACCTCCCCTCCTCCCCAACACACACACCTACTTCCCCTCCCTCCCCACAACAACACACACCCCCCCTCCACACCCCCCCCCCCCCCACCCCACCCCCTCCCCCACCCCCCCCACACCACCCCCCCCCTGCCCCCCACACAAACACCCCACCCAACCATCACCACACACACTACCACTACCACCCCCCCATCCCCATCCCCACACCCCCCACCCACACACACCCCTACCTCCCCCCCCCCAACACACACACCCCCTCCTCCCCCCCACAACACACACACACCCTCCCCTCCTCCCACACACACACACACACACACAAACAACCTCCCCTCCTCCCAACACCACACCAACACCTCCACACACACACACACCCCCACCTCCCCTCTCCCACACACACACACCACACACACCTCCTCCCTCCTCCCACACACACACACCCATCCTTCCCCAACACACACACACCCCCTACCTCCCCTCCTCCCAACACACACACACACACACAAAAACCCCCCTACCTCCCTCCTCCCCAAACACACACACCCCTAACTCCCCTCCTCCCAACACACACACACACACACACACACCTACCTCCCTCCTCCCCAACACACACACACACACCCCTACCCTCCCCCCCTCCTCCCCAACACACACACACACACACACAGAAAAAACTCCCCACTACACTACACGACGCTACTACTACTATCACCATCACCATCGTCGTCATCGTCTGCTGCTACGAAGCATTCCACGGTCTGCAGTTTCTCAGCCTGCGCCTCTTTCCTGGCGCCACGCTGGGCAGCCTGCACCCTCACAAAGTGCTCCAGCAGCTCCGGGAACGGAAGGTCCTCCGTCCGGCCCCCACCTCCCCTCTCCTCTCCTTCCTCCTTTTCCTGAAAGTATTGAAGACAAGAAGAAAAGATGTAAAAAAACCATGAGAGACCTGCCAGTGTCTCAATTTCTTTCCTGTATACGCACATACACACATATACATATACTGCCTCCCCTCTCTTCTCCTTCCCCACTTTTCCTGAAAATATTGAAGACAAGAAAATATGTTTAAAAAAATTTTAAAAGTGGTGGACTCGAGGGAAAGTGCAGTATTTGTGCTTTTAGTGTCTTTCGTCATCTTTGTTATAACTGAAGGTGATGATGATGGTGATGATGATGGTAAAGGATGATGGTGATGATGATGATGATGATCTTCACCACATGGCTGCTACTGGGATTCAACCCACAAGTTCATGGACCCATGGGAACAGAGGTCAAATGCTTTATCCATTCAGCCCTGGCCTACATCTGCCTGACACCTATACAGGTTTTAATCTATTTGTGATTATTGTGCGATGACCATTCTGATGACTTTATTAGGGCAGTTTTTGGTTATTGAAAAAATACAATGTTTGAAATATTTGTTCAAACTCATGCCTGCATATACACACACACTTGCCCTATCTTTCTCTCTCTCTCTCTCTCTTACATACATACTACACACATACTGCACACACACACGCCTACACATTCATACATACACACTACACATACACTACACACACATACACACTACACATACACACTACACACACACAAACACTACTTAACTACCTACCTACACACTGCACCACACATACACACACACTACACTCACACACACTACGCCTAATAATAATAAATGGAATTTATATAACGCTATATTTTGCAAAAAACAACTCAAAGCGCTTGCATTCATCCTACTCCAACACATAACACACACACACATCCACATCCCCCCTCTCCCCCTCGCACCCCTCCCCCCACACACACAGAGCAACCCATCACACACACACTTCTAACCAGCCCTTTAATAACAATCTCTTTAAAAAAACAAACACCCAGCTGACCCGAAACCTGCGGAAGAGGCAGAAGAAGCGAAGCTGGAGGGCGGAATACAGCCCAGCCGACACTTGAGCACAGCGAAGGCCTCACTCTGAGGCAGCAGCATCAGCAGGCCGTACAGACTCTGCACCAGCTCCACGTTCCTCTCCCTCTCCAGTAGATCCAGCCGCAGATCTGAAACGTTCAGTCACTTTGAGGTTGAAGTTATTCCCCGCTGAAACTGCTTTGAAATGGCTACGGAAAATGATTACGGAAACGAAAACATATTCGGCATACATCCTGTACAAACCAAAAAAAAGAAAAGAAAAATGAGCTGCTCTGAAGTCAAGAGTGTCAGATGAGGCCAGCGGGCAGACCTCCTGCAGAGTTACAAACACAGGAGAAGACCAGGCTCTAAGCATTCCCCCCCCGATATGGATTGCAGAGAAGAGAACGGAATGAAAACAGCTCGCTGGGGCAGTACAATATCTCACCTGTCGGCATCAATATCTCACCTGTCAGCATCAATATCTCACCTGTCAGCATCAATATCTCACCTGTCAGCATCAATATCTCACCTGTCAGCATCACTGACTTTGGTGTTAGCCACCCACAATATGCACCTTGACTCGCTCACCCCACCCGGGAATCACTGTGAGACTGTAAGTACACACTGGATGATGACAAGTTTGCCCTTGTGGCTGTTTTCAACAACCTCACCATAATTATAGGCAGCCTTACTCTGACTTTCAGATTTTTTGACTCTCTTATGGAGCATGTTGTTATGTTGATAGTCTGGCACAGCTAAAGACAATCTTGACGTGAATATTTCACAACATAACAGCAGCTTAATGTAGGCCACGGTACTTAGCTTACATCAATAACTGACAAAAGTTTTTGGCCTGGGCCGGCACCCATATGAATAAAATGAGTTGGTTCCTGGTGCTTTCTTTATTTCACATTAAAAGTAACTCTACTCTGCAGCTTAAAAAACAAACCCCACAACAAACCCCAACATGAAGAAAAAAGCAATCTAGTGTCTCCTCCTACTGTTCTTTTCCCCTTGACACTGTGTTGGGCCATTGGGATACTGCACTGAAGAGTCATCTACCAGATTCCTCCATTTATTTGGGGTACTCACAGGCAAACACTGGGGACTCCAAGAGCTGCACCAGCTTGTCCATCTCCTTCAGAATGTCCAGTGTTATTTCGACGTCACGGCTGAATATCGTGTCAAGGATCATCATACAGGATACAAAGGCAATCATTCTGTCAAGCTTTACAATCCACTGTTCACATTTATTTTGTGGTGGAAGGGGAAGGACGTAAAGAAATAGCAAGCTTCTTGAAAGTATACATACATGCAAGCATGCACCCATGCATGCACTCTTACACACACACACACACACACCACACACACCCCACACACCACACACACACACACCCACAGAAATACAGAAAACCAAAATGTGGTATGTTTACTGATGCAAACACTTGCGCGCACACACACACACAGAGTAAAAAAATCAATGAAGCATGTACACTGATGCAAATATTGGTACACAACCATGTGCACACCCATGCACACACACATGCATACATGCACCAAACACACACACATGAAACACATGCACATACACCAAACACAACATACACACACTCTTCCCCTGACCTACTAATGCATGCCCAGCCACCCCTTCCTCCTTTCCATCCACCCACTCACCCACGTACACACATATATCCACCCACCCACACCCTCATGCACCCACCCACACTCCCACTCATGCACCCACCCACCCACACACCATGCACACATCCACTCACACACTCATCCACCCAATGAGTGCATGAGTGCACACACACACACCTCTGCACTCATGCACCCACCCCCTTATGTACACACACCCACAATGTATACACACCCAAAATATATACACACAAACACACACCCACTCATGTACATACACACACACACGTGCGTGCGCGCGCACACACACACACAGAGACTCAGTGACACATACACTCACACACTCTTGCACACACCCACCACACCCACAGACACAAGGATACAAATGCTTCAGCAGGAGGCAGGCGTGGGAGTAGTTCTGTGTCAGGTAGCACAGAGACAGCGTAGCCACAGGACTGTGACACCAGCATCGGTACAGACGACAGAACAGAGCACGGCTCTCCTGCACACACACACAGACAAACACATACACACACACACACACACACACACACACAAGATAGATAGACAGACAGCAGCCTTGTGAAGAGAGTAAACTATCAATACCTGCATTTTACAAGACACACTTAGCACTTTTCTCAATAGACACGCACACACACATGCATGCACACACACACATATGCATGCACGCATGCTCACACGCAAACAAGCACTCACACACACACACATGAACACACACACACATGAACGCACACGCACACATATGAAAGCACACACACACACTCAACCACACACACTCAACCACACACACACACACAAACACACATACACACACACATGAACACACACACACAATGAACGCACACGCACACACATGAAAGCACACACACACACTCAACCGCACACACACACACTCACTCACACACACACACACACACTCACTCACACAACACCCACACTCACTTACCACACACACACACACACACACACACACTCACACACGCAGAACAATCAACCCGCTCCCAACCTACCACACAAACAGCAGCCTCCCCCACCCCACCCCAACAAAACAAACCTTGGTCTTCAGCCTTTGGAGTTGTGAGCGCAGCTCAAAGAGCTCAGTGGCGGTGAGCAGGATGATGCTGAGACTGCGGACCATGCTGACGGCAAAGGTCAGGTCCTTCTCCTCCAGGACGATCTCAGCCAGGCTGCTGAAGACAGGCTCCGCTCCCAGAGACACGGCCAGATGCCTGCACAGCATTGCGTTGTATTGCATTGTACTGTCATGCCCAGTAGTGTAATAAACCGTCCAACGTTTGTTGGAGAGCTGTGAAAACCGAATGCCACGCTACATGACAAATGGGAAGACAGGATCACGAATGAAGAACTATGGAGAATGTGCAAAGTTGATGATCTGAAGTCTGTAGCTAGTAGCAATAGACTGCGCTGGTTTGGGCACGTTCAGCGGAAAGCAGACCACCACATCATAAAAAGAGCAATAAACTTCGTAGTGGATGGAAAGAGACCAAAAGGAAGACCTAGCAAGACCTGGGCTGCCTGTATTGCAGATGATCTTAGAGAAAGGGGCATAAATAAGGAGGAAGCTCAAAACAGAGAGAGATGGAGAAGGCTCATCAATGTCAAACCTCCCTTGGGAGAAACATGACAAAAAAAGGAAGAAGAAGAAGAAGAAGAAGACGTATTGTAATGTACAGAAAGGGGATGGGGGAAGGGTAAACATTTAGAAATGAAATCCGCAAACCAAGCTGTACGGCCCAAGAGAGGAGCTGGAAAGGACTTGCCATTATTTTTTTTTTTTACAGACACATCTGACGGTATAAAGCGAATGAGAGAAGAAATGAAAAAGGGAACACTTGAACCATCCAGACCTTTTATTTTATACGTTACTCTTTTATTTCGAGGATGATGGAACATGCGCTTATTTGCGTTTTGACTTGCTTGCGCTTACTTGTATGTGTGTGTGTGTATGGATGCATGCATGTGTACATGTATGCTTGTGTGTGTGTATATACATAAGCCTACATAGTTGTTCATGTGCTTACATATCTATGTACAAGCACACGCATGATTGTATGTGTATACACACACGTAAGTGTAGATGTGTGTGTGTGTGCACAAAGTCTGCCCCAACAGTGATGCGAAATGACTCACTAAGTGTTACTCAGAGATCTAGATCAGTGATGTAGAGTAACACACCTGCCAAGAAAAAGAAAAGTGCAGGTTTGCTCCTCGTTTACACCTGACCTTTAGCCCCCATCCACAGACCATGCGTGGGATGAGATGATAAACCATGATCCCGAATGTGACATGCATTCAGTGCATGTGAAAGAACCCATGGCAACAACAAAGTTGTTATTGGAAAAATTATGCAGAAGAAAGCCACTCTCACAAGGAAACAAAAGACACATGCAAGACGGGAAATTATTATTTTTCAAAAAATGTGTAGCGCTGCTCTTGCGGCCACACAGTCTCCCCAGGGAGAGCAGCCTGAATTTCTTGCAGAGAAATCTGCCGTGACTGAAAGTGGTATACAATACAGTACAATACAGTACATCATAAAAAAATGCATTGCGATACAACACAATATAATATAATTCATACATTACACATATACAATACAATATAATACAACACAATGCAAAACACAAAATGCGATATGATATACTGCAGTACACACTTTACAATACAATACAATACACACAATACAATAAAACACATCACTATACAACGCAACACGATATACAACACAAAGACTCCCTACCTGACAATGAAAGCACCTCTCTCCTCAAACAGCTGTGGCTGGCTCTGGAAAAACCTCTCCAGTTCCACAATGAGGTGAGGGAAGAATTCGTTCAGGCCCTGGCAGGTCTGCGTTATATGTCGGAGGGCTGGTGGCACTGGTTGCAACCCCTGCCCCTTCTTTCCAAACAAAGTCACGTCGATCTCCCTTCCACTTTGGTAGGTTGCAATCTCCCTCAGAACGTTCAGCGCTAGTAATACCACCTGTGAAAAAATAAAAAGTTGTGGAAGTGACTATTAAGTTGTGTGTTGTGAGAGAGGGTGGGGGGAGAGGGAAAGAGAGGGAGGGAGGGAGAGGGAGAGGGGGAGAGAGAGGGGAGAGGGAGAGAGAGAGAGAGAGAGAGAGAGAGAGAGAGAGAGAGAGAGAGAGAGAGAGAGAGAGAGAGGCAGAGAGAGAGAGAGGGGAAAGACAGAGAGAAAGAAGGAGAGACAGAGCGATACACACACACACAGAGTGAATGTATGTGTACACATGTGAGTGTGCACCAGTTTCATTTCAACTGTATCGAGATTGTGTGTGTGCACGCGATGTGTGTGTGTGGTGTGTGTGTGTGTTATCTGCACAGAATTTGCCTTACTCTTCCCCAGAGAAAGCTTGTTGGGGGCAGTGCATACTGTAATCCCGCCCCCCCCCCCCCATCCCGTAACTTCCTCCCTGTCTGCTTGTGTGTTTGTTAGCAAATTCAAACACTGAACACACAGATTGAGTCCTTGAACCAAATGATGTGATTTCAGATCACATAACACAAAGGATAAAAACACTCATCACCTCATTTTATCAAAACTGATGGACCATGCAACATTGTCTTTGATATTAAATAAGACAGAGAACAAGTAACTGAAACAGATGTAATGTCTCCTACCTTCAAATGCACTTATTGCATTGTATCGTGTTGTATCGTATTGTTGGTATAGTATGGTTTTGTATACCCCTTTGTCGTCACAGATTTCTCTGCATGAAATTCAGACTGCTCTACCCACGTAGAGCCTGTTGCCACACGAGTATAGTTCCACCCCCTCTTTTTTTAAAGCTAATTTTCCTGTTTGCAAGTGTCATTGTTTTCCTACGAGAGTGGCTTCTTTCTACATAATTCTGCCAGGGACAACTCTCTTGTAGCTGTAGGTTCTTTTATGAGCGCTAAATCTGTATTGCACAGGGGACCTTAACTTGACCTTAATTTATCATTTCATCCGAAATACTAGCACCTGGACCACCATTTAAGGTCTAGTCCCCCCAAAAAATTATGTTCCTTGGTGAGACCTTCAAAGATTACCAATGGTGAGATTTTGTGTATGTAGTCGTGTATGAATGAAAGGAAAAGCTCAGGCACCAATGGGAATTGAACCCTTGACTGCACCTTTTCTAGGCAGGTGCATTACCTCTTGGCCACCGATCCACCTACACATTAATATAATCAAATAATGTAAAAGTACTTACACCTTCTGATGGGTCCAACAGAGACTTTAACAGCTGATGGAAGAAAAGGGGAACATGCTGGAAAGTCTGGAAACAAACGCCAACAGAAAGGTGAGAAGACTGATGTGGAAAGATAAAAAATAAAGCATTGCCATGTATGTCACCAACACAAACATAACAAAAGCCTTAAAGCAAAACAAAAGGGGAAAAATCCTTTTAAAAAAAGGAAGACCAAACTGTGCAACTGGTCCTTAACACAAACAATTGTTCATTTAAAACCAGCCAAACAAAAAAGTACAATAAGAACACTAAAAAACCCCAACCCCAACAACTCTGAAACTAAACTACAGCACTTGTCTATCCTTAAACGGCAAATTAGGACAAAAAGAAACCTATAATTATGTAGAAATATGTAAATCAAAGGTGAAAAACACACCGCCTACAATTATGTTGTTTTAAAAAAAAAGTGGAAACCTGTATAAAGGCCACAGAAAATTATTTCTATCATTGTATGAAAAGAACACAAGTACTCATTAAAAAAAAAATCCACCAAAAAAGATCCTTTCTAGAAAGTCAGAGCTGCTTCATCAACAGCATAACCCCGTGCACAAGTGAAACAATGGTGTGTGCTGGGTACATTCACACGGGTATTTGCATACTTATGTACTTTTTAAGCATTTACATCACTTGAGAGGATCTTCTATGCACATGTTATATTCGTCTGGGGAACAGGATAGCCTGGTGGTTAGAACGTTGCACTTGCAATCTGACGGCCAGGGATCATTTCCAGGGGATTTTTCCCTTTATGTTAACATCAGTACCAACTCCACTCCTTTGAAAGTCCTTCAGATGAGACGACAAACCGAAGTCCCATGTTGAAACACATGCAGAACATCTTGTGCACATATTAAAACCTGTTCAGCCTTTCAGAAGAGTCGCCACTGCATGCATGCCGGTGGGAATGGATGACAAAATGTGCAAAATGCTATGCACACTGGTGTCGTATTCAGACATCATCCCCAAAGTCGGAAAGCAGCAACCTTAATCGTTGGCAAAAATAATTGCATTAAGCAAAAATCTCACCACTGGTGAACATCAAAGCTTTAGTCAAGAAGTGAAAAAAAAAGAAAAAAGAAAGTTCCATTCATCCATCCATCCACGCTAACACAACCCATGCATCGTCCACCATCAGAGCCCTACCTTGCTGGGCAGTTTCAGGAGCAGATGGTCAATCCACTTCAGCACGGCCACTCTGGTGTGCACTTTGGCGTGGCCAATGTACTGCAGCAGCACCTGAAGCACTGAGGTCAGCTCCAACTCTCTGATGCTGCTGCTGCTGCTGCTGGGGACGATACAGTTGAGGATATGTCACTTTCGTTCTCACTGTTACAAGTTATATACTAATAAACTCTAGGGATAAAATTGTTGCTTCACGCTTGTCTTGCTTCTAGTGTCAGGTAGCTCAGAGACATTTATTTATTTATTCTTTTATATCGAGGATAATGGAATAAGCACACATAAGCTTTTTTACATCCAGTGTAGCCACAGCTGCTTCTGGTGCGTTCTGACTGAAGGTGAAATTATTTAAGATAAAATAAGAAGAGACACCCCCTAAAAAACCCAAACCAAACCACAAAGCATTACACAGAGACAGAGAGACAGATGACACCCCCCTCCCCCCTCGGTGGATCGGTGGTCTAGAGGTAATGCGCCTGTCTAGAAAGCGAAAAGTCCGGGTCGGAAGTGGGCAGTGGTTCAAATCCCGTTTGGACCCGAAAATTTTCCCCCATTCACTAGACCTTGAGTGGTGGTCTGGGCGCTAGTCTTTCGGATGAGACGATAAACCGAGGTCCCGTGTGTTACACAAAAATTATTTATCGCACGTAAAAGAACCCACGGCAACAAGAGAGTTGTCCCTGGCAAAATTCTGTAGAAAAAAACCACTCTGATAGGGAAACAAATGCAGTTGTAGACAGAAAAAAAAAAAGGTGGCACTGCTCTGTGGCAACGCGCTCTCCCCGGGGAGAGCAGCTCGAATTTCACGCAGAGAAATCTGACGTGACTTAAAAGTGATATAAAAAAAATGTTAAATAATAAAAAAAGAAAAAAGAAAAAAGAACACATAAAAGGGCACCAAAAAAACACAACCAACCTCTCGCCAACAACTCACCAGGAGATTGTCTCAGACTGAGAGTCTGTCCCACTGTCATCTGACACGGCGTCTGGAGTCAGCAAGGAAGCCAGGTCCTCCTCCTCTGTGGACTGCACCAGGTCATACAGACAGTTGTTCAATGCCTCCCCGGCTTCTCTCACCCTGCACAGCACCAGAAAGACTGCGTTATAGTTCCCATCCAACGATTGTCTTGTATTTTTTTCTTCTTTGTTGAACGCTCACACAGCAACGACTGTTTGTCTATCAAATGAGTGAAAAGGCGTTGCGCTGCCGTTAAGCGCCTGACAAGTCAGGTCCAGTGTGTGGGACTTTTGGCAATGGAGAGAATCGTTATCTTTTAAGTCTTTCTGGAAAAAAAGGCAGGAGAATAGACCAAGAAGGCAGAAAATAGACAAGAAGGTGGTGACAGGAAGAAGAGGAACGAGGCAGAAACAAAGAGAGGGATAGAAAAGAGGGAACTCCTATCACAGAATTTCCGGATGCTATTTATATGGACAGGTCTCCAGCATCCCCACAGGGGAGGTATTTTATCTTATTGTATACTACGTTCAGTCACAGCAATTATCTCTGCATGAAATACGGGCCACTCTACCCGGGGAGAGCATGTTATAACAGCAGCAGTACCACCCATGTTTTTTGTTTGTTTGTTAAATATCCTGTTTGCATCTGTATTTGTTTACCTATCAGAGTGGCTTTTTTCTACACAATTTTGCCAGGTACAACTTGTTTGTTGCCGTGGTTCTTTTATGTGCGCTGAATGCATGTTGCACACAGGACCTTGTTTTATCATCTCATCCCAAAGACTAAAGCCAGACCACCAATCAAGGTCTAGTGGGTGTGGAAAAACTGTGTGCACAAAAGGGTACTGATTAAGCACTTCTGGATTTCTTTCATAGCCCTGATGATAACAGAAGCTGAATGAGGGCTGTCACCCAAATATCAAGATCCGTTTGAAGTCCATATTATAAGTTAGCAACCAAATACATGAACTTTTGAAACACCAAAAAGATCAATATCCACTTCAAATTCACTGATAGATAGTAAACCATGAAACAATTACTCATGCCTTCAAAATTAATATCAATCTGCAGAAGATACACTGAATGGCAAGTCACAGTAACTTTTTGTTTGTGTTTTTTAAAAATTCCATAAGGTACATGAAACCAGGCTAAGCTGAGGACACCAATCATTATGTTTAGTAATCATTATGTTTAGTCTATCATCCTTAGATTAAAATAAAAAAAAGTAAGCCCCCTCAGTATGTTTCAAGGAATTATGACCAAATATAAATAAAATGCCACACTGGCAAATTACATACCACAATGGACACTCTGAGTCCTTCCTCGTCAATCCTAAAAAACCCACCCTTACCTGGTTACCAGAAAAAAAAATTGTACATGCAAAATGCCATAGACTGTATTCACACACACACACACATTTTCAATTCCTTCCCAAAACAGACCACACACACAAAATACCTTAAACCCACTCTCTCTCCTTTTCTTTTTTGGTGGTCATCAGATGGCAACTGTATTCAGGTTCAAGGCACTTTTCTACCTAAAACTTCAGAAACACCCACTCTCTCTACCCACGTGCACTTTTTGTCGCTGTCGACGTCAAAAGCCAGACTGGGCAAGACAGCGATGAGCATGGCACCCAGGTGAGGCAACATGGTGAGCGGGGACAGGGTGCACAACTCTGTGAGCCAGGTGAGGGCGGTGGACCGGGCCAGCTCACAGTCGGTCTGGCTGTGGATGACCAGGATGTTGACCAGCGACTTGAAGTTGACCGCGTCCTTCTGGTGGCGCAGGTCCTCAAGGAACTCTGCTAGGATGTTCTGGCACCTGGGAGTTGGGGCATTGGAGAGGTTGTGGTTTAGATCTGGACTCTATATGTGTTATATAGATACATAATGGCTTGTAACCCACATGAAGTTCTCTGGTTTATTGAGGTCATAAAGTATTGGTATTGAGACTACTGTGTATATAATTATGTAGACTTTTAGTGTTCATCATATTTGGTCAGCAGTGTGGTGACCTCAATGATTCTCATAGGGTTACGGAAAAAGGAGGAGAAAGAAAAAGAAGAAGACGACGAAGAAGAAGAAGAAGCAGGAGGAGGAGGAGGAAGAGGAAAGAGTGGAGGAGAGGAGAGACAGAAGAAGAAGAAGACATACAATAAGAAGAGAGAAGAAGAAGAAGAAGAAGGACAGAAAAAGACGAAGAAGGAAGAAGAGAAAGAAGTAGAAAAAAACCCAGAAGAGGCAGAAGGAGAAGAAGAAAGGAAAGGGAAGAAGAATCAGTGGAGGAAGAAGAAATAGAAAAAGAAAGAGGAGGTGGAGGAAAAGGAAGGAGGAAAGGAGGAAGAAGAAGAAGAAAGGGAGAAGAAACAGAAGAAGATCATTGTTCTTTTTAAACTTCAAATTCTGCTAAACTACAAATGATCTATACGTCTTGGTATCTTATCTCTGTCAATAAGTATCTATCCTCTTCAATCATCACGAAGCTGGAACACAACTACCTTAATGGCGGGGGACGAAATGGTCGCATATACAAAAATCTCACCATTGGTGAACCTTAAAGCTCAAGCCGAGGAATGAGAAAGAAAACAAGTCTCCCATTTCCTGTGATGTGACTTGACCTGACTTCTTCCTAAACTCCCTGAGGAGTCATTGGAGCATTGCACTGAAATGTTTCAGGCAAGGTGACTCGAGCCATTGAACCTGGTAAAGCTCAAACCTCTTGAGGCTTCAGATTGCATGCTGAGCATCATCTGTACCACCAGCCACAGCTGTCCTAGTTTTCTTATGAAAGTCCTTCGGTAAGGCCTTGTGTGTGAATGCACTCAGAACATGCTGTGCACACGTTAAAAAACCTGTTTTGTCTTTTGGAAGAGTGGGCCATTTTGTGCTGGGAAATTAATGGATGATGAAATTGAAACATTCTTTTAAAAAACCCACATGCACAGGTGTTGTAGTTAGACACCATCCCTGAAGTCAGAATGTGGCTACCTTGAAGACAAGTGAAAACAGACATATGCACACAATCTGACCATTGGTAAACCTCAGAACTCTAGCCAAAGGAATGAAAAAAAATCAACCCTTCACCCCCCTTGTGTTTGCCCATGGTGCTCAGCTTGTTGTCTCACTAGAAGAACTTACAGGGAAATGGAATCTGAACTAATAGCAATGGTTGCATTAATTCAGGCTGAAAAGTTTCAATAAATTTGAAATATCAAATTTTTCTTTTAATCATTCAGTTCACAGCAATTAAAGAAAAAACAACAACAGATTATTAATACATGAAAATTCAAATAAAAAGTAGAAATTAAGATGTAGTAGAAATTAAACTAACAAAAATAAAAGAAATGTACAAAATCATCTGAAAATGCGATTTTTTTCTTATACAGACTTAAACTGATGCATTAACACTCGCTCACACCCACAACCCAACACACGCGTGTGCATGCATGTACACGCACAAATACACACAGAGTTCATGATAAAACTCACAGCTTGGAAGTTTGAGCATTTTCTTCTTCTAACATTTTCATCAAGCCGTCCATTAGTTCTGGAAGAAACTTCAGCATGCCACTGTCCGGTACACTGTCCAGCACTTCAATCTGAAATCAGACAGTCCTAAAAATTCATTCTGTTAATAAAGCGATAGGAAATGTATACATTTAGCCTTGGCCCAAAGCTTTGATGTGGGTTCTTGGTGTAAGCTAACCACTGTTGCCAAAATATTGTGTTGAGATTGTCTTCATCCCACTGTGGGGATGTCAGGGGGCCCTGACAGTATAAATAGCATCCCCCCCTTCTGGAAATTCTGTGCCAGGAATTCCCTCTTTTCTATCCCTCTCTTTGCTTCTGCCTTGTTCCTTTTGATGGTTTTCTTCTTCTTTTTAAAAAAAAAAGTGATTATATTCCCAGATTCATTAATACTAACATAAAAACTAAGTTGGGAGCACAAGTTTATCCACAATAATTAATGAAGAGAAAATAGGAAAAATGTGACTCTATACTCTACCCCGCTCCATTAAATTATTATTTTCTGATATGTTACATCAACCATAAACACTGCAGACAACTTCTTAGTTTCCAAAACATACGCCACACAATCACTTCTGTTCACTTCTGCAAGTTCTCAATCTCCGACATCACTATTACTTTTGTGTTCTGATCTTTGCACAACGAGTCACCTTCGTACATCAGTAGCTTCCTGGATCAGAACACTTTGATGCAACGTATATTAAATTTAAAATGATTGGGAATGTACTGAAGCCAGAGAGCCGTTTCATCCAATCGGCCAGTGCGAAGTGAAGCATGCAATATTGACAAGTTCATGAAGAGAAAATCTTTTACAATTGCCTGATTTAAATTCTGGCCCTCTGTTTCTGTCACTGTTGTTCTTTTCTGCTCAATATTTTCTGAATGGCTTCTCTGGACTTTCACAGTGCTCGCCATCTTGTTTTCAAGGTGAAGTGCAATGGTGGTAAAAGGGAAACAATGGTTGGTCAAAACTGAAGCGCTCATCCAATCCAAAATATTGACAGAAAATGGCTCTTGGTTTTACTTTCATTCAGGCTATAATATAAACAGTAGCTGCGATGATGCACCTGTTGTTCCGAAATGCAGCTTTTGCACCTGAAGCGGCACACTGCACAAACTGTTTTGCACCCAGGAGGCAAAATATGCGGGAATCCCGCAACACCGCAGCCTAGAATCAACACCGACCACTTGCTGAATGATAACGAGTCTCCTTCTGGCTTCCAAAAGAACAACAGCATCTAGTCTTCCTTTGAGCCCAACAATTCTACATATATGCTTGTATCTATCTATGTGTGTTGTCTTGCCACTTACAGCTGCAACCTCACACCCCACCAGCACTCACAGCTCAAGGCATGAACCACACATACCCAGGAAAGGATGAAGTGGCGGGACAGGATGTTGACGGAGTAGATCCTCTGTCTCAGCTGAGGCATGAAAGCCACCAGATCGAAGGATGGGCTCTCTGTCACAATGTCCTGAAGAGAAGAAAGAAAGAAACAAACCAAATAAGCCAGAAAAAAATGATATTAACCCAAAACCCATTATTTCACTCACCTTTGATTGGGATACTTATCATACATATAAAAAAAATTAAACAGGAAGCTCGCTCTTTCTCTTTCTTTCTTTCTTTCATTCTTTCTTTTTATCTCTCCCACTCTCTATCTGTATTGGCAGTCTTGGATAAAGCTTTTTGACAATGATCTATGATTTCATAGTGCTTTAAACTTGAGTGAAATAATCTTCTCTCTCTCTCTCTCTCTCTCTCTCGCTCTCTGTGTCAGTCTCATTCTTTCATTCTTTACCTCTCTCCCACTCTCCGTCTGTAAATAACTGGCTGTCTTGGAGGAAGCCTTAGAGAAAGCTTTTGGAAAATGATCTATGATTCATAACACTTTAAACATGAGTGAAATAATCTTTTCATACTTGGCATTTTTGTTTTGCTCATCATGTTTCATTTTCTATTTAGACTGAAAAATTCAGTGTTGTGCCCTAACGACTCTTCAGAGAGTCAAGGAGGAAGTCAAGTCATAGCGCATTACACTGCACTTCATAACAAAGAAAAAGTCCTTTGGATCAGACCATAACCTGGAAATCTGTGTGTGAATACTTGCACAACATCTTGTGCCTACGTTAAAGCCCATTCCACCTTTTGGAAGAGCAGGCAACTTTGTGCTGATACTACCGTATGACAATCTTTTCTTTTAAAAAATGCATGCACATGTCATGTTTAAACACTGTCTCAGGGATGGAATTCTTTAATGGTGAACTAAAAACGGTCACATACACAAAATCTCATCACTGGTGAACCTCAAAGCTCTGGCTTGAGGAACGGACCCCCCCCCCCCCCCCCCCCCCACCCCCGACCCCCCCAGCCAACCAAAGGAAAAAATCAACAACACCCAACCCTGAAGAGACAAAAGACTGACTGGTTGATTTAACTGCTCACCTTCAACAGTCTGTCCAAAACTCCAGCTGCACTCTCACTTCCTCATCAGGGTGTACCATCAACTGTGTTACAGAATATATTATATATAATTTATAAAAAGATATATATTACCCATAAAATATATATGTAAAATTCCACCCATGGGTTCCCTTCTTAACTGAAGTTCTGTGCCAAACTCCCCACAAACATGCACAACACACACACACACACACACACACACACACACACACACACACACACACACACACACACACACACACACACACACACACACACACACTCTCTCTCTCTCTCACTCTCTCTCTCTCCTCCCCCCCCCCTCTCCCTCTCTCTCACTCGTAAACACACTCACACACACATACTTGAGGAACGGGATTGTGCTCGCAATCTGATGGCCTGAGTTCTTGCTGGCGTTAACATCACTGCCAGCTCCACTCCACTAAAAGTCCTCTGAATGAAACTATAAACCCAGGTCATGTGTGCAAATACATGCAGACCATCTTGCGCACATGTTAAAACCTGTTCCTCCTTTTGGAAGAGTATGCTATAGAGCACTGGTGGGAACAGAGAACTATTATTATAACCACATGCACAGACTGATCATTTTTATTCATTCTTTTATTTCAAGGATAATGAAATAAGCACTCATATGGTCCTTTACACCAAGTCTCTGTGTGCATGCGGTTTTGACAATTTTGTTATCCATTCCCAATGGCACACAATGGCCTAATCTTCCGAAAGTGGAACAGGTTTAAACATGTGCACAAGATGTTCTGCATGTGTTCACATACAGGACCTCATTTATAGTCTCCTCTTAAGGACTTTTGGGGGCAGTAGAGTCATCACTGATTTCTCCTGGAGGAATAAAAATCTCCTTGAACAGGATTTAAATCCATGTTAGCATACTGCAGGTGTAAATTGTAATGCGCAATGCTCTAACCACTAAGCTGTTAAGTGTTATCAGACTGGATTGAATAAAAAAAGTGCAGGAGTGCTCATTCCATTATCCTCAAAATAATAAGTTAAAAAAAACGCACACACACATACAAAACACACATGTACACAACTGAAATTCTGCCAACTTGCACAACAGTTTAACACACAAGCATCACTTAATTCGTAATCACCTTGTTCAGTCCATCAAAGACTTCAGTGAAGAAGGGAAGAATGTTGAACCTGACCACCTTGACGATGTTGAAGACAGACTCACAGGCGTGGAACTGCACGCTGCTGTCCGAATGATGGAACGAAGCCAGCGCTGGGAGAATCAGTTCATGCATGTACTGGCATGCATCCTGCACATAATTATAAGTACTGTGTTTCAAATTATTGAAGCAAAGAAGGTAGAGGGATTGAAGGGGGAGGGGTAAGCCTAGTGGTTAACATATTCAACTTGTCACTTGACAGTAAGTTGAGTAACCAAGGGCTGCAGGGTTGAATGCCTGTTGCATGTTTTTTAAGGGACTTTTTGTTAGTCTCGAAGTTAACAAAATATTGATTTAGCCTCTATTTTGTTGCAAGTCTTTCAGATGAGACTAGTATTAGTGGTATGATTTATAAACTATTGTGATGTGTGTGTGTGTGTGCGCACATGCACAACATCTTGTGAAGTCCTTCGGATGAGACTATAAACCGAGGCCCCAATGTGCAAACGCATGCAGAACATCTTGCGCACAGTTAAATCCTGTTCCGCTTTTCGTAAGAGTAGGCAATTGTGTGCCGGTGGAAACAGATGACAAAATTTACAAACCGCATACACACGGGGACTGGATGTAAAAAAGCACATAAGTGCTTATCCCATTATCCTCGATATAAAAGAATAAATAAATAAATTGTGCACACATTTTTGTTTTTCATTCCTCAGCTAGAGCCAGGTTAATATTTTCCAAGAGGTAAAAAAAAAAATTCAGCGCAGCGCTCCAACAACTCAATCACTCTTGAGTTAAGGCAGTAACTGAATAACTAAGGTTCATAAATGGTGAATTTTTTGTTTGTGACCTTAAATAATTGTGGGTAAAAATGGTAGCAAAAGCAAAATCTCACCATTGGTGACCCTCGGAGCTCTGGCTAGGGAATGAAAAGAACAAAGATCACAAAGGCAATGCTCTAACCTAGGCTATCCCATCCCAATGCACACATTTAAAACCTGTTCACGATCCATCTACTTTCCTTATAAGAGAAGCTAGTGGCATGAATGATTTTATTTATTTCTTTATTTTATTCTTTTATATCAAGGATAATGGAATAAGCACATATTTGCTATTTTACATCCACTCCCTGTGATATAATATGATATAATATGAAAACACATCCACATCCAGCGATATCTTTGACCCCGAGACTCAGTGAGAAGGATGGGCTCTGTAAGAGCAACTTTCCCAAGACACAAGAAAATTTCAGCAGTTCCCTAACGACTTCTCAAGGAGTTAAGGTAGAAACTGAGTGAGTAAGGGAGAAGTTAAGACAAGTCACATCACCTGCCATGTTTATTCAAATAGTGAAAACATAAAGATTTTTTTCCCCTGTTCAAATAGAGTCACCTGACTCCACAATATGCAATACGACAGCAAAACAAAATCTGATGGAAAACTTGTATAATAAATAGCTGATTTCTAGTATTGATCTATAGATCAGATTATACTATTAACAGTCACCACTTACTGGTTTCCAGTTTACATTTACACACACACACACACAACACACAACACAACACACACACACACACACACACACACACACACACAACACACACTCATACTTCAGATGAAACTATAAACCGAAGCCCTGTGTTCGAACGCATGCAGAACATCTTGCGCACATGTTAAATCCTGTTCTGCTTTTCGGAAGAGTAGGCCATTGTGTGCCGGTGGAAACAGATGACAAAATTTACAAAACCACATACACACGGGGACTAGATGTAAAAAAGCACATGAGTGCTTATTCCATTTATCCTCGATATAAAAGAATAAATAAATAATAAATCATACACTGACACAGAGTGACACACAGCAAACAAATTATTATTATACACACATGCACACAGGTATTCTTACCTGTTGAAGTGCAATAGCCACTGTAGCCAAACCGATCAGTCCTCCTTTCCTTGTGTTAACATTCTGGGAATAGGCCAGATCCCCTCCAAACAGCTTCAGAATCTTAAAGACTTCATCATGTTGATTGGCAGACACATACTCTTCCACAATTCTGAAACAAAAAAATGGCCCCAAAGAATGAGGGGGAAAAATGAGTAAAAGTAGGTGGACCTCTTGGTTAAAGAAAAAAAAATCTATTACATTTACAACCAATAACCAAGAAAAAAAATCTATTACATTTACAACCAATCTCCTTACCCCTAACTATGAGAACTACAAAATTCAGTTTTGGGGACCGTATCAAAAGCTTTGCAGGAAAGCAGAAAACTATGCAAAAATAGAAATAGAAATTATATATAGAGCCCACTGAAGGGGAAAAAAATCAAGTGCATCACACGTGAGTTAAACGGTATAAAGTTACGGGAAAAATAAGAGTGGACATACCGTTGGATTTCTAAAGCAGCGCACTTTCGTTTTTGGTAGCATTTATCTACTAGAGCACGTCCGATTGCTGGTGGCAGAGGTGTGAAGTCCCCAGACGATACTTTTGCGCTCATGATGAATGAACTTGTTTGAGGTGGCTCGTTTTAGTTCAGTGGGTCTTCTCCGTCTCTCATTTAGAGCTACTCTCTTCGGGGGCAGAGCACATGCTGAACATTCAATATCACATGACACAATATCAGATACTCAAAGCAAACAAACTTTGATAACAATAAACAAATTCACAAAAGCGGGCTCTCTATCGCATTATACGACTTGTTAGCCTATGATGCAAACATTGTTTTAAAATTCTGAGTTTTGTTATCCAGACACAAAACTGTTTCGTCAACCCATTCGAAGTTTTTATCTGTATGCTTGTTCTCTCTTCTCTCTTTGCCCATTCTCCCCTTTCAAACCACACCTCTTACCATCATATCCCGCCCTCTCTTTCTCCACCTAGAAATTTTGTGCAGAATGTGGACTGGACGAGATCGTAGTTAATGACAATAACATGTAGGCCTAGCAAGGTGCGTGTCAAGTCAAGTCAAAATGATCTTTTTGAGGGTAATAGATTAAGTTTACACAACTTTTTCATCCTGCGTGCGCGCGCGCGCGCGCGTGTGTGTTGAATTTACAATTTAACTCGAGTTCCACTTCGTTCTGCGTCCTGCGTTTATGATTAGAACAGCAGTGATATGCCAAGACCCAGCCTTATCCAACATTTAACACATCTATTTATCAGCAAAGAGCGGGGGCGCAACCCAAGCTGTCTCCACAATTTCTGAAGATGATCACTGAAATGAGGATAAACAATGCCATGTCAACTTGACAAGTACAAGTAATTTAATACAATGGATGATTCAGACGACCAGAACACTGCATCAATAAATGTTGAAGATGAAATTCAACGGGAGTTGTCTGAATCGGACTCTGCTTCGTGCAATAGCATCAGCAACCCGTACTATGATGGCCCAAAACGACAAGAGAGCAGCGGAGATGCTACGAGTGCTCAAGTTGGGTCGGCGTCTTCAGTGTACCGGCAAGCAGGAGAAAACAACGATATGGTTATTGTGACGTTAAGCCTGGGGTATTTCAAGACATGTGTTGGGTTCCTCAGAACTCTTCAGCTGGTGAGCTTAATTTTTTTGGTTGTTTTTTTACATTTTAATTCATTTTATTTTATATTTTATTTTATTTACTTTAGTCAGACAAGTGTCATTGTCAGACTACAGCAGTACACTCAAATTAGTCAAAACAATGCAAGTTCGTTTACAATTTACTTGTATGATATTAAGTGATCTTTGAGTTTGAAAACAGCCATAGGACATTTCCCCATTTTATTTTTAATCCAATTTCATTATCAAAATAAAACATTAAAAGAAAAATGATAATAATAATTAATAAAGCATTGATAATTTTGACTGTACCATGGCAGTGCCATGTTAAAGTCAGAATCACACTTAGTTGTGTGTCATTTGTGTGATAAGCTTTAAAAAAAAAAAAAGGTGTGAACTGTGATTGTTGTGCACAATTCTAGGAAAACGAAAAGTCAATGAGGTGATTTATTAGTGCAAGTCTTGCAATTTTTAATACTTAATAATAAATAAATGTATGGAATTTATATAGCGCTGAATCTTGTAAAGCAACAAATCAAAGCGCTTAATAAGTTAATTATTGCACAGTAGGCCTAATACTAAAGAAAAAGTATAGTTTTGATTGGATAATATATATTATGTGAAACTGAAACTGTACTTAAGTCCATGAACTTGATCAGTTGATGAAGCTTTCAGTTTCATTCAATTAAATGTACTTATGTAGTCATTATGATTATATCAACATCTGTTAAATGTTTTTGCTACCTATCTGAAGCATAAATTACTATAAACACTGACTAAAGTATTATTCTATTAATTGATTGATCAAAACTAGTTTAGTAACTAATTTTGATACTACTACTAGTACACTTTCCAGCATGGAACTAGATCCAGTAAACCTGCAGGTTTTTCATTTTTAGTACTTCATCTCGGTAGTTGTTACTCTGACCTCCTTAGTATATTAAAATAGAGACAACAGGGGTATGTAAATTATTAAGGCAGAAAAGCGCTTTGCGGCACATGCACACACATTATGTATTAATCTGGCTTATGGATATTAGCCAATAAGGTCATTATGGTGACCCACCTGGATGCAAGACAACTTTGAATTTCACAATTTTGAATTGAAAGTCTAGAAAACAGTTGTACTTATAAATTCTGTAATGAACATGCATTTCAAATTTAAGTTGTGAATATTACTTTATTAGGAAAGAGAGACTTGAGCTTTTTGGGGAAAGGTAGTTAATATTTATTATTTGACTTAGGGGTTTGTATTAATCATTATGATTGGGGAGGGTGGGTGGGGGGTGGAATAGCCTACCTAGTGGTAACTTAAAGCATTCCGCATGTGATTTGATGGCTTATCGATCAGATTCCACTACTCCAAAAGTTCTTCAGATGAGACTATAAAATGAGACTCCGTGTGCAAACATCTTGCACACTCATTAAAAACTTGTTCTGCTGTAAGTTTCAGAAAAGCAGGCCATTTCAAGCTGGTAGGAACAGGTGACAATTTTGGGGGAAAACATGAACACCGATGGCTTGTTTAACATCGACCCTGAAGTCGAAATGCAGGCCTTACCTTTATGCCCAAATTATGGTGGGTAAAAATGGCCACATTAGATGATATGCAAAATCTCTCCATTGGTGAACCTAGAGTTCTACTGTTTTAACCAAGGAACAGGAAAGAAAGGGAACATTATCATGATTAGTGCCATATGATATATCTGATATCTCTCAATGGGTCACTTTGCCTTTCTTTATTTTCTGTTTTTCTGTCTTGTTTTAGTATGGTGCTAGAGCTTATCTCAAATACTTCCCATCACTAGTATACCATTATGAGTCGGTTTTATGTTCCCCCAGCTATTTCATAATATTTGACATACAATGATACACACATTGAATCAATCAATCCAAATCTAGCACTTTCTTGAGCAGTTTTTTCTGCATTGTGTGTTGGACAGGTTTTAACACTGATCACCCTTGTGTGCCTGGTATCGTCTGGACAGCGAGAAGGGGGCTTGCTGAACTTACCTTTGGGATGGCATTTCCGCATCATGTTGTTTGTTCTCGTATTGACATTCATGACGTCTCTTATCATCATCTGTGCCAACATCACCTCTGTCATCAATGTGCTTGTTGTTGAATGGACTATTGTGGTGGGTAACATTATTTTTAAGTTACATTTTTTGGGGTGTGTATTGAGACTACTGACTGTTCTGTTGATCTGAAATAAGCGATAAAATGACTAATTAGTGTGACTTTTCTCATACAACTTGTACAGTCTCTTATTTTGAGATGCTGAAGTCAAGTTAAAGTCAGTAGGAATTTCAGAGATTGATTACAAAATTACATTGATTGAACCTCTCTTAACCAAGTTTAGTTAGCAGCAACTTTTTTCCCTTCAGAAGGAAGAAGTAACATTATAATTAAACAATAATAAAGTGTGTTAATTTTTTTCTTTTAAGTAATAAATTGATATTTTATAAACTTTTAAGTATCTTATTTTGAAATCTGTTAAAAAATTTGTATTCACATGACAAATTTTTTTAAAACCATTTTCCAATTCTAATTTTTGTTTTCATTGTTTTTGCTTTTTCTTTCCTCATTTGTTTGTTTGCTTTTTTAAATTGAGTTACATTGGTTTGTTCTGCTTGCAGGATATGGTGCTGTATTCTGTGTTTGCATTTTTGTACCTTGTGGGGACGTCCCTTGTTGCCAGTGCATTTGACTTCTACCAGAAGATGAAAACTGATGTGTCTGAGCAGACTGTGCATCAACTAGCCATTGTTGTGGTAAGTTTGGTGAGAGATTGGAGTGTTTGGTGTGTGAGTGTGCGCACATGCATGCAAACGCAGCAAAACAGGATATTGTATAAAGTAGGTGATTAGATAACCCTTTGCTTGGTAAGGCTCTTTGAGCTGAAAATGTTAAGGACAATGTGCCAAACAAATACTATATTATTATTATTATTATTATTGTTGTTATTATTATTATGTGAAAGGGTGGTAATTTGCTTATCTTCCCATGCGCTCAGAGCGATGTGTGTTTCTTTTTTGGGACACACTGGCAAATTATGCGGCGCTCTGATTCGTTAGGTGGCAGTGGAAAACCGTCCATTGCATACACTTTGCCTTCGCTGTAAAATGTAGAATTTATGCAGCCTCTTTTTAGAGGCCACATCCTCCCTGTTCATACTGTACTGCCGTAGCTGAGAAGTTGTACAGAGTCGTGGCAGATCAAATATCTCCACTCTGCTACAATAATGATAATAATAATAATTACTATTATTGTTGTTGGGTTTAAAACAAAAAAATTATTATGAGTGCTGGTGTATGTAAATTATGATCACATTTGCTTGTATAGGCCTACATCTGTACTGCATTTTAGTTGGGCTGTATTTTGTTGAGTTGTATTTTGTTAAAAGGGATGTAAAGTATGTTCTTTCGAGCCAGAAGGCCCATAGAGCCGGAGCTTATCCCGGTTTCTGTAGCGTTAAGCGAACTGATGGTTTTTCACCACCCCTGTGACAGGACGCTAGTCTGTCGCCAGATACTTCCCCAGCAGAGCTGGTACCCACTAGTACACCTGGGTATGTAAGTATGTTCTTTCGAGCCAGAAGGCCCATAGAGCTGGAGCTTATCCCGGTTTCTGTAGCGTTAAGCGAACTGATGGTTTTTCACCACCCCTGTGACAGGACGCTAGTCTGTCGCCAGATACTTCCCCAGCAGAGCTGGTACCCACTTGTACACCTGGGTGGAGTGAGGAAAATAGGAGTAAAGTGTCTTTCCCAAGGGCACAACACCGAGCCGAGCGGGGATCGAACCCGCGACCTCTGGATCACGAGTTGACCACCTAAACCACTCGACCACGGTGCCTCCTAAAAGGGATGTAAAGTCACATCACTTATGACAGACCACCATTGGAATGGTATCACTGCCTGCAGTGAAAAACACAGAACCAAATGAGTGTACATAGTGCAGATAGTTTCAGTTGCTCACTACACGTGACTGAGTTGGTGAGTCATCTTGCAATTTTCTCATTGTGCATAATTCTTAATAGTTTATGATTCCCTTCACCACATGTGCCAAGAAAAGAGAGATCTGGCAATCTACACCAACTGCATATTGTAAAATGTTGATAAGGGCTTTTGATGCATGCATGCAGGAGACTTCATGTTTCTGCAGTAAATAATAATAATAATAATAATATATGGAATTTATATAGCGCTGAATCTTGTAAAAAACAAACAAATCTTGTAAAAAACAAACAAATAAACCAGTAAACCAATCCAGACATGACTTGTGGAGTGTTTCAGTGTGTACTTGATCAATCTTCTGCTGACTTCTAAGAGAAAAGTGCTGCTAGGTCTGCATGTCACTTTCCCAGGGAGGTTTAAAAAGTCCCCACCCTCAGTTCCCTTCAGGCACCAATATATAATTCAGCAATTGTTCACTTTGCCAAGATTATTCTGCAGTCAAAATTTGAGGGAGGAAGATGCAGAAGCAGACAGATGAAAACCTGGATGCAGAACATCAAAGACTGGATTAGCCTTGACATGGCTGTGTTGGTACAAAAGACTGAAGACAGACCAGTCTGGAGTAAAAGTTTCAATGAATGCATCTGTCATGTCTCTTCCCCTCCCCCCCCCTAACACCCATTTAGGTCATGGGACTGATATTTGTGAAAATGATGACTTTAAGATTCCTAGGGTTAGCCATTTGATGTCTTCATCGCTGAGCTAATTATTGTTGCCTGTGAGTGATACAAGACGCACAAATTTATGCTTTTCTCTCTTGTTTCCTCTTTCTCTGCTGTGTATTTGCAGGTGTTGGGGTATATTTGCATGGCTGCCTATGGACTGATGGCGCTTCTCAGCTACCGGTTCTGGCGTGTGCAGTATCGGCTGTATCAGCGCCGCAAGCTTCTGGAGGAGGACGAGATTGATCTTTGAGGTGCAGGGTACATCGCCTGCCCACAGCTTTAGCCAAACTGCCACAAACTTCGTTTTTCTTTCTGAACTGTGACTCTTTGATGTTGGAGGTAATCTGCTTCCTTGAAGTAATCTGCTGTCGTAATGAAATGTTATGTGACGAAGATGTTAAAAAAAAAAATCTGTTCTTTTTATATCAGGGTCAGTTATGAAAACTGTGGGTGAATGATGTCTGTGAAAGTCAACAAGTCTGGTGTGGTCATTTACTTAAAAAAATGCAGTTGTGTGGTCTAAGTGCAAGTCTTTGAGCTAAGATGATGAACTGAGGTCCTGTGTGTGCGGCATGCATTTACTGCATATGACAAGAATTCATGGGGAAAATGGAGTCCTGACAAAATTTCTGTTTAATTTATATGAAAAAGAGCACCTCCTCTCATAAGGGAACAAGTCTGACTACAGACAGTGGGAACAAAAAGATTGGGATGCTCTGCACTGAAGCTCTTTCCAAAGAGAGCAGCCCAAATTTTGCACAGAGAAATGCAGTGTTGCTGTAGATGCTGTGCAATGTAAGACAATGCAATGTCTTCCATGTTTGGCAATGGCTTTGTAAAGTTTTTCATGTGAGTATTAAGTATAGAGATACTGCACAAGAGAAGAGAGCGTTTACACCAAAACAAAGCAAACCTGTAGAAGAACAAGACCAAAGGAAAGCAAGCCTTTCTTTATGTTCACTTTTCTTTTTTAAATCTTCATTTATTTATCTATTCATTTCTTAGTAAGTTTTTCACTTTTCACTTGACTAAATATGCATGCCTAGTAGATAGATATCTAAGACAAAATGCTGATGTTAGGTTAAAGTCAAGGGCAAAGTTTTCAGAAGTATAGAGTACTAAGTGATATTTAACTTCATGCATGTGCAATGGTGTTCAGCTATAAGTAGGCCTGACATTTCTGTGCAATTTTTTCCCCACATGTTTTCTCTTCTAACATTCTGCATTCATTGAGCGCTTAATCATAATCTGGCGCCACATTTAGTGTGTGTTTTCCTCCTGTGTAGCTGTAGTTTGTCATGTGAGAATTTTTCATACAGAATGTTGCCATTGCTTAACCTTGTTGCCACCTAGGAAAATATTTAGATCAAACTTATATGTCTTTGTATTATAAAGTATATATATTTTTGAAACATTTTGGACCTTGTTACTAAATCTGTAGACTTTGTTACAAAACCCATACAAGTGTATATATTTTATGAAAGGTAGATGAATAAAGAATACAAAACTTATGATTTTTTTTTTGGGTGCAGTTTTATAATGTTCTCATTAAACCAAAGTACAATCTTAGGAGAAATCATGAAGATTTAGTTATGAGTCATGTCATCACTGTAGCAGTGAAGTGTACTCTGCAGTGCCAGTGAGTTATCTTGTTGTTGAGGTAGCCAAGGGTTAATCCCCTTGGACTTGATGCATACAGCTGTACAGCAGACAAGCCTTGGTTTTGTCGACTTATGAGAAAGACTAGCACTCAGACTACCATCCAAGAGGCTTGATGGAAAGGAGGAGAAAATTCCTACTTCAAGCATGTGTGTTTGTGTGTATGTGCGCACACACGTGCATGTGTGTGTGAGAGAGAGAAGTCTTGGGGGAAAAAATGGACTTTTGCCAGTTTTGGTTTTTGTTGTAGAAGAAACTGAGTAAACTTTGATATTGTTTCCTTTGTTTCATGAACGCTGGTAGTTGTTACTGATTTAATCATTTTCATGTTGGCGTTTGATCCTCTGTGAATTGTTTGTGGAAAAAAAAAAGTAACAAGTAGATCAAATGCTAAACCTGGTGGTTTGAGATTAATCAGATCAGCACAAGAGTTGCTTTTTATGGGTAAAATACTTGCTCCATCCATGATCAAAATATTTACATACAAATGTTGTAGAATGCTGTTTTAAAAACAGTGTTGGTATCTGTTATGTCTGAGCCAGTTATTTTTTGTTTGTTATTATTTTGATTGGTGTTAGATGTTCGTACTTTTGTGTGAACAATGACGTTCAGGTGGCAAGAATTCGGCTGGAAATGTTGTTGTTGTGGTTTTTTTCTTGTTGTGCATGATTTTAATTTTGATCTGATCATCATCATCTAGTGACCATGACATCAACTATGTTGTGAGGGTGATTCATTTTATGTGAAGAATTGTTGATATTTTGTAATTCAATTTTTATATAAACTGATCACTTTACTTACATTATTTTAGTAACTCATAGTATGTGAAAATGTTTTTTTGTTTTTGTTGTTTTAGTTTAAATCACCATCATTTGATAGAACATTTTGACAGGCAGTCACAATGTGATTGTTTAGTGATCAGTCACAAGATCGCTTTCACTCTGTATTCAGACTTTCATCTTTTTCTGTAAACTCCTTTCAACTTGTAAGTAAACTCTTCCACAAAGCTTCAGACTTGTTGGTGCCAAATCTAACATTAGCAATCTCACTTGAGAAAAATCAGTGTCAGCTGTATAAGTGTTGTTTTATTTTTCTTCTTCTGTTTCCTTTTAGCTTAAGAGCAATTAGCGTTAATTAGATGTTTTAGAAAATTGTTGTCTGGTGCTAGTTTTAATATTTTTAGCCTAAAGCGAATTTAAACTGATAATAACAATGTTTCTGATTATCGTGTTCACTTTCTTTTAGGCCATTCATGAACTGTGTTGTTTTCTATGAAACTTTGTCTTCCTTCTGGGCACAAGAGTCCGTGCTACAGCATTTTTTTTTTTTATAGCTGACATCTTTCAGCATTTTGATTTTTTTTCCACAATACTCACATTTTTCAGTAATTTAAACTTGTCAAAAATTCAGGGTTTCTGCACACCGATTTCTGTGGAGTGTAAATTATGTTTATGTATTAAAAACTATTAACAAACTTTAAAGTTGTTTATAGAGTTTACCTTTTTTTTGTTTTTTGCATAGGTAAATGATTGTGCTTGTGGCTCAAAAGTTATACCAAGCACAGTAAAAGAGAATGAAACTTCACGTGAATATATATGTTTGTACACATGCTCAGATAAGATAATGAAAGTGGTCTACTCTCTGATGTCATCCCAAGCTGATTAGAGACTTGCATGCAAAGAATGCCTGTTACCTTTTCAAGCTGAGAGTAGGTGTAAACTTGTATATACAGATTTTTGGGGGTAAGGTGGCAGACAACGAAATGTAGACATTTTCATTTATAAAGTTAAACATATCAACAGGCCACATATTTTAGCTTTAAGGATGGGCATTGGAGGTAAGAGTGGGTGGGTGGGTGGAGGTGATGTTTCTTAATATTTTGCTTTGCTTAGTTTGCTAGATTTTGAAATTTCTGCAGAGGTATATAATACAAAGATAAGCCTTCTTTGGTGGAATAGAATTTCCCCTTTGTAGGACGTGCCCTTTCTTGGGCAAGTGTGACATATATATATTTTTCAAGTAAAGGTTTTTAAACATTGTTAAGGTATATACGATTTGTTTTCCCATATCAGTTAGGGAAAGAAATATTGCACCAGTCCTCCTTGTGCACGTGTCTCCAGGGAGAGCAGCCGAATTTCATTTGCAAGAAAGGACTTAGGTTAAATGAAAGATACTGATTGTTTCAGCTTTTTTTCCCCATCTTCTTCCTCCTGTGTTCTCTTTTAAGAAGAAAAGATCAGTATGGGATTGTGTAATGTCTTGGATTGTGGCCAGAGGATGCAGCATCTTCCTCCTTGTCTTCAAGAACGAGGCTTTCAATTGTTGTTGTTGAACAACTTGAGGGTGCATGCATCACGTGCAATACTAGATGTTTTGTTTCTTTACATCCTGGCCTCTGGTTACAGGTACCTGAGTTTATGGTGAAATATCGTTTGTGTGGTTATGGGTTTTGAGGGGCAAAACTTACAAGTTTATAGGACATATTTGTATGGGTGTGCATTTTGAGGGGCAAAACTACTTTGTTATAATATGAGAACTTCACTGCACTGCATTGGAAAGAAGCAAATGTGAAGAATGATTCAGTAATGTTTTAGAACGCTAATATTTTTTTCTACATAATTTTTTAAAAAAACTTGTGGGTATGTCATTGGAACCATATTGCTGTTGTGAATGTTGTAGTGACCGGTGGCTATTTGAAAGACAAGCTTCATTTACATATACATATAACAAGAACACATGCCTGCCTTTGAGACTTGTCAATCAAGAAGAATATTCAACAACAAAATTTCATAATCTTTCCTGCGTAATCTGTTGGAAAGGAACAGTTCTTTCTCATTTTAATTTGACCTGCCATTCCAGTTGTTCAGATCTGCAGAAAATTGCATTACATCTCTTCAGGCTGTTTGCATTCTTTGAAAAAATATAGACTAGCTTCTTTGTGAACATGTAGCATTCTATGAAAAATCTGGTTTAAATTTTGAAGCTTTTTTGTGAGTATGTAGCATTCTAGTCTATGTAAAGTCTGGTCAATTGTAATTTTAAAGCTTTTTGTATGAGCCTATTGTATGCAGACAGGTCTGTGATGGATGAATGGGGAATTGTCAATTCCTAGTTAGTGATATCTCATAAGTCAAGGGAGTTGTGTCTGTTATGGATGATTGAGCCATTGTCAAATTGCTGTGGACATGATTGTAATGGAGTCAAGAAAATCTCATTAACAAGATTTGTAGAGAGCAGGGAGATGAGTTTATGTCCTCAAATTTCCACAAGGTAAAAAAAGTGATGGAAATGGAGATTAAAAAAAAAAAGATGGGAATGAAAAGTGATGGAAATGGAGATAAAAAAAAAAAAAGATGGGAATGAAGATACATCTAAGTTTTCCTTTTGGCCCAGTTGAAGATCATATACTTTCATACTTCTGTGTTGTATCTAGCTTCATGTGTTGCTGGTGTGGCAAGAATGGAGAGATGTAAAGGGACCATTCCTTTCCTTGTGCAGCAGCTGTTTTGCCAAAAGTCGGGAACAGAAAAGAAAGATGAGGTGTCTGGGTATACTTCACTCTATTTTTTAAGTATACTTTGGTCTGTTTTCTGCTGAAGGTTGATATTTGTATATTGTACATGTTGTAAGTAACTAACCCCCCCCCCCCCTTCAGTTCACATCATTGGTACTCTTTTGTTATTTACAATATCTATCATTGGTACTTCTTAGCTTTTACAATGTTTTTATCATTGGTACTATTTAGCTTTTACAATATTTATCATTGTTACTATTTGACATTTTACGGCATCCACGTGTCATAACATTCCATACCTGTGATGAAGCATTTATTTTTTATCAGTCATTGTTTAAAACCTACAGTTGTATAATGATGTGCAAAAAAGCTTTTGGAATACTGTGCTTATCCACTGTTGTGACTTAGTTCTGTTATTGTACATTGGATGTGCTCAGAGGGATCTAACCTTTGTTTTTGTTTTTTATTGTTAGTCCTGGTCATTGTACAATGGTCTTTAAAAAATAACTTTTCAATGTGTGCTTCCTAGTCAGTGTCATGTACATGTAGTCCAACATAATTATTGTCAATAATGACACAGTACACTGCTCAACGTCATGACTCACTGGTATTTCACCCAGTACTGTTTCTCAGTTAAAAATGTCTTTTTTTTAAAATGGTGAAACGGAATAAAAAATACAAATTTCACATTTTCGTTTCAAAGGACTGCAACGTATGAATGCATGTTTCTTTCGAGTGTCACATATGAGTCATCATGATGTTTTGAATGGAGCGGTGAGGTGAGGTGAGCTACTCTACCTACATTATGCTTAGTTCTCTCATGGGGGGTAGGATAGCCCAGTGGTTAGAGCTATGCACTCACAATTTGACAGCCAAGGTTCAAGCCATCACAGAGGCATTCAAGGGGATTCTACCCCTGAAATTAACATCAGTACTGACACCACTTAGTGTACTGATGTATGCTAAAAAACAAAACAGAAGTCCCAGACCTTGACACACAATTTATGGATGAATCTAGAGAACAATTCTCCTTCAGTGTAACACTTGGATGACTCCTTAGGGAATGGAGGAATGAAAAAGGGGAGAAATCTATCGCATGCATCGCCAAGTACATACGCCGCGGTACATGCATGCTCACACAGACACACACGCACGCACGCACACACCCTTCCCACACAGAACAAAAAAAGGAAACATCTGACTCAGAAGTGTCATTTAAAGTAACAGAATGTATAATTTTGTTGTAACAAAGAAGGGACAAATCAACCTGGTCCCACAATGTTATCCGATCATGCAGAGTGTTAACACTTCATGATTGTTAAATAGCTTCATTTTCTCATGTAATTCAAATACCCATGATCAATTATTAAACACCCATGATCAATTATTAAACTATCTTACCCATGATCAATTATTAAACACCCATGATCAATTATTAAACTATCTTATTATCCAACAATAAATCAAAAGATTTTTTTACAAAATAAAATCAGAAGCTGAATTGTATAAACTGTGTATTATTTTTCAAATTAATCAGCAAAACAGACTTAACGTGCGAATGGATTTCACTTAGTAAACACATTTTATCCCCAGAAAGAAAAATGTTAGTCTTTGTAGTAAAACAAATTCAAGTTTAGAAAAGATGAAGGTTAATACATAACAATTGCTTAGAACAGCCGACTGTAAAAAGTCAAATGTCAATCAAAATACTGAAAATAAACAAACGAACAAAAATCATTATGCAAACTGAAAACAAACATCCTGCAAAACGAGGAAAACTAAAATTGGAACCAATGTACAACAACAATATCATCTTGCAATCAGTATAAATCCACAAAACTTTTTCAATGCAAATGCAACGATACTGTACAGTAGTAAACAATTTTTGGAGGTAAACCAATGTGACTGAGCGAAATATTGCACAGTTTAAGTTGCCAGGACAGAATCACCCAGCACAGAACTGGACATCAGAGGAATGATCTCGCACTAAAAACAAAATGAAAGACCCCCTCCCATTTTATGACTCGAGTTGCATGCCAACAATATTAGAGGGGGAAAAAACACAACAAGAACATCCCCTACTTTCCCAGTTATTTTGATGATCAGCATAAGGATGCCAACATATTACTGATATGAACAAACACAACCATATGCAACAGACATTTGTTCTGCACACTTCATTTTGAAAGCGACCTTACCATAAGTCCTCCCCACTGTATATTTTTAAAGGACCCTCTCCCACTGTTCACTTCTCTTGTCTGAAAGAATACTACGACTTGAATTCAGTTGTGGGGAAAAAACAGTTTTCTATACTACTATTTCCTCCACAATATGAGAACAACAACAACAAAAGAACATCTCACCATTTTCTCATCCTCCCTCCTCATAATACCCCCCCCCCACCCCCCCCAAACAACAACAACCCTAAGACCACAACTCTCTACCCCCCAAAACCCCCCCCCCCCCAAATAAAAAACCCCAAACGATGCCCGATTATTAAAATAACATCTACTTGTCATGTCAGAACTTAGAATATGCCACAAAAACGCTATCTGTATACACCCCCCCCTTAAAGGTCACTTCCAACCCCCCCCCCCCCCCCTCTCCAGTATAGACCCCTGTTCAGCAGTTCAATGAATTTCAGCATGGTTTGCACAATTTTCTTTCCATTCACAACCATTCAGTCAGAAAACATTTCAAGAAAAGATATAAAAATACATGTAAATAATATATACTGCATCAGCATGTGATAGTTGATGGGGGGAAAAAAATAAACAATCCATGTCAGGCACAAAACATCAGCTTTTATATCACAGACAAAAGTAAATTCGATCATAATATAAAGTACACTAGACTCGGGATGGACGGAAATTCGCACAGATCATCTGCACAGCACAGCAAAGGCATCATAATTTACTCTACCTACGTTTAACAACATGTACGTTTTAGACTTCAAAAAATGAAGAAAAATGGAAAATTCCCTATACCAAGGTTAATGGCAATCTTGAACTATTGTGTTGTCGATATGTGCTTTCCTTGTCGCTTACTGGGTTAATAAGATGTATGGACCTAGTCCAAACATATCTGGACAATATTTTTAAATAGCTTAGCATATTTTATATTAACACATATGAAAAACAATAATTTTAATAAGAATATATTAAAAAATGAAAAATCACTTGAGATTGCACACGGAATATCTATTAATTTACTGTTTTGCATACTCATAGAGACAATATGGGGATGATCAGATTTGGAATTGTTGGTCTTGTGATTTGCAGTCTATGCATAGGCAGCCCACCTGGTGAAGGAAAGGACTATGTAAGTTTCCACGGGAAGTTTTCAGACCGGGGAAGAGTTCACATCCATTGAGCCTGTCCCCTTTACAGCAACCACCACTTTATGGCACAACAAACTGTTCTAACATGCTACAAACTTCAAAAGCTGTTAAGTCAATATTTAAGCACTGTCCTGCAATATCAAAAATACTGAACAAATCCTATAAATTCACCTGACCTGACAGGTTTTCTCCCCTGCCTTTCACCACATCCTGCCCAATTGCAAGTCACTATAAAAAATATAAAAAATCACCGTAAGAATGATTATGGTAAATTAGCTATTGAAACTTTGTAAGCAGGTTATAGAAAAAATTGAGCTAACTGTCATCAAAATTTAATGCTTCTTTCCTTCTTTCCTTTCTAGCTTGTGGAGATGTACAGAAAGTATCCACAATTTCTATAACATTACATAGATCCAAAGAGGGACACTCTATAGCCTGAGATTTGAACACAACTATCCGCCTTTCTTTTTTCAACTTGGGATGGCTGCAGATTAGAATAAATCTATTCTTTTTCTAAAGCATCATTGCAAGGTTAGCATTTTCCGCTACTTTAACACTACCATGACCTGCCTATATTTGTTGCACGGCGACTCTTGGTAGAAGTACTCTACTAATAACACAGAATGTCGACGATGTATCTAAGCCATGTTTTTTTTCTCTCTGGTATTACCGTGGAATTTCATGGTTTGAACATGTTTTCTTGTAATCTTGTTAGAAATGCTTACCTTTCAAAACTTGGATTAAGGTTTAAAAATAGAAGGAAAAAATGCTGACTCAAGTCTCCCTCCTTTTCCCTCCCCCCTTCTCACCACTTCTAGGAAGTTTGTTTAAACAGATGTCAATCTAACCACAGTTATGTCCCATCTTATTTTCAATCTGACTAATTTTCAAAGCGTGACAAATGTCTGACTGATTTCTCATGTGATCTATCCACTGAAAATACCTTTGAGCAAAACGTGTATGTACACCTTGCAGAATACTCACTGAATGGGCACACAGCATTAAATTTGAGACAACACAGCATTGTCAAAAAGAGTGATTATCAAAGAATAAAGAATTAAACAACTTATTCATGTAACTGGTTTACAAAGTGTGGCATTACTATAACACACATAAAAAAGAAAATCCTCATCATAATAAAATGTATCAAAACAGAAATTAAAAAAAAACCAAAAAAAAAAACCCCTGTAAACAAAATTCACCGTATCACAACAATATTTTTTTTCCAGAAACATTGCATAATGTAAATGTAATATATGTACATCCAGCAGTATTAACGTTTACATAAAAAACACAAGGAAAATACTTTTGTTCAGATGAACTAGTGTTCAAACACATAATCGTTGAAAAAAGCCTTTAATGAGAAGATTGAAAGGGAGGTGGGGGGAAGAAGAGCCTTTCATTAAATAACAAATCTTTGATTGCAAAAAATTGCAATTCCTAGAACTTGATACAATGTTCCAGCATGAGATATGGACATGAGAATCCTTGCCATGTCAAATGAAGCACAAAGACTGCTTTCTTCATGCCACAACATTTGATGTCTCCAGACAATCCCATGAATAGTCTTGCTCTTGCTATACAGGTGCATAAAGGCATAAAATACATACACACTCAACAAATTTACAAAACTTGCAGTACACTTGATGGAAATCATCCAACAGTCCCTCTCCTTTAACAAACTAAAACAAAACAAAAAAGGGTGGGTGGGGGGTGGGGGTGGGGGAAATAGCCATGAAAAGTCTTGCTTACTATGTGCAAAAAAATACATACTCAACAAATTTACTAAATTTCCAGCACACTTGATAGAAATCACTAAACCTTCCCTATTCCTTAACAACAACAAAAAAGGAAATAAAACAACCCCCCTCCCCTCCCCACCCATGTAAACTCCCGCCTTACAAAAACATTTTGTGTGGAATAATCCCAGACTAATAAATGTTGGGGGCCAAAGATCCATGATCAGTATGCAACTGACGTTCACAAGGTGAAAAAACGTGAACTGAGAGAAACAGATGAGCTATTCTGATTCTTCACTGTCCACGAAAATCTCCTTCAAATGAATTCTTCTCTGACACAAATGCAATCTAAAATAATTTTTTAAAACCATGTGTGTGTGTGTGTCTGTGAGTGAGAAAGTAAGGTGTGTGGACTGACTTTAAATCCATTTGCATGAATGTTCACTTATGTATTTAAGAAACTGAATATTTTGATCCAGATACTTTGTATGCAAGATGTACTACATGAAAAACATAACTGTGTCAAATTATGATCTAAACATTCTGTATGCAAGGAATACAGAAGAAAAAAAAAGTAAACCGAGTCAAAAATGTGCGTTTGAAAGTCTCTCTTCTTTCTTTGGCATAAAACACACATACACACACACACACTCATCATCAACGAACATGACAGAATTCCACAAATCGAACAAAATAATTTACCGTCATGCCCTTCTCAACTTTTTACAACTCCTTCTCCACAAGATGCCAAAATACAATCAGTTCTTGCCGAGAAATTGGCAAAAATAATAATCAGCTAATGATATGCAACGATTCGATTGTTCCAACAAGACAAGATATGATTGGTTGACATCAACCAATGAAAAGGCGTCGTCTGTGGATCACATGACTGTACAAGTACTGCTGCCTTCTTTCTGCTTGCCTCCTGCAGTCTGCACTTTGCCATTGTTGCTTCCCTGAGCGTGCTGCAATGGAAAAAAAATAAATGAAAAATATTGTGAATAAAACTTACTTCTTATACTCGTTACTGTTAAAGCTTCAGGCCTCTGTACTTAGTCCGTAATACACTCTCACCACCACAATCATCATCATACATTTATTTTGGACTAGGGTGGTAAAGAGTGTTCATAGCCTGAGCAACAGTTTAAGATAAACATACATCCTGGCAAAATGGGTCTATTAGAAAAAAAACCCAACTGAAATTACTGAAGTTTCAGGAACATCTGATTCTAATACTGAAATGCTTTAGTAATAACAATTCAACTTTTGTTAAGATAAAAACATATACATTCCTTGAAGAATTGTCAAACCGTACTTTACTTAAAGACTTCAAATTTTTGGAATGATCAAATTCGACTTACATGCCTCAAATGTTTTTAATAATTCTGGAATTTGAAGTTGTTTCAAACTATTTAAAAACGGATAAAGAAAATGACAATGAAAAAAAGTGTTAAAAAAAGTTACTGACAGTTTGGCCTATTTACATCAAAAGTGAAATAAAGTTTACACGTTTTCTTTAACATTTTCTCAAGAATAAAAAACAAATTACAAAAAAAAAAAAAAAAACCCACACCAACAACCCTTTTTCACAGATGATTCAATGTACCCCCCATCCAGAATATGCAGATAGTTAAACACTAGAAAAGCAAAATTCAAAAGCATAAATATTTGCCGATATTGTTACAGTTTTAATCTACACATCTTGATTTCAACCATGAATAAAAAGCAATGGCATCTGATGCTCTGAAACCAAACAATGCAGACTTTGTGTTTTCTGCATAATAACTAATCTACTGCATTTTATTTATTCAAAAAACTAAGAAAACAAAGCGTGTTTCTTTGGTGAGAAAACCATGGCTGTCTACATGACATATGCGCACATGCATATACACATGTGCATGCATACAAACAAAACACACCCTCACACATGTGTACACCCTCATACACAAAGCGACTATGCATACGTGGACAGATAGAAAGTAAAATACACAGAAAGCGCAAATGCAATCTTTAAAACAAACAAAAAACAAACAAAAAGTATCAAAAGGAAAGGAGCATAAGCAAAAGTTAAAGCTGAAGTGATATTTCAATAATAAAAATAAAAAAAGACAAGGCAAGAAAGTTGAATAAGCAGAAGTTAAAGCGAGGATAATATTTAGAGAATAACAGAAAAAACACCCCAAGAGAAGAATGAACACACTTAAAGCAAAGGTGAGTAAGCAGAAGTTATCAAGTCCATCAGCACTATGTATGCACGACAGTCACACACTACAAGAGGGCAGATGTACCAGAAAACTACCAAGCAGGATAAATCAGATGGCCTAGGAAAAAACTGCATAAGTCAATTAAGAATGCATACTACTTGAGCAGTTTTTGCCCTGGCCATCCAAAAAATGCTCCTTCTGCTCTATGTCACACACACACCACACACACACACACACACACACACACACACCACAGAGTCATGGAGAACAGTGAAAACTCAATACACATGAACCCTACATGAATTACTCAAACAGGTACACCACTATACACATTTCATCACTCAAAACACCCACAGTATATGATACAAAACATGCTGTACACAGAGATATTCAATGCTTTTTTTTTTTGGGAGGGGGGGGTATTGCATGAAACAGATGAGCAAACCAATAGCAAAAACAAAAAGTTTGAGCTTCAAGGATCGAAGCTGCAACCTTATGCTTTCTCAGCAGAATAATTATTCTAGATCACTGAAAATTGTGACAAAATTTGCTGATAATAAAAACAGGGATACTCATTGACTGTGTTTGCCAAGGCTCTGCGATAATCTCTACAAGATAAGCCTTGCTTATTCAGAAAGATGATTGTGGAATAATTTACCTCTTTTTTTTTAAAGAATAGCTTCTTCAAACAAAAGTTTGGAAACTTTTGAAGAAACAACAAATGGATAAACTGTAAGATCGCTTGCTTGCTTTGTAGATTGCTATTCTTGCCCTTGTTAATTTGTTTCCTTCTCTACTTGTTTGTCTGAATTGAACACATGTCGTACTGTCTTGGTTTTGCTTTATCACATAATAATGTGAGGTCTCGATTTCTTTCAATTCTTATTTTCATATTTAGTTCTTTTTAACATAAATTAACACTATCTTCTGTTTACTTTTATAAGCCAATTTTCTTGACTTTGTTTTTGAGGCCAAGTTGGAAAAAAAAAAGTGCAAACTTAAATCTTTTACCCTCAATAAAGATCACTTTGAGTTGACTTGACTCGAGACCCCAATCCATTCAGTACAGCTGGCTGAAATCTACCGATTTTCTTTCTTATCTTCTAAGTTCTCATAGAATGATGCAGACTTTGGGGTTTTCCCCTCCACATCTTCACAGATGCAGATTTGTTTCTTTGTTCTTTTCTGTCTTTCAGGTCCTCATAAATTCAGACTCACAACAGGCTGAACTTTCAGGTGTGTGCATACAGCACTAAATGAAACATGACCCTCTACAGCATCTGATGACACCGTAATGGTTTTACATGACTCAAAATACATAAGTAAAAAAAATCAAATTCAAACTGAAAAGGATACGAAGGTGATAAAAAGCGGATAAGGACCGATACTTGAATTTGAAACCAGCCATACATGTAAAACCTTAAATGAAAAAGAGGATGAACAAAAAGAAAGAAAGGCAGTCTATAGGCAACAGTGCATCCACTCATTGAAAATGTTCCAGTTGACCAAGAATAATCAGAAATGACCAAGAAGAAACAGGAAGGAGGTTTGCGTCAGAACATTCAGAGGGTATAATATACAACAGAACTTTACACTTCAACGTTAAAGGAAATATATATAATATTTTGTTCCAAAAAACTGTGCTGCACATCTATTTTCAAACAGAAAACATGCACCATCAAGAACAACATGCAGTGTGTGTGTGTGTGTGTGTGTGTCAGGGGGCCAAGTGTTCATCGTGTACAGGTGGAGAAGGAGGAGGACAAGCAGCAGGTAAGGCAACAACACCCACGGTCAGCGTGCATGCCACTACACGGTTCTAGTGCACCAGCTTACGAACTGCACCTCCTTCTTGCGCGAGAGCAAAGTCTCGATGGGAAAGTGGTGATTGGCCACCCGCTCAGGGGGCACAATCCCATTGTGCCTTTCTGCCTCAGCGGCCAAAACGCTCTCTTCCTCCCCAAAGACAAAGAGAGAGACCGTGTCCCCGTCGTTCACTTTGCCGTTGGAACTCTTGTGATCCTGCCAGCAACAGAAACCCACATCACCATGCTTCACTACTGCACAGGCATGACCGGGCCGGGTACAGCAGCTAGGGGTACCTCAGAGTCCTTGGCAGCGAATGGGGGGCTGATTCTCCTTCAGGGCCGTGGAGTGTGTATATATGACTGTATCAAAGAGCTTTCACCAATACCTAACTGTTCAGGAGGATTGTTTCAGGCTGGTCAAAGAGCTTTCACCAATACCTAACTGTTCAGGAGGATTGTTTCAGGCTGGAAAGTCATGTTTTTATTGGGATTCTGCCAAAAGTTTTATGTTGAGGATGGTCTTTTCGGTCTCTTTTTTTTTTCATGTCTTGTGGAAAGCCTGCATTAATTTCCATCAAAAAGTTTCTCAAGCCCTAAGAATGATGTCTTTTAGCCTTGGATTCAATCTAGTCTTTCTTCATACTTCTGCTCACAGGTACTTCCATACAATTTTCCAGGATTTTCTCCTTTCTGTTTTCCTGTGTTTCTCTGGAATTTTCTTTTCCTGTGCCTGGGAATATCAAATACTAAATTCACACTAAAAAAATGAACTTAAATTTTCATTCATGGTGCATCCCCAGAGTCAGAATGTAGCTACCTCAATGTTGAGCAAAAACAGTCACATTCACAAAATCTATCATTGGTGAACTCTCGGAGCTCTAGCCAAGGAATAACTTAAAATTCATGGTGCACCATTTGACACAACAATACTAAATTCTTCTGTCTGCACCAAGAGATGAGACTTACATTCTGGCATTTTACATACAATCCATTCTCTAAATTAAAACTTGAATATGATATCAACTGCGTAACAATAACATATCTGACTTTAGAAATACAGCAAATACAAGTTTCACAACTGGCCAATGCAGAGATGATATAACTAATTTTATATACTAGCGCATGCACACTTTGCTTTTTAAACTTATATTCTAAAAGATAAGCCTGATGCTGTATACTTAGCAAAAAAAAAAAAAAAAAAAGCCTGAATGCTTAAGGCAGCAACATGGGAAGATTCTGACTTTTGTAACAGTGAGGTGAAACTCTTGAAAGGCAACACAGTTGAATAGAAAATCAACAGAGGTTGGGATTTATTTAGTTACAGAAAAAAAAAGTATAAGAATTGTTCTCTTTCAAGTCTGGTCTTTCTGTGAAGTGTTTTGGTCAAAGCTTAAGAAAACATATTTCTGGCTGATTTATTTTTTAAAGATTCTGTGATAATCTCTGTGACAAATAATTTCTTATTTTTAAAAAAATCACACAATTAAGATGATAGTCTCTTCTGTGTTTCTTGTTCCACACTGCGGACAAATTAAAAATACACCTGCTGTATCTACATTTCTTCGGAAAAAAATACTGTGACAAAGAAAGGGAAGGTTCCTTCATTACTAATCCATCCATATGCCTGAATTATTGAAAAGACAAGTTCAATTCTATCAATGGGCAAAAAAAAAAGGTTTGATATAGGGGGTGAAAAGAATGACATCACCTCATGTTCAGTACTATAAATGAAAAAAAACCCAAAACAGTTCGATACATGGGATGAAAAGAATGCTATCTACCTCTCTACTCTCTTCTGACCTTTGGAAACTGTTCCATTCATTAACAAAAGATGTCTACGCAAGTTGAAAATGTAGCTATGACAGTACAAGAAAAGAATACCACATCAGGAATGAAGACAGTAAGGACAGTGCAGGTACCTGTGCTTAACCATTCTACAAAGGTCACATAGCTAGGAGTGCTTAATTTCGTAAATCTGTGATAATGGTAATAGTTCTACAAATGGATCTTGCAATATTTCTGCACATAAGGAGTACACATGCAAGGGCGTATATGTGCTCAGTACAACACTGAACGGAACGGTAAATTACGGAGACACCACTTTCTCTTCAAAAATCAGGCTACAGATCATGACCAGTGCAGCATACACAATCACGGGAAGCAATTCAGACTTAGCTGATTTTTGCTGTGTCTGGGTACTGGAAATAGAGTGAAATGACCATCTGAGGACTACAGGGAGGTGGACAGCCACAGAGACAAATGGACAACCACAGAGACAAAACAGACAGCCACAGGGAACAGACAACCACAGAGACAAAACAGATAACCAAAGTGACAAAACAGACAACTACTGGGACAAAACAGACAACCACAGGGACAAAACAGACAACCACAGAGACAAAACAGACAGCCACAGAGACAAAACAGACAACCACAGAGACAAAACAGACAGCCACAGAGACAAAACAGACAGCCACAGAGACAAAACAGACAGCCACAGAGACAAAACAGACAGCCACAGAGATAAAACAGATAACCAAAGTGACAAAACAGACAACTACTGGACAAAACAGACAGCCACAGGGACAAAACAGACAACCACAGAGACAAAACAGACAGCCACAGAGACAAAACAGACAGCCACAGAGACAAAACAGACAACCACAGAGACAAAACAGACAACCACAGAGACAAAACAGACAGCCACAGAGACAAAACAGACAACCACAGGACAAAACAGACAACCACAGAGACAAAACAGACAACCACAGAGACAAAACAGACAACCACAGGACAAAACAGACAACCACAGAGACAAAACAGACAGCCACAGAGATAAAACAGACAACCACAGGGACAAAACAGACAACCACAGAGACAAAATGAGAAGAATTCGTTCCAACAACAAGACAAAATGTTCTCATGCAAAAAAGGAAGCCAGAAATGACAGTCGAGTCACAGAGAGGAGTCGATATATTTGTCTTGCTTCTGGAAAGCAAGATTTTCTCCAAACATGCAATATGGGCTAGACTACAGAAAGAGGAGAAAATGAGAGGTATGCAGAAGAGAAAGAAACAAATCAATATCAATATTAAACATACAACCCTTCATCCATGTACTCCAACTGCCCCCACAAAAAGTTACCTTGAAAGCTCTAGACCCCAGCCAAAGTCTATTTTCTAATGTTAGATTTGTTAATGCTGTACGCATGATAAAAAAAAAATTACTCTCTGAATAACTACAAACATTAGATTAAGCACATTCATAAAGCAGCAAAACATTTTCTAGTTCACTGTGGTACACTACCATCCACAACATACATAGAACAAGAACGCAACAACGGTAAAATCCAGTCCACAAGCTATCCCTTGCTTCTTATATTTACTGGTTCCGCCATGTTTGAACTATTCTTTCTTTGTTTTCATTCCATCAACAGCGTTTACAATACCTCCAGAATCTACTCTGGTCAGGAGTTCGTTAATCTTCTCTTAGGATGTTGACCATGATTGACTAAAGATGAAACAAATCCTGACAAAGAATTGAAAGCGTGTATCTACACTTACTCTCTGACACTGACTGCAACACATTTTCTTCTCAACTACGCAGCACGGTTAATATTGAATATTCTTTTTAATGATCTTTGATATTTTTATAAACAGAAAGCTGACTTCAGAAGAGTTAACTGTCATCACAAGATCAAAGTACAATTTCCTTTATCTGTTTAGCCTCGTATGATTGCATATTCACATACACACATAACTTCATGCCAGCATATAAACTGAACAAATGCATGCACTTGTCCCTGCATATATACATATACACAATACACACACACATACTCTTTCTCTCTCTCTCACACACACACAAACCAGACAACGAAAACTGATTAAATTTTACACAAAAACTAAGCAACTCCCTATTTTCTATCCTCTTCCTCCCCAACAGCACACACCCTCTCCAACATAGGCCAGAAGACAGAAGTCTGCAGGAGGAAGAGAGTACAAAGGAAGAGAAAGAGAGAGGCGGCGGTTATATGCAAAGTCAGTGGCCTGCCCACAATGCTGATAGATACACAGCACCCGGGCAGCCTTCAAACCATACTGCAGGACGCTCTCTCCAACACAAGTGAGAGTAAAGTTAACACAGGCACCGTTCAACTCAAACAAAAATAACAACCAGAAGTGAGTGAGTGAGTCTGGGGAGGGGGAAAGGGAGCTTACGCCTCTGTTTGTTTGGGAGGTATGGACTGGGGTGGCCTCTTGTTTTTCGCGCACAGCTTTTTGTGCCTTTAGCACCTGCAAACAATTAGAAGCAAAGTGAGCAGTGAGCGATATCTAAACATGGCATTAGTCTCTACCTCCGCTTGCGCAAGCCTGCAAACTACTATCCACAACCCCAACCTCCCCCCCACCCCAACAATTTAAAAAAAAAAATCTGCTTGTGCAAGCCTGCAAACTACTATCCATCCACCCCCCCCCCCCCCCCCCCCCCCCCTCCAAAACAAAAGTTTTTTTTTAATCGCAAAGTGCAACTGTAGTAGAAGATAGCGAACACAATTTTTTTCAGAACTAGGCTTTTGGTTAAGTATTTGCTATTTGTCTTACTGATCAATCAATACATCATTGTTCACATCATGTTTGTAAATACATTTGTTACAACAGCACACACAAGACACGCAATGAAAGCACACACAAAAATTCATCTAGCAACACTTTTAGGAAATAAAAAGGAGAAAAGTGACAGACGCGCTTTCAATCTAGCTGCAATATGAATTGAAAGGGAGTAACATTAAACCAGCACATATCTATTTTTTTCTGTTCTACTTTTCAACAAAACAGACTTTATTAAAAAATCAGATATTAACTGGATTTAAAAAACAAACATGTAAACAAGTCTTTCAGTCCCAATATCCAAACATTCTCATTCCATTGAATTTTCACCCAAACACAAATATCAAGACACCTTCTTCTTCTTCTTCCAAAGTCTAATTTACACAGACATAAATGCATATATGTAATCATCATTCAGGTACAAAATATAACACAAACATGTACATTTCTATACAAACACACCTACACACATCATACATCAATACAACCCTACATACATCCAAAGAATATTCACAATTCTTTCAGTCGTGAAAGTTTATACACTGACAGACAGACATTCCTACATGTCTTCAACAGCACACAGTACAGCTAAAGAGAATGTTAAGTTTAAAGAAAAACAAATGGAAAGGGAAAGAAGCAGAATTAAAACTAAGGTCTAGCTCCTATAGAACTAGACAGCAAGCACATTTCATATCTGAACACATGAAATAAAATGGAATTTACCAATGGTCCACTTTTGAATAGTGTGTGTGAGTGTGTGTGTGCCTGTGTGCATGCCTGTATGCATGCGTGTGTGTGTGTCTGTGTGAATGTATGCACACACTAACAAGCGCCAGTATGTACCTGAGTAAACGATTCACAAGTGTGCCTGTTGTGCACCTGTAATGGTATAGTAATACTTCCAACTGCTAGTGAAGAGATCACTGATTGAGAGAGAGTGAGAGAGAGAGAGTGTGAGAGACAGAGAGAGAGAGAGAGACAGAGAGAGAGAGAAGGTGAGGGATGGAGGGAGGGAGAGAGAGACAGATACAGGACCCCGGCACTCAAAATAGTTTTCCATACAAGATGTAAACAGATGTACACAGCCTTTCCCAAAAGTTTTGAGAGCAAGACTTGGAGAAGAATGAGAGAGCGAGAGCAGAGAGAGAGAGAGAGAGAGAGAGAGCGAGAGCGAGAGAGAGAGAGAGTGGGAAAAAAGGGTCAAAACAAAAAATAAAAGAGTAGTAGCATTGTTAGTTTTAACATCAAGGCGTGAGCCCAATCTGGGAAATAGCTGGACCACTTCATCAGAAGATAACCATCAACTTTCCTAAAATACAATAACACTAACCAGACACACAGAGACAGACAGACAGACAGACAGACAGACACAAACCATTACAGTTTGTGCTAACATGTTACGGCTAAGATACACCAATCCACCAAGTTCCCGAAAATCTAACATAGTTTCCGCTATAAAATGCTGTTGTTCCTACGTAAACATGGACCCACAGATTCAACTAACCCGCAGTTTTTTTCCTCCTGAAGGTTATTCTAATCAGGTCTCCATGAAACTTCACTAACATATATTAAACACACTAGAGTTTTCAATTGAAGCATTGAAAAACATCACCGCAAACTGTGCTCTAGTCATCACAATATTTGTGATACACATAATCAAAAAGTACAAAAGCAAGAAATATTCATCAAAAAGGAAAAAAAGAAAAAAGCGTAATAATCGATCCTACCTATTTTAGTGCTAGTATTTGCAGGTTTGTAATCTATAAAGATAAAGACAAAGCCAATGCCATACTTGACTGTAAACTTTACTGGTGTTGTCTCAGAAAAACAAAATCACTACAAAGCAAAAAATATCATTATACTGGCGAAGGTTCCATGTGCACTTGCACGTTTTCAGCTTCTGCAAGCATACTAAATCGCAGCGCACACACAAATTCACAACCTATCTATCTAATCCTGTCACAGAATTTGTGTATACATGTAACAATGTGTATAAAAGACGCTTTTGAATCCTGCCTTAAAGGTACCTAAATCTCAGTGTACACATTTACAACCTATCTATCTGGCCTATCTAACCTTGGCAATACATTTCAGTACATATGTGTGTATAAGACGCTTTCTAATCCTGCCTTAAAGGCAATCACACTGTGTGTCTGAGGAAAGGCCACAGTGTTAGCATTGAATTATGTGCCTCAAATGTGACATTTGTCTAAGGGGTGTGATTGCCCTTCTGGATAGGAAACTACTGAATACATGCTCTTGCACACACATACCTGCACACACATCCAAACAAATACATATTCTTGTACACACGTACATGCACACACACAACACACACACCAATTTCTCTCTCTATCACTAGTCTCTCTCTCTGTTGCACACACACGCACGCACACACACGCAAGCACACACACACAAATACACACACATACCCCTAAAAAAAATCACCCCCGCCCCTAAAAAAAATCTCAACAAAAACCTCGCATACGCAGTAATCTACGACAACCTGCACACACAATCAACCCATAAACTGCATCATCTGCAACTTCTTACCTTACTCTACACACAAATTGCTGCACTACACTGCTTTCCGGAACAATCAAGTGAAAGATCAGGTGTCGCATTAGTATGAAAAACGAAAAGGCCACAAAATGTCAGAAGAGAGAAGAGTTAATGACGGAATTGACTGTTATGTCTAGGAAAAGTCATTAGACTGTTAAGTCAATCCATCCATCACAAGCAAGAGCTCGCTCATCTACAGCCAGTTCTCTTACATCCGACTGGGAATTTCTCTGAGCAATGAGCATCTGGAAAACAGCCACATTTCTCCTTCAGCATCCTCGCACTTTGCGACACAACATTTTCTGACCAATAGGTCAATAACGAATCCAATCTTGTTGTTTATAGCCCTGCCGACCACACAGGCCACATCAGGGCTGTCATTCAGTGATCAAGATAGTAAGCGATATGTGCAATATAAAAAACACAATGTATGAACAGTGATGCATACAGTAACAATCTAACATATTACCGCCAAATGAGTTCTTTTGGTTGTAACATCAGCTGACTTGCACATGAAACGCCAAATTCTAATCAACGACATCATGTCACATTACAAACGCATTCAGTATTTTCTTTTTGTAAATCTCGTTCAGAACAAAAAATTCTAACTGGTTTTGAAACATTCCATAGTCCGTGCATCATGCATTCACTTGAATCATCTCAGATACAAATATGGCCACTCCTCCTGCTAAAAGCACTGATCGGCTGAACATTTTTTGTTAAACCGTTTCTTTGCTTCAATACTGAGTGGTTGCACCCTTTATTCGCTAACTGGATGAACGCTTGCAACCACATTCTATGCCTAATGCGCTAATTGCTAATTGGCTGCACACTTTTAACATTTTCTATATCTAAAGTGCTGTCTGCACACTGTAAATCTTTTCTACACTGAAATTGCTAAGTCGCTGAAAACTTTAAATCTTTTTTTATATTGAAGCACTGACTGCTGAACACTTTTCATCCTTTTAATGATTAAACAAGACTCCTGGCTGATTATTCTTTACCTTATTCTATGCTTAACACACTGGCTGGCTGTGTATCATTAACCTTTTCTATGACTTATGTGCTGGCTGGCTGTGTATTATTATTAACCCTTTCTGTGTTTAAGGTGCTGGATGGATGTGCATTATAAACCCTTTCTATGCTAAAAGTTCTGGATGGTTGTGCATCAGTAACCTTTTCTAAGCTTAAAGTTCTGGCTGGCTATGCGTTATTAACCCTTTCTATGCTTAAGGGGCTGACTGAGTGTGCATTATTAACCCTTTCTATGCTTGAGGTGCTGACTGTCATTGCATTAACAGCCCTAAGGTGCTGGCTGGCCGTGTGTATTAACCACTAGACTGCCTTACCCCGGAAATTTTCCGGGGCTAAACGTGCACCCTATACGCCTACAACCCGTAAAATTTCCGGGGTGTCGAACCGAAGTAAACAAGCCTGCTTCCTTGACTACAGTTCAAGGGAAAGAACTCCAAACTTAGTGAAGGTCACTCTCCTGTTGCTTGGCAACATTCAGCTGCAAAAACCGTAGCAAAAACGATCGTTTTTTAGCTGGTATTTTGTGTTTTTATGCATGACTGTTTTGGAAGTTCGTGTTCAAAATGGCTGACACTTCTTGTTGAAGGCATAAATAACTTTACACAGCTGTAAAATTGGCAAATAAAACTGTAGATTTACCTAACAGTGATGAAAACGATCATGTATGATTCAGCTGATCGTGCATTTAAAAAAAAAAGAATGAGATTTGGCCTAGACTTATGTTTGACGTTATTGAGATCGGGAGTACTCAGAATGACAGTGGTGATAAAGAAATCGTATTTTTGGTCAATTTTTTTACATTTTAAATATATTTTTGCAGTGAAATAGCATGCTAACTAATTTGAGCTTGCCTCCAAGTAATCTACGATATATATACTGTCATTAGGCAGACTATCAGGAATATTCATGTGGTAGTTTCTGAGTAAGAGGGATATGAACATAGCAGTGGTACATAAGAATTTTATTCCCCGGCATATAGGGTGCACTTGCACTGGGCAGTTAAGAGGTTAACCCATTCTATGCTTGAAACACTGATTGGCTGTCAGCATTGACCCTATGCTTGAAACACCGACTGGCTGTCAGCATTGACCCTTTCTATGTTTGAAATGCTGGCCAGCTGTCACTATCAACCCTTTCTATGCTTAAGGTGCTGACCATTTAAAAGATGTGAACCCTTTCTATGCTCAAAGCACCAGCTGGATGTACATTTTTAACCTTTTCAATGCTTGGCCTACACAGCACACCAGAATTAGATTACATACCCTGTTTGCTCATCTGAAAGAATGTACAATACACTAAATTGTAGCCAGTTTTGGGCTATCAAAATGGGCGCTTGGATACCTTCAACTTTCCCCCCAATATTTTTCCTAAGCTGAGCTGACCAAGGTTTCAGCAGTAAGGTACAAAAGCAAGAAAGGAGCTGCCCTCAACAAGACCAACTTGAGCAGCACCTTAATAATAGCCAAGACCACAAGTCTAATGCTCTAATCATGACTGATTCCAGTCCCCAGGTTGAGAATCACTTTTGCACAGCTAGTTTCTGACTGTAATGCTCTGATGTGTCACTGACTTGTGCCGAGTGCTTGGTGCTGAAAGAGTTAAAGAGGAGAAAAATCCAAATGTGACTGATATGTAAGGCAGATAATGAGCAAGAGTGAGATCACAAACAGAAAGAAAAGTAGTGATAAAGAAAATCATACTAATGAGGACAGTTTCAGAACAGAATCTTCAGATGGTACAACAGTAAAAAAAAACCCTTCCTTACACACAAAACACCTATTCTGTTAGTTGCTTCGACAATATTCTCTACCACACTTTTACTTCAAGGTACACATGTTCTGTTAACTGTACAGATTTGATACTGATTTCATCTCCAACCAGTGCCCCCAAAACACAAGAAACTTGAGGACCCCAGCAGGAGATCAATCCGGACTAGAAATACATTGAACTGTTAAGCAGAAAGGCACCCTGTTAGAAGATCGGTACTACAATACATCCAACCTGCTGTACACCAGCCTTCTCCCTTACTTCCAACTGGGAATCCCTCTGCAGGGCAAGGGCCTGAAAAGGGCGCCCCCAACAACAACTCTGTGTCAGCACCGCCCTTCACACATTCTGGACGGTATGTAGCAACCCCTTCTACCCCACTACACATTCTAGCATGGGTTATTTTATATTTTTTATCATGCGCAGAGAAGTTTACATGCTGCTCTGACATACACAGCAAATACAGTTTTCCTGCATGCTAGGTTACAGGTCTCTATGTGAGTGCATGCATGCGTGTGAGTCAACATCCACCACATTGGCTTCTTGTTGTGGAAAAGTAAAGGTGAAATGAAAACCACATTGAGAACAGCCATGCCTGTCTTTCAACACTCACACTAAAGTATAACTGTTACCACACACACTTGTCTTACAAAGTATGAACCCTTGACACAAACACTGGTTAATCACTTTCTAGACAGGCATGTACATGCACTTCCCAACATTTTGAAAACTGTAATTTTACACTCACAACTTGGCCAAGCAACAAGACAGACAACAGGTTTGTATGCAGAACAACAGTCTTCACTTACTGAGAAATGTTTGTCAAAACTATTTTAGTACACATGACAGGTTTCAAAACATCTGTATTTTCTTTTCAATGAATACAAAACCAAAGAGTGTGAGAACTTTTATAAACTAAAACATACGTTTCTCTAAGAAACACAACAGTGTTACAGTTGTTCAGGATTAAAGCTACTTTAAAATGTCTGCTTCCTGAAGAAACTTGTCTTAACAGAGTTGTTGGGGATTACTGCCACTTCCCAGCGATAAACTAACTCCCTGATATCTCCATTCCTACTATTACTACTACTACTACTACTACTACTACTACTACCACTACTACTACAACAATCACCAACAAACAGCTTCAACAATGCTCTGTTTTGATGTATAGGTGTATCATATCAAATAGTGATGCGACGGCTTTACCTAAGATATGAATAGGCTTTCTTACCTACGGGTCTAAAAAAAGGATTTGTAAAGAATAAAGTGTTTTCTATACCATTTCATGACTTACCCTCATCCCACAACTATACCAGCCAATATACATTTTTCAGCCACAGACATTTCAGTTTTTGTTCATTTCACAGTATTTCAAAACACTGCTTCTCATTTTGTTGTTTTCAGATTAATTTATATCCAGGCATTTCGCCTTTCTAGCATTACCTTGTAAGGTAAAGGTAAAGGAGTCCCATAACCTATAAGGTCGTAGGGGAGCGAGGGTCAGAGACCTCACTTCTCTAAGGCCAGCATATTGAGGGCGGCGCCCATCTCCTCTCCCTCGCTGCTTTACCTTCCCTGACCCTAAAGAGGGCAGGTACCCATTTACAGCTGGGTGAACTGGGGGAACTTACTGAAGCCAAGGCATGCAAACAGTCACCCATCCAACTGGTAACCACGCTCGACGCTGCTTAACTTGGCTGGGGGAAAGCGAGTGCTCCGACCACTGAGCTATCCTGTCCCCGTTACCTTGTATCAGGTCATATTCACTATCATTTTGAGAACTAGAACAAAGGAAGACAGTATGACTGGCACGACTGTTAATGTCTACATGAACAAAAGAAGGTGTAATCACCTACTTTGGATATAGAGAAAAAAATGGAATAGAGAAACGGGCGATGTTCTGCATAATGATCGATTGTTTTCTCAAAGCATTATTGAAATCTATTTCCCTTATTTCAAAAATAAAATTCTCTTTCTCATACAGTTTGACAAGGTTTCTAATCCAAAAGACAACCAAATTTCTCAATCCAATCTCCTCACCATATCTTACATACAAAAAGTGATTCATAAACCCTCCTCCTCCTAACTTTTACATAAGACAAGAATAAATGACACAATAATAAACTTTCGTTTTGACCAAAGACTACTATACACCAACAATATACACACATAAAGACAGGCATTTATACTGTAACGCATGATATCAACATCTGGTCTTAATATATATCTAACGGATGGATATTCATGATGTTTGCTATGTACGCATGCCACATCCACCCATACCACGGGAGGTGTCAGGAAAATCGGGATCATCGCTTCATCCTGTAAAGTCATCATTCAGTTGTGAAACAACAGTTCAAGACCAAGAAAGGAACATTGTCACAGATCAATTTGAAAAAAAAAGAAAAATTACAGCATGAGTATCAAGTTCACCATTCCAAAGTAAAAGCAGATCTGTAGGATTTTACAATTACATTCTTTGTTTGGTTTTCGGAGGGGGTGGGGAGGGGTGGGGGGGGCGGGATGTGTGTGTGTGTGTGACAACAGATTATGTGTGTATGTGTGTAAATTCCATTTAATACCTCTTCACACTCTGTGAAATTAGATGCATCGTTCAAATATTTTTTCAGTGTAGTTTTTGAGTATGTGCGTGCATATGTATGTGTGTGTGTGGAGGTTTGTGAGTGAGTGAGTGTGTGTGTGTTTGTGTGTGCGTGTATGTGTGTGTGTATGTGCACAAACAACAACAAAAAACCTTGAGAATTTTACCTGGTTCAGTAGCTGAACTCGTGTTTTGAGGCGTGTGCCTGTACTGTTCGCCACAGCCGACACGGAGCGGAAAAAGGGAGCAAACTGCTGCTCCTCCGGTGGCTTCTTGGACCATTCGTCACACAGTTGCTGGGGAAAGACCAAAGAGGGAATGACTGGCTCTGTCCTATGGCTTCTGTGTGGGTATGGTGGTTTTTTTTCAAAACTTTTTTTCCCCAACATCTATCACTGGAAACAAATCCAGCAAAACTTAGTCAAGGGTACAGGCCCCAGTGCTAAAATAAGCATACCCCTTCCTTCTACCAAGTCCAAGTGTGATCAGTTTCTGCTATAATTAGCACCAGCTGGGCTGGGCTGGAATGGAATGAATAGCAGCTGAAAGTGAAGGAAACTGACAGCTGTACTATATTAAAAATTTTTGGTGACATAATACATCAGAGTAGATTACATAAGATCACTTTACATAACATTACATTAGTTTTTGATATGCTATTATTATCAGGAATGGAGTACGAGTGATGCTTATGACATATGTGTTCGCATTGAGTATAAAATGCTGCTGATGCTTTCATTACGTACACAGATATAATAGTTGACAGAAAGGCACAGAAATTAATACCCCCAACAAAATAAAAAGAAGAAAATCATGAGCAATAACACAAACACCCAAATATTTGTCTAACAATACACACTTCAGTGTCAACTTAAAAACCAACCATGCGCATGCATGCACACACACACATGCACACACACACACATACATTTTTTGCTTGTAGCAGCTCCTGGTAAATGAAGGGTGGAGATGTTTACAATCTCCTAGGTCGACATAATGTGCAAACCTACCAGTGCCTTCATTCTCTTCATGTATACACACATCCAAAAGATCAAATATACTTGAGAAAGATCCGATAATTCATGTCAGCATCCAGTGGGGTACAGAAACATGAACATACCCAGCATGTGACCAGTATAAAAAATGAGCCGCTCTATAGTCAGAATATGTCAGCTACTCAGCGGGCAGACCTCCTGCAGAATTACAAGCACAGGAGAAGACCTGGCTCTGTAGTTCCACCAAAAAAGGGAACAGAGAGAGAGAGAGAGTTTTATTTATTTATTTATTCTTTTATATTGAGGATAATGGAATAAGCACTCATGTGCTTTTTTTACGTCTAGTCCCTGTGTGTATGCGGTTTTGTAAATTTTGTCATCTGTTTCCACCGGCACACAATGGCCTACTCTTCTGAAAAGCGAAACAGGATTTAACATGTACGCAAGATGTTCTGTGTGCGTTCGAACACGGGGCCTCGGTTTATAGTCTCATCAAAAGGACTTTGACATTCAGTTCGATTTTTTTGGTCAAACTGAGAAGAAAGGGCGAGGCTGGGAATCGAACCCAGAACCTCACGGTTTACTTGTTGGCAGGTGAGCGTCTTAACCATCCTGCCACCTGTGAAAGAGAGAGAGAGGGGTGGGGAGAACAAGGAAGAGAGAGAGAGAGGGGGAAGAGCAAGGGAGAGAGAGAGTGAGAGGGAGGGAGGAAGGAAGAGACAGAGAGAGAGAGAGACAGAGAGAACCCTGAAATGGTTTTGGCCTTAGGCCACAATACACTCCGAGGGGCAAAAATGAAAAGCAGCAACAGAATGAAGAGAGAGAGAGAGAAAGCGAGAGAGAGAGAGAGACAGACAGACAGACAGAGACAGACAGAAAGAGACAGACAGAAAGACACAGAGCCTTGTCACTTACGATCATGCGTCGTTCTTTCTGCAAGAGTCTCTCATACTTGCGCTGGATGAGGACGATTTCTGTCTTGAGGTGCGACTGGTCGGGCAGCAGCGGCTCCTGGGCAAAGATGGTGTTTCTCCGGCCGTTCTCCGCCGCCGTGCCAATCTGCTCCATCTGTCGCAACTCCTGGTGGAAGAACACATACATGGGGGTATCGATGAGCGGAGTTGTGTCTGTATGTGGGTGTGTGTGTGCTGGGAGGAGTATAAGCATGTGTGTACTAGTGTGTAAGAGGGAGGGAGGGGGGAGAGGAGAGAGGGGGAGAGAGTGAGTGAGTGAAAAAGGGAGGGAGGGAGGAGAGGGAGGGAGGGGGGAGAGAGAGAGGGTGGGATGAGGGAGAGAGGGAGAGAGAGAGAGGGAGAGAAGGGAGGGAGGGAAGGAGGAAGAGAGAGAAGGTGGAAGAGAGATTCCGATTCTGATATTTATTCACAAAGGCCATGGCCCCTTAGAAGGGGGTTGTACAAGACAATGTTGACAAGACACATCCACATTAATAATTTGTTACAAATTCACTTCACCTTTTCAAGGCTTTGTACAAATGTATGCTTAATCTCTTAGCAGTAGTTTCATTTGTCGCTGACATTAACAATATGAGTGAGAGAAAGAGAGAGAGACAGAGACAAAGAGAAAGTGTGTGTGTGAACAGAACAGAACATTGTTTATTGCCATTGGAGTGTGTGTGTGTGTGTGTGTGTGTGTGTGTATGTGTGTGTGCATGCATGCGTGTGGTGTGGTTTGGTGCGGTATGGTAGTGGTGTGGTGGAGCTGCTGTGTGTGTGCGAGTGTATACATGTATGTGCACGTCTACTCACGCGCACATACACAAACCTCTGTGGTTTGTCAGGCACTACAACAGAGACCCATGACCCACCCACCTTGGTGGTGAGCTTGGCCAGCTTGGGATCTCCGTCCACATCCTCCTGCTTCCCGTACACGCAGAAGGTGATGCAGCCTTGGTCGAAGTAGTCCAGGTGCTCCTGTCGGATCTTGTCGATGCCGATGACCCGCGAGTGGTTGAAGACGGGCGACAGCGAGCCCTCCACCATCTTGGTTTCCGTGTAGTCCTTGTCCTTGACGATGGGCACTTTGTACTTGACCTGGATGCCTTTGGAGAACCGCGCTTTGTGCACTTCTGCCTGCCGCACCGCCACCTGTCAACCCAAAAATATAAGGTAAAGGAGGTAAAGGAGTCCCATAACCTATAAGGTCATAGGGGGGAGCGAGGCGTCAGAGACCTCACTTCTCTAGGGCCAGCATATTGAGGGCGGAGGCGCCCATCTCCTCTCCCTCGCTGCTTTACCTTCCCTGACCCTAAAGAGGGCAGGTACCCATTTATTTACAGCTGGGTGAACTGGGGGAACTGTACTGAAGCCAAGGCGCGCGCAAACGGTCACCCATCCAACATGGTAACCACGCTCGACGCTGCTTAACTTGGCTGGGGGAAAGCGAGTGCTCCGACCACTGAGCTATCCCGTATGTATGTATGTATGTGGTGAACAACTCTTCAGAACAGTGTTCCAATGATCTCTGGTGAGTTAAAAGAAAAGATCATACTGCAATTTAAATTCAGAACATCCTTCCTCTCTCTCTCTCTCTCTCTCTCTCTCTCTCTCCCTCCATTTCTTGGCTAAAGGTCCAAGTTCATTAATGCTGAGATTTTGTGCGTGTGACCGTTTGCCCACAACTTAGGTAGCTGCATTCCAACTTCAGGGAGCAACACCTGTTAATTTCTTTTAAAAAAACTTTGTGGTGAACAACTCTTCAGAACAGTGTTCCAATGATCTCTGGTGAGTTAAAAGAAAAGAAGAAGAAGAAAAAAAACCAGGAGAAAGAAACAAAAGAAAATGCAGAAGGGAAGAAGGAGGATGAAGTAGGAGAAGAAAGAGGAGAGGAGGAGAAAAAAGAGGAGAGGAAAACGAGAAGAAAGAGGAGAGGAGAAGGAGAAGAAAGAGGAGAGGAAGGAGAAAGAGAGAGAAAGAGAGAAAGAGAGAGGAAAGAGAAGAAAGAGGAGAGGAGAAGGAGAAAAAGAGGAGAGGAGAAGGAGAAGAAAGAAGAGGAGAGGAGAAGGAGAAGAAAGAGGAGAGGAGAAGGAGAAAGAAAGAGGAGAGGAGAAGGAGAAGAAAGAGGAGAGGAGAAGGAGAAAAAGGAGGGAGAGAGAGAAAGAGAGAGAGAAAAGAGGAGAAAAGAGGAGAGAGGAGGAGAAGAAAGAAGGGAGAGGAGAAGATAAAGGAGAGGAGAAGGAGAAGAAAGAGGAGAGGAGAAGGAGAAGAAAGAGAGAGGAGAAGGAGAAGAAAGACGAGAGGAGAAGAGAGGAGGAGGAGAGGTAAAGAAATACAAAAGAAGAAAGCAAAGATGAAGAAGACGATGCCAGAAAAGAAGATGAATGCAACGAAGAAGAAAACAACAAAAGAAAAGAAGGAGATGATGAACATCATGACAAAGAAAACGACAACGACGACAAAGAAGAAGAAGAACACAGAGAAAGAGACAAAAAGAGACAACAGAAGATGACGACGACACACACAGAAAGAAAAGAAAAAAAGGACAAAGACGAAGACGAAGACGACGACCCAAACACAGCGAACACACAGACCCCACGCCACCTCACCTTGAAGTGGTACGGTTTGCCCAGGAGCTCGCGGGGCTCGTCCACGAAGCTGTCCTCATCCAGGGACTTGCCGGCCTGGTTGCAGGGGGTGATGTTCACAAACAGCTGCCCCTCCTCCAGACCCTTGTAGTCCGTGATGGCCAGCCTGTCGTCAAAGTCCAGGGCGTACGACAGCGACTGTAGGAACACGCTGGCCGTGCCCACCAGGACGTCCTCCGTCGGCTCCCAGAAGGGGTCCTCTTCACGCGGGCAGTTGAAAATGTCCTCCCCGTCCAGGTATTTTTGGTACATTTCCTGCACAGAAGGAAGCATGAGGTTGGTCGGTATATGTGTGTCGTTGTCGTCACACAGCCTTTCTGGTCATGCGAAAAGTGACGCAACTGCGATGCAAACAAGAACTGTGTGGCACAAGCCACTACGTACTAGGATGTATGTAGAACATCTTGCCACATATGTTGAAACCTGTTCCGCTTTTTGGAAGTGTAGGCTATTGTGTGCTGGAGGGAACGGAGGACAAAATTTGACAAAACTGCATACACACAGGGATGACTGGATGTAAAAAAAAAAAAGCACACAGATACTTATTCCATTATCCTTGAAATGAAAGAATAAAGAATAAAAAGGAATAAAGGACAACTGTATGATTAAAACATAAAAAAAAGTCAGTGCATGACAAAACACATCTGATCAAAGTACACACCCGTGCTCCTCCCCTTGCACATACCAGGGAACACACACACGCACGCGCGCACGCACGCACGCACACACACACACATGCACACATCACACACACATACACACTCACAAACACACATGCGCACAACACCCACCCACCCACACACACATGCACGTGCACACCCACACCACTACATACTGACACATACATAAGAGACACAACACACACTACACACACTCACAAACACACACACAAAACACACACACACACACAACACAACATAACACACACACAACACACAACACAACACACATGCGTACAACACCCACCACCACCCCACCCACCCACCCACCACACACACTCATCACAACACAACACACACACTATAGCAAGAGATACGCCTAGTCAGTCTGACCTGTATGACGTAACGTCGAGTCATGAAGGTGCCACGTTCCCACAGCCAGGTGTTGCCGTTCAGAAGGTTCTTCATCTTCACCATCACCCTGGAAAACAAAACAGAAAAATAAACACGATGATTGTACATACAGTACTGCCGAGTTCATCCCATTGTACATACATTTTAAATTGTTTGTTTCTTCAAGATCTTTTTGTATACATACACTTTTCTTTTATCCATTAGGACCAAGGGCAAAAAGGAATGAAAGGGTAGGAGGGGAGAGGCAGAAAGAGCAGAGAGAGAGAGAGAGAGAGAAGGGGAGAGAGAGGTAGAGAGGGGAGAGAGAGAGAGAAAGAGAGAGAGAGAGAGAGAGAGAGAGAGAGAGGATAAGATATTGGAAGGAGGAGGAATCCATAATTATCACTATTACAACAACTTGAATACGGTATATAAGGTTATGCTCAACTATTAAAACATACACATGCACTAACAAGGGATTCCATATTTTGATTTCTTAAAAATCAAGAATAAACTGCCAATTTTTTTCAAAAAGGTGAACACATCATATCTTTCACATAAAACACGAAAATTACCAGAGATCTACTTTCAGAGCATTTTAGTTCTCACAAGTTGTATTTTATGTCTGATGTTTTAATCATTTTCCTCCGAAACATACACTGTACACGAAAGAATCTAATACAAGGCCACTTTTGTTTCATTATCAACACATTACCCTTAATTAACATACCTAATTCCTTTTCTTCTTGCAGTTTAAAATAATAATATGAAATACGTTTTCTCCTGACCACTTAAAAAATAAAGATGTAAACACAAAGCATAGAACTGAAGAAGATTCCTTTTTGAAAATGTTGGAATTCAAATAATAAAAAAATACTAAACATGGCATCCCTAATGTTACACTTACTTATATTAAATTTGTTTTTTAAAAAAAAGGACAAAACTTTTTAGAATCAAGCTAAAAGTGTAGGCCAGAACAAGTGTACCAGGTACTGTCATGTACACAAAATGGCAGAATCGACCCAGGAGAAATAGGATAACAGGATGCAGCACGACAGCCAGACATAAAGGGAACAGATATGTCCTCAAGAGTAATACAAGAGAGAGAGAGAGGGAGAGAGGGAGAGAGGGAGAGGGGGAGAGAGAGGGGGGGGGAGAGAGAGAGAGAGAGAGAGAGAGAGAGAGAGAGAGAGAGAGAGAGAGGAGATGAGAAAGCCAGAGAAAGAGAGAGAGAGACAGAGACAGAGTGCATACAAGAGAAACATGATGCATGTGTAGAGTGGTTGTGTGTGTGTGTGGTTACTGGTTATGTATGTGTGTGTATTTGTCATATAAAATATAATTATCTGTCAGCAGCTATCTTAAAATCAATAAAACATTATTCCCTATATCATATCCATTCAAAAAGTGAATAGTTTTATCTTTAGTATTTTTCAAAGCACAGCTAGTTACTCAAGGCTGTCATGCCAGCAGATCTTCTGCTCTGATCACAATTTTGTCTCGTCTCTCTACAGTTTTGACATTTACAGCAACATGACTTTAGCTAAGGAAGTACAATATGCAGTACCCTGGTAACAGATTCTGGCTGCTGAAACTACCCCTCACCACCCCCCCCCCCTCCCAATTCTGCCCCTTCCCCCCACCTCCAGCATCAACAAATGTTGTAAATACCAAAACTGATTTGACTTCTCTCTCAATTCATTGCGAAGTCAATTGAGGCACTGCACTGATTTTTTTCAGGCAGTCTCTGGCAAGTCGAAACCTGGTGGAGCCCATCCCTTTCCATGCCTCAAGCCATAACTGGTTTGCTTACTTGTCCACAACAAATGGATGGATGGATTTTTTCAACACACATACAAGATGACTTATGCATGTTCGCTCATGAGACTTCATTTTGCTTTCATTCCAGAAATGTTTTATTACACCTTTTGAAAGAAAAGCAACAACAAAAACTACCTTCATAGTAGGTAAAAATAGTCGCATACACAACACCTCACTGTTGGGGAACCTCGGAGCTCTAGCTGAGGAAAAAGAAAAAAAGAAGGGGGGAGACTACCAAACAAAGAAGGAAGATTTGCTCCATATTTTTTCTCTTTACAGCATCTGGCGATGGGTCATCAGTAGGTAACACTGATGCAGAATCTAAAGCACACAACTTTAATGCACTGAGCTTACACAAAACAGCTTAACGTGATCAACGACTTTAGTGATGGTGCCAAAAATTTAGATTGGCACATTTTCTGCATGCTCTTTTAGCCAAGTCTATTCTGAGTCAAAATAGTCTTGCATTTTTGATGGCCAATACTTGCCAGTCATACTGAAAAAAATAATGACATGAGAACACAAACATGTATCTAATTAATTTGTAATTTTTAAAAAATAAGTTATACTGATGAACAATGCCTGTAAATAAGAGAAGTTGATAATCATTCAATGCTCTCATAATTCCATCTGATACAGTGATAGTACTCTTTGGCATCTTCAAACTTAGTAATGACAATATAACTTTCTAAAAATAAAAATGTCACAGTATATATCAAGCAAAAAGTAACATCTATACACTTCAGTTGTCAGGAAAGACGAGGAAAGAGATACAGGCATTCAGAAAGACAGAGAGACAGACAGAGAGATGGAGGACAAAAAGACAAGACAGGTGGGAAGCAGAAGTACAGAAGTCATGAAGAAGTGGGGTTAAAAGAACAAAGAAACAGAGACACACTTACACAAATATGAGAGAGAGAGAGGGGGGGGGGGGAGGGGGAGGGCAGGAGACAGTCGGGAAGGAGAAGCGGATACAGGCAGAAACAGAGAGGCAAAGACAGAGACAGAGGCAGTGAGATACAAAATGAAAGAGACAGAGAAACACACAGACAGACACACAGACAGACAGACACACAACCAGGCAACAGACAGAAACACAAATAAATGTACCAAAGAAACCTACAAATCATTGACAATTGGGAAACAAAAAAATAATGCCACTGGAGTACACAAAGATCAGCATTGCAAAACTGATACACAGCCATTTTTCTTTAAAAAACCAATCCCCAAACAATGACACTCCACAAAGGAAGCATTCCATACATAATACATAAATACACAAGATGCAATACACATGCTGATCTCTTGCTGTAATACCTGACTGTCATAGGAATCCCAATTTTACTGCAAGACAAGGCAATTTAAGTTGAAAAAACAACAGTAGTAACTGTCATCCTATACATGTACATAACTTTTTTTTTTTTTTTTTCCAATTCTAACACCAATACCAAATGATTCAGTCTACCATGAAGATCGTAGTGTGTTGCTAGAAATCTTGGGATGGTCATGAACAACCAAGAACAGGCTAATGCCAAAGGTGTGTTTAAATGTGTTACCCCCCGAACACACCAATGTAGGATCAACACTGGTGGTAAGAGCACTCTGATGTGCCAGGGACTGACAAACTGGGGCTGATCATGGTCACACCAGTGAATGACTGACCTAGGCCTAGGAATAGGTGCTCAACACCACATGCTCATTTTCAGGGCAGAATCAAGTGAGCCTTAAAACCCGAACATTTTTTAAGTGAGGCTCTGTTTCCATCCACTAAATGAAGGGTTAGGTATTGTACTTCCCCAGTGCTTGCGATTTTCAGTCACACCAAATGTTACCGCATAATTACTATATGTATTTTGTAACATTTGAAGTGACTTATTTTTATTATAATAATTTTTTTTTTTGCATACTGTGAATATTTGTGTTATCTGTTCTATCAGCGATAAATTTTTTTCTACATAAAAGACGAATAGGTTTTTAATGCAAGTGCAAAATGCTATCACACACACATTAGTCAACACTTTCATCTCCAAGTTATAAGGGAACAGAATCAGAACCAGTGTTTGTTTAACTTGAGGCGGAAAGTCCCCTCAAATGGACAGCTCAGTGGAAACTCAAACTCACACCCTCAGACTGCTGAAGACCCTGAGTCAGAAACACACGAGGCTACTTTCCCCATTCTCTAGAGTGCAAGTGACGCTCCACTCACAGATCTACACTCTGCATCACATCAATTTCTTTTTTACTAAGTCGCAGAATATCCAGGAGACACAGATCCCATTTCGCAAAGTGTCTCCTTTGGGTCTTCCAACAACAAAAACAACGACACTAAGAAATTCACATAAAGGCCTGCATGGCTCTGCCAATGGAGAAGAATAGCAGACACAAACCCCCCACCTACCCACCCTCTTTCCAGAAGAGTCGTGTGGTAATTCTCAGAAGCTATCAATCAATTCTGTCATAAGAGTATTTAAAATCAAGCAAAACATTGGAGTAAAACTGAAAAAAGACACTAAAACTGGTGTGTGTGTGTGTGTGTGAGTGTGTGTGTGTGTGTGTTTATGTGTGTGTATGTGTAAGTGTGTGTGTGTGTGTGGTTGTGTGTGCTCGTGTGTGTGTGTTGTGTGTGTGTGCAAGTGTGTGCATGCTCTGTGTGTGTGTGTGAGTGTATGTGTGTGCATGCTCTGTGTGTGTGTGAACATATTTCATTATCCAACAATAAGTTATATTCATTTTAGACTCGCCATGGGGGAAATCAGTGACAAGACTAAAACAAAACACTAATTCGCTATGGGTGGGCTTATCAATATCAGTCTCACTATTCTAACACTTCGGATAATATATACCCTTCCAAAACAGTCCTGTCCACACAACTGTATGATCCATACATTACAATTATGAAATTTTACAATCAACCAAAATATCTCCCAAACTGGAAACAAAAAATAAATTAATGCACACAAGCCACACCAACTGCAGCTCAGGGGTGGGAAAGGGGGGTAGCAAAGGTTGGCAATGGTTGGGGGGAGGAGGTGGGGGGGAGGGAATGTAGCGATACACTCATAATCATTAAACACTAAAGGATCTTAAGCTTAAAGTCTGACAACACCCACTCATTCAATGGTTATGTAATAACAAAAAAATAATGGACAAATCAATCCAAGGAAAAATTACAATTACATAAGCTGAACAATTGGGAAATATAACAAGGAATATGGTCAGGGTCCAGCAGAATCATTTTGGTACAGTTCTCTGGGAAATCTAGCTGGACTGTCTCGGTAGCAATATTCTGATCTGTTATCTGTAACTTTATGAAAGAAAATAACTTTCAGTGTTAATATGCGAGTACTTTTCTTTGACACAATCATAGTGTTGAGTAAATTATATATTCACTTTGATATAAATGAATGAATAAATAAATAAATCCTTCATATTCAACCTGCTTTCACATTCATATTTATTCAAAACCAAACATGCACGCCATGAAATATGCTAGGAAAAAGCTAAAAAGCTTTTCTGAACCAAGTGATAAAAAGCGATAAAAAAAATGTCACTTCACTGTGTTCCTCCTGCTGTCTGCAGGCACACACAGCATTTCCAAAAATGTGAACTGGCTTCTGTGAAACCATGCCCTTATCTAGGAAAAGCAAAAGACAGAAATAAAAGCTGAGGACAGACAGGGAATCAGAGTGGACAAGAGATAAGAGATACGTATCGAAGAAAAAAGTTCCTGAGGGAAGACTGTGTACAGTTCTAGTCTTGTCCAATATAACCAAGGTTATGTCAGTATTGCTGGATCATGCTGGACAGTTGGAGACAGAGCCAACTTTTAATTCACATAAAACAGTGTGAAAATTTGATTATTAGTAATAAGCACACACTCCTACCACTGTACTACTACTATTAAAGTAGTAGCAGCAGCAACAGTGGTAGTAGTACTGATAGTAGTAGAAGTAACGATATTGATAAATAAAAGGAATGTTTACAGTGTGCAATATTTAAATTCTCTATGGTTTCAGTCACCATTCCCAAGTTGACACAGTCACTCATCTTTCACAGAGCACAAACCTCTCACACACACATTGCTTGGAGTAACAAGTCACAGGGGATTTTACAGATAAAATGGTTTAGAACTTTGCTGGACAAGTTTTAAAAAAAAATGTTTTTCTTTTAAATAAGACATATACATTATTTGTTCACAACTTAACAGATTTAGCATACACACACTTCTTACTGAAAAGTTATCAAGCAATGCAGCTATCGTACCTTCTTTCTTTATATCTGCCCTCTTATCAATCACCTCACCAAAAGATTATTGCAACGAATGATATTCAGGGAGAAAGTCAAGCTAATCACTGAGGATAATTTCACAGCCATGTGTGTAGAATATTAACATCAGGATTACATTAAAAACAACAGAATTCAGAAATGCTATAAGGAACAGTTGGATTGCTTAATAGTGTTTCTGGTTGGTTCGACTGGTTTGTTTTTCATCTGCATTGTGCAACCTATACAGGGCCTATCTGACTGCCTTGACTGTTAGTGCTATGGATGGCATTTGTTCTCTGACCCTTGATGCAGAAAACTAAATCAAAATGTGCATATCCTACTTTGGTACCATTTTTATCACAACACAGATCCATGTTAGATGAAATAAACTGTTAGTTACAGATGGACAGCAGGTCTTTGGCTTTTACACACACAGAAAATTCGGGCCATTATCCCGATAAATATAAATACTCCTTTACTGCTGCCTTTTTCTCTTCCTGCTTGGATCCAGATTTGATCCCAGACCCTTGAGGGGCAAGGACAGGACAGCACAATGGTTGGAGTATTTTATCTCAATCTCCTCAAACTTAAGTTCAGCAGCATTGAACATGGCTGCTTCATGAATGGGTGACCATTCATGCACTTCGGCTTCAGTAAGTCTCCTCAGTTGTTAATGGCTACCTGCCCTTTTTAGGGTTAGGCAAGGTAAAGCAGCAAGGGAGGGGAATGGGCGCTGCCCTCAAGTTGCTGGCCCCTAGAGAAGTTGAGGTCTATGACACCTCAATCCCACAGGACTGCACAGGTTATGGGACACCTTTACCTTTACTTTGCCTTGGGATTTTGGATGCCGCATGGCTAACCACCCTTATAAATCAGATGATTTAAAACACATTATAACAGATTGTGCCTGTTGTTAGTATAGCTATATAACTTATGCCTTGGGAGGACTGTGTGTCCATATTGCTCAGACTCAAAGCAAATGTATGTCTCTTCCACAGGTATATTTCCTACGGTATGTTTTCTTTTTAAAAAATTTAATATAATGTATTTATTTATTTACTTTAAAAAATTTTTTTCTTCTTTTCACACTTTTTTCACAGTATGTTTCCTGATGTAGGTTTTCTCCACTATTAAATGAACATTTCTCTCAAAACTAAGGGTTTTCTTTAAAATTTAAAAAAAAGGATGCAAAATATGTATGCTTTCCCCATCATCAAATAAATGCTTCTTTCCAAGCTAAGCTGATTTGTCCTTAAAAAAGCATACCCCCAAAAAACAACAACAAAAAACCTTTAATTCCTGTGTATACTGTAAAATATATTATCTTGAATGGAGTTAATAACATAATTATGTACTGTAAGTCCAACCCAGTGCCATCACAGCAAATCAAATGCACAAGCAAACAGTCACACTCTGAAAAAAAAAAAGCTTGAACACACACACACACCCACACGCACAAATTCACACACAGTTAACAAAAGCAGCCAAGCAGATAGTTCAGGCTTGTATGACAAGAAAGTATTATTAAGGTGTGGTGGAGTGTTAGAGTGCCATGTTGTATATACCACTTATCTATAGACAGCAATGGGCTACCTCATTTCAGTTTCAGACATGTTGAGACCATGTCTGAAAAAAATGACATTGGAGCATTGTGTCATAAAGGACTGTTTGCTTCACAGGACAGTAACTGTCCACTGAAATAAATTACATTCACACAAATACTTAAAGTAAATGATAATTTCTGGCACATTTTGTTGACAGATAATCCTGTGCATAATATTTGTTGACAGATAATCCTGTGCATAATATCTGTTGACAGATTATCATCTGTAATATTGTGTCGACAGAAAATCGTCTGTAATATTTTGTTGACAGGTAATCCTCTGTGTATTTTGTTGACAACCCTCTTATCTTTTATTTGACATACTATCCTCTGTATATTTTGTTGACAACCCTCTTATCTTTTATTTGACATACTATCCTCTGTATATTTTGTTGACAGACATTCATCTGTATATTTTTATTGACAGACAATCATCTGTATCTTTTGTTTAACAGACAATCCTCTGTATACTTCATCTGATGGACAATCCTCTGCATATTTTGTTTGAAGGATAATCTCCAGTATATTTCATTGACAAAATCACAGTTGAACAGACTATAAATCCTCTTTCTAAAAAAACCCACCCAAATCTTGCAAATGAGAGACTGTCCCAGCTGAAAACTGATGATTTACACTATATCATCAGACTGAGCTTGATAGACTGGTTCCTTCCCTAAAACAGAGTATATATATATATATATATATATATTAATATATTATATATATATATATATATATGTGCAAAATTTATTAATCTGTGAGACTAGACAAGGGATGCTTTTAAGAACTGAAAACCTGTGTATGTATAAAGACAAAGCAACAAACTGACTTCAATTTACTTCAACGATGACTTCCAAAGCAAAAGATAAAACTGACTTTTAAGTTTTGGGAAAGCTTAAAAAATATATATGCAAATCTGCCACTCAGTACACTGGTCACTCAGCATAAAAAACAAAACATCACTATTTCCTCCAAACAAACAAATCAATCCATGAGGCAACACAAAGCATGACTGTGACAGCAGTGGCAACAAGCTTGCTGGGGTATGCGACATTTTCAAACCAGCTGCATGCGCAGTCACACCTACACACCCTCACACACTGGCCACTGTACCTACGTGGGTATAAAGACATCACTGCTGAAAAGACACACATACGCATATATAGATAGATGTATAGTTGAAGCTTTAAGCACAATTCACAACACCACTAGTAACAACTATTCGTTCTAGATCTTAGGATAATTTTTTTGAATAACAGAATTTTAATCTGAACAAATAACACCATCACTTGTTACAACAACTATATAAATTTATTCTGAATCTTATGAATTCCCCCCCCCCCCCACCACACACACACACACATACAGGACAAATAATGATATCAGAAATGCATCTTATAGGTACAACTGCCTTGGTGTAAGTTATTAATCTTCCTTGGAAATATCTGGGTAATTTTTTTTAGTCAAACATCTATACATTTATTACTGATATTTAGGATTAAAAGAAACTTTCATTTATGATTAGCAAATAACAGCTCAATGAGTGACTGAGATTGAGTACAAGTGTGAGTGTTGACTATGTTTTCTGGTGAGCAGGTTTCACTGCAGAGTCCCAGTGACTTCAGGGGGCTAAGAGAAGGTTAAAGTGTGTGTGGGCATGTGTGTTTGTGTATGTGCATGTGTATGCCTGTGCGTGTGTGTGCATGTGAGAGTGTATGTACATGTGAGTGTGTGTGCATGTGAGTGTGTATGTGTGTGAGTCTGTGCATGGTGTGCATGTGTATGTCTTGTTGTTGCTTCATGTGTGTGTGCGTGTATGTGTGTGTTGTTGTTGCTTCGATTGTGTGAATGTGTATGTGTGTGTGCATGTGTGAGCGTGGGTGTGCGTGTGTGCATGTGTGAGCGTGGGTGTGTCTGTGTGTGTGTGTGTGTGAGAAAGCATGTGTGAGCATGTGTGTGTGTGTCTGTGTGCATGAATGCAAAGATGCTTTGTGATTGCACATAGATTCACATTCCTTGCAATATATCATTTCAGATAAACCAAAAAAAATCAAAGTTCTAAATTTTCAAAAATTCTTCCTTTAAATCATTAGATACAACACATAAAACATCAAAATATCACACAGCACCAAAACATTTTGGAGAATAACAAAAGAAAATTTGTTAAAAGCCTGTACTAGCAAACTATACCACAACCTACCTATGTTGTACTATTAGGCTTGCACTAAAGATGTTTCTATCAGAATTTCCAAAGACATCACACGAAAAATACAATTTTGAAAGCTATCCTTACAAAGAGAAGCAAAATAGAACAGAGAGAGAGAGAGACAGACAGAGACAGAGAGATAGCAGAGAAAGAACTGAAGATTAAAAGCATCTTGACACAATGATAGACAGAAAGAACAGGTTGGTAGGAGGAAGCAAATCAACTGCTGTTTCAGATGACAGAACTTTCATCTAATATCTGTCATTTCTCCCCTGGCCTCAACACAGCCAACATTTTGTGAAAAAGGGGTCTTTGATCTGAACTCTCTTCCAACCCCTCCAGGCATTTACACAAGATCAAATTAACATCAATACATTGCATATTGGGGAAAAAACCCCACCCCTCCCCCTAAAAAAATCAAACCCAACAACATAAGGACTGTAAAAACACAGAGAAGTAACAAGCAAAACCTCATCTCCTCAACCTTCTTCCCCTCAACAAACAAAAAAATCCTTCCCTTCCCTATTTAAAAAAAAAGGCCTGCAAAGACAGAAATGACTGAAAAAATCCCACCTCCCCATCCTACTACCACCCCCCCCCCCCCCAAAAAAAAAACCACACCAAAAAAAACAAAACAAAAATCCAACAAGACAAACTCCCCCCAACAACCCCCCCCAAAAAAAACAACCAAAAACCAACCAAAAAAAAACCACCCACCAAAACAAAACTTAAAAAACCCACAAATGACACATTAGAGAAGAAGAAAAACAAAACAAAACAAAACCCCAACAAAAAACCCAGACACGCCCAGAACAGGAACGAACCCCTGGTACTCACTGCGTGCCCTGGGTTTTGCCGCTGCCCTCCTGGGCAGCAGCGGAGATGAGGACGACCTCGAAGGACTTGTGCTTGTTGAGCTCCTCCGAGATGGCGTTCACCTCCGACACCATGGGCAGGATCTCCAGGATCTGCTCCTGAGCCACTTGTTGCTCTGTCCACATTGTCAGGCACGTTGTGTAGTGAAGGGTATTAGGTTGAATGCGTGCGCTTTGTTTTGTCTTTGCAAGATATAGCGCTATATAAGTTCCATTTATTATTATTATTATTAATGTTTTGTAAAGGTAAAGGTGTCCCTTAATAACCTATGTGGTGGTTTTGTTTTATTTTATTTTATTTTATTCTTTTATATCGAGGATGATGGAATAAGCACTTATGTGCTTTTCTTTTTACATCCAGTCCCTGTATGTATGTGGTTTTGTCAATTCTGTCATCAGTTCCCACCGGCACACAATGGCCTACTCTTACAAAAAGCGGACCAGGATGTAATGTGTGCGCAAGATGTTCTGCGTGCGTTCGCACACAGGGCCTCGGTTTATAGATCATCTGAAGGACTTTTGGGGAGAGTGGAGACTGCACTGATGTTAACTCCAGGGGAAAATATCCCCTTGAACGGGAATCAAACCCGGGTCATCAGATTTTCAGCGCAATGTTCTAACCACTAGGCTATCCCATCCCCCCATCATAGGGGAGTAAGGCATCATTCTCTCTCAAACTCAAACACACACACACACACACCACACCACACAACACACACACTCTCTCTCTCAAACACACACACACTCACCAGCCAGGCAGACACAGACAGACAGACAAATCCGGACTCTAACCTTTGGTCAGCCCAGCACCGGACTCTGTGGCAAAGCCCTTGGCCTGAGCGATTTCCTTCTGGGCAAACTCGTAGGTGATGTCTGCCGGCGTGCCACTGGGCGAGTGAGGCTTGGCAGGGTTCTCAAACACGTACATGTGGTTTGAACCTGCACAGCGAAACAGTCCACGACTATCGAACTTCCTAGAATTACTTGCATTAAAAAAACAAGGAGGAAATGATCGTTAATGTTTCTTACAGTTAGCTGGTGTCCAATAAGACAAGCGAGGCCGTTTTATGAGCTATTTGAGCAAGAACAAAAATTAACAAGATATATTTTTATTCAAGAGCAATTGTATGCCTTTTCTCCCCCTGTGCACAAGTGCACATGTGTGTGTGTGTGTGTGTGTGTGTCTGCATGTGTGTGTTTTGATTGTGGTAGGGGTCAGGCGATGGTGGAGAGGTAATGTATGCAATATCACATGCATCAGTACATTTTCCATTTTGGCATAATATTGTATTGCTGTTCACCTGATGATGATTAGCTTCATTTTTGTTTTCTTTTGTCTGTGATTAAAATCTCCACTTTTGTTCTGGCTCATGAGGTTTTCCTAATCTACTTGTTTTTTGGAATGACTTGATGCAACCAAAAACATATGCTTGCTTTTTCACTGTAAACCCCCCCCCCAAAAAAAAACAACCCAACAACAACAACAAAAAACCAACAAAAACCCCACAAAAACCCAACAGAAAATCAGAGTTAAACAGCATTGACAACAAAATTTTTCACCAACACAAACAAGGGAAGACATTCACAGGAACTGACCAAAGAGGACGCGGTCATGGTGATTCAGAGTTGTTTTCCCTGTCAGAGGCATGCCGTTGACCTTGATCTTGGCGCCCTGAACGGCAGGTTCGATCTCGATCTCCCCTTTGCGATTGGTGATCACAGCGTGCTGCTTCTGGATACTGCCAACCAAAACAAACACAAAAAGCCCTCATCAGAATGACCCTGAGCACTTTGTTTCGTGGATTATAAAAATTTACAAACATGTTCGCCCTACTTTTTTTTCATCGTTTCCCTCCTCATCCCCCCCCAAAAAACCCCCCCCCAAAAAACCCCCCACACCACCCTGACAACATTGAGACAAGAAACAACCAAGGAAGAACCCCCCCACCCCCCAGTCTCCCTTACCCTAGAGAAAGGACTCGCCTAAACACCAAAACACTTCACAACCAGAAACCATAAACTTCATTATTTCTTCTTCATCATCAAACTTTCAAGCAGTAACTATTGTTGTCTGACGTATGAGCGAAAATGCATTGTGCTGCCATTAAACACCCGACAAGTCAGGCCCAGCGCATCCAACTTCAGCATGTTGTTATTTTATCTCAGCTTGATATACTTTAGTTGAGGACTACACAACTTTTTATATGATTTTTCTTCTTTCTTTTTTTTTTTAAACCATCAGAGGCTCCCCTTGCCCTTCCAGTAAAAGATATGATTAAGTAATAGGGATGGGCATAGGTGTAGGTGTCCCATAACCTGTGTGGTCGTTGGGGAGTGAGGCGTCAGAGACCTCACTTCTCTAGGGCCAGCATATTGAGGGCGGCGCCCATCTCCTCTCCCTCGCTGCTTTACCTTCCCTGACCCTCAAGAGGGCAGGTACTCATTTACAGCTGGGTGAACTGGGGAGAACTGTACTGAAGCCAACAGTCACCCATCCACGTGGTAACCACGCTCGATGCTGCTTATCACTGGCTAGGGGAAGGCGAGTGCTCTGACCACTGAGCTATCAAGTAAGCAAGGCGTAGTAATTACCTCAACCCGGTCAAGCAGATGCTGGGAGGGGGGCTGGCGTCTTTGCGGCCGAAGGTGGTCTTCTCCCCTTCCAGAAAGTGGAAGACGACACCTGACAGCATGGGGTCCTCGTTCAGGTTCACCAGGTGGGGGTCCTTGTTGCGGCGGTTCAGCTCACGCGTCTCCTCTTGGGCGATGGCGTCCGTCTCTGTACGGGCTGCCGTCAACTGTTGTTGGAGAAGAAGAAGAAGAAAGATTACCATAAAAGATTTGAAATTATTACTTTGTTTCATTCGTCAGGCAATGGAATCAGTTTATGCTTTGCTGTCCATATGAGAGTGTGTGTAGTTATGAGTGATACGAGATTTAGATTCAGAATATTTTATTGCATGAATGTTGTGTGTGGTGGGTGTGTGGGTGTGTGGGTGTGTATGTTCATTTTTCAATTCAACGTCTTTTCACCATGAACGGTAATAGACGAAGGAAGACAGGAAGGGAAAAGTAAAGGGGGAAAATAATTGTGTGCGTTGTCTGTGCATGTATGTGAAGATGCACGTGTGTTTTGTGTTTGTGTGTGTGTGTGTGTGTGAGTGTGTGTATGTATGCATAAGAACACACATTTGCACAAGCATGCATACATGTGTATGCCTGTTTATCTGTCCGCACAGTTGCGTACATCTATCAGTGCTATCAGCGGTAGGGTGCTGGGTAGGAAGGACCCACCTTGACATCCCAGTCTTCAGCATTGTCTCTCAGCATCTCCTGGTTGGCCATCAGCTGCGCTCTGATCTCTTCCTCCATCTGCAATCGCATCTTGGCAATTTCTGCACACATACACACCACCACAAATACATTAATAACAATAATAATAATGTATGGTATTTATACCTCTTGTAAAGCAAACGAATCAAAGAGCATTAACTCTTTCGCCACCAAGTTTCTGACTGAAGAACTGTCTTCAGTGTCAAGTATTTTTCAGTGCTGTCACTGATTTCTCGGCATTCAGTCTGTGTCAGAATAACATGGTTGGTTTTTCCACTTAAAACTGGGTCGGGGTGAAGAACAACAAGTCTGCTATCACGTGTGCAAGTCAACTGTAGATGTGAAACCTTGTTACTGTGTGAAAAACTGTCCTTTTTAACATGACTTGTGCCGTTGACGAAAGTCACCTATGGCAGTGAACCAGAGTGTCAACTAAAGTTGTACATGGTGGCAAAAGAGTTAAAACAACTTGACTCTTCAATTGTTTTTTTGAAGGCCTAAGAAACATGCACATGATCAAACCGTTACTGAAAATGACAACAAAATCACAGTCAGTCTAGTTAGTCTTGTTAAGGATTCAAACAGGAGATAAATGCACCATTGTTCTTTTGTTTGAATCCTGTGAATGTCAAGTACAGTGGTTGAGATTTTTTTTTTCATTTTATTTTGCTTTGTTCTTTACAATAAACCCGACATGCTTGTTTTAGTTTGCCAGACCAAAGCTTCAAGACAATATGAAAAACAGTTAGCAGTCATTAAAAAATTCACGAGGAACAAACTCAAACTAAACAAACATCAAGTGATGCATATTCTTAAAGTGGTTCTGTCAACAACAAATTTCACAAGCAACAAACAAAGCAAATGACAACTTATAAATTTCCATACACTGGCATTTAGTTACTGAACAAGATCTAGAAAACACACACAACAAGGGAGCTTACCCTCAGGGCTCATCTGTGCCGTTGCTGTCATGTCTATATCTCCTGACAGCTGTCTCTTCAAGCGCTCGTTTTCTTCCTGCATGAAAGAAAAATCTTCAGTCAGGATCCAGAATGTCAAACAAGACACAAGCCAGGTATAATTCACATCACAGCACTTTCACACAACTTTTTAGCACAGATAAAAGAACCAACAGCAACATGTTTGACCCTAGTAAAAATGTGTAGAAACAAAAGCTACTCTTAATGTAAGCAGATAAACTATGTCTTTCTTTTTTCCTTTATTCTTAGTTTGAGGATAATGGAATAAGCAATTACGTGCTTCTTTTTTACAACCAGTCCCATGTGCATAAGTTTTGTAAATTTTGTCAAGTTGTAACATGTGTGTAAAATGTTCTGTGTGCGTTTGCACACGGGACCTCTGTTTACAGTCTCATCTGAAGGACTTTCGGAGAAGTGCAGTTGGCACGGATATTAACTCTGGGGGAAACATCCTTTGAACAGGTGTCTCCTCGGTGGCTCAAACCTGGGCTCAATTCCAGGCCTTCGGATTGTGAGCGCAACATGCAACGCTTTAACCACCAGGAAATCTCTTTCATCCTTGTGGTACATTGTTCCGGTTTTTTATCATATTGTACGGCATTGTACTGTTTATCACTGCAATGCATTATGAAGAAGGTATGTTTTGATATCATGTAAAAAGAAATCGACAACAGCAAAACAAACAAAAATGTGCATGGCTATATACATGTAGTGTCCAATGTTCACTGCAGATAAGTATCTCTTTCCGTACCTTGAGTTCTCGGATGAGTTTGTCTAGAGGATTTTCGTTGATGACGGCCTGGTTCTTGATCTTCTTGGCGCGGTCAGCGTAGCGCAGGGTGGACAGCGTCTCGTCATAGTTGATGTCCGCAGGGGACAAAGCAGCGATCATTATGGTTTTGCTGAAATTATAGAAACGTAGGTAAATAAAAAGATAAAATGTTTAAGTGTTCTAAACACACACATGTACGCATGCATGCTCTCTCTCTCTCTCTCACACCCCAAATCAAAGCTTCTTATAAAACTGTTTTTTGAAACTGAAAAATACAGCATAAAAAAAAAAAATGTATGAATCAATCATCTAGAAAAAAAGAGTAAAATGCAGTGAAATCTTAAAATTCCTTTTCAAACTGAAAACGAAGTTGCTTCAGAATACATTACTTTTCCAACCAAAAATGTAAATTACGAGTAAGCTTTTCTTCCAATAATCAGTGAAACAGTTTTTCCAAGAAAATCTCCACACTGTGAAATTCACTTCCTAATATCTCTGATAGCCCAACAAGCATTGTTTTTGTTTTGTACAAAAACTCATCTACAGCTTAACTGGATTTTTCACACACCTCAACATGAAAATTTGACACTGAAAATACTGTGAAGTAAACAAAATTGATACTGCTAATAACATGTCAAAACTACAATCACAGCTGTTGCAACATCTTCATCATTTGGTCCAGGCCAAAAGCTCTGTCAGTTACTGATGTAACAAAGTACCACGTGTTGTTATACTTTACAACCTTATGTTGATACTACCTTCACCCATATCAAGCTATTTGTGCAACAGCCCATTTTCTCCTTTTAAAGAATAAAAAAAAAAATTCCTCTGAAGCTTAAGAATGGCTGCCTGCATGGCAAGATATTTGAAAAAAAAAAACCCATCCATTTATGCAAACACTTATCTAGCATGTACTTAACAGTCTCGCAATGATTCTCAGGCATCATGAGTGAAACAAGACTGTATATTCTAAGGAGACCCTAGACTGTCAAGCTGAGGAATGCCTGACAAATGAACAAAACCCTCCTCATGATGATTGCTGTTACCCTCCATAACACTTCTGCACACCTGTTGCAACGCTTACCTGTTACCTCCCAGGGCGTTCTGCAGGAGTTTGGTGAGGACGGAGTCTCTGTAAGGAACCATCACTTTCTTCTTGCCCTGAGAAAGCTCTGCCAGTGCCTGGTGACATACCCCACCATTCCTGTCAGTTGCTGTCTTCCGTTTATTATGCATTCATACATGTGTGTGTGTGTGTGAAGGGTGGGGGTAGGTGCGTGTGTGTGTTTATTTTTATTTAATTTTTTTTTTTATTCTTTAATTTCGAGGATGGAATAAGCGCACATGTGCTTTTTTTCATTCAGTCCCCCTGTGTATGCAGTTTTGTCAATTTTGTCATCTGTTCCCACCAGCACACAATGGCCTACTCTTCCAAAAAGCAGAATAGGTTTCAACATGTGCGCAAGATGATGTGTGTGTGTGTGTGTGTATTGCAGGATGGCCTAATGTTCAAGCCACCATGCCTGTTTGTGGGGGTATTTACCCTGGAGTTAACATCAACACTGACTCCACTCTCCCAAAAGTCCTTTGGATGAGACTATATACAGTGGTCCCACGTATGTTCTGTATATTATTGAGACAACACTAGCAAAAAGAATCTGAACATTAGGGCAAGTTTTTCCGTAAAAGAACCCAAACACAAGATAACAAAACCACACATTGACGAGTGCAGTGCTTACAGAAATGACGTTGCCCAAGGCGGAGAGGGAGCGGTTGATGTTGGCTCCTTCTTTCAGACGATCCCCAGTGGCTCCTGTGGAGTCTGCTCTCTCCGAGCCTGCACACAGGATGTGAAGCCTTCTTCATTCCCAAGATTTCAAGATTTAATTCCTTTTCACCCCTTTTCACACACATCTGATCAAGACATCCATTGTTACAGAGTGTGAATGTTTTATCTCAACACTCTAAACACCTAAACTACAAAGTGCAATCACAGCAGTGGCAATGTGACATCACTGAGGAGGCTTTATTAATTTTGCGTATCACGTTAGTGCCCATTTGAGATGTCACAACCAGTAACCATGCGGGTGGTGTTTTGCACAATTTTCTACTTGAGTTCCAAAATAGCCCCATCTGTAAGAAAAGCAGTTATGGTCATTTACCACATAAGATTTTTTAGAACTTTCCTTTTTTCTTCTCTCTCCTTTTCCCCCTCTCCCCAGGAAACTCTAAAGCCTATAGAAAAATGGGTGGATGACATGATTATACACCATCAACCTGCTTGATATGAAATAGTGTTTTTTTAATGAAGACTATGGTGATCATATCTTTATTTAGAAGGCTAACTGTCTTAAACAAAGAACTGCATGGCCTATCCTTAAGAATCAGAAACCTGTTGTATTAAGAGCTTACTTTTTTTAAAAACTATTGAAGCTCAATCAATTACTCACTTAACAATACAAATCTTCACATGCAGCCACAAACAGTAACAAAGTCTTCTACATTCATTCAGACTTTCAAACCCTAGAGACTCAAGAATTCATGTAGACAATTTCAGGTGGTTTAAATGCTTGTACATACAATTATAAGATTCTAATTCCACCCAAGTGATTTGATTATCGACTTCCTAAATATGTATGCATGATTCTGAGATTGAGTTTCATGCACTACTTGTGAAAAGGTTCTGAGAAAGAAAACAACAAGAACTGCACTTCCAAAAAATATGAAACCTGCACACACCAAAAATCGGACTTTGACGATAACAGATGACTTGAAAACCAGTTCATACAACAGCACATTCATACTGACCAAAAAGTAAGTATCCCGAACTCACCAGCCAGATCCACCAAGTTCATGACGCTGCTTTTCTTGGTCTCAGAGCCTGCCTCGTTCTTGATGATCTGGTCGAAATGTGATGGTCATGACGGTGTGAGCACGACTGCTGGTAGCGTTCATGTTGGTGGAGGCCACTGTGCGGTTCGATGTTCCTGAAAACAGCAACAGTCATTTCCATTGGGACCAGCTTCTGGAAGGAAAATTCCTAGCTTTTTTTGGGGGGGTGGGGGGGGGGGGGGGTGGGGTGGTAAGAGCTGATTGTGTGTTGGCTGTGTGTGTGTAGTATTTGGGTCATGGCAGGGTTGTGTGTGTGTGTGTGTGTGTGTGTGTGTGTGTGTGTGTGTGTGTGTGTGTGTGTTGTGTGTGTGTGTGTGTGTGGTGTGTGGTGGTTGAGTGAGTGAGTGTGTGTGTGTGAGTGAGTGTGTGTGTGTGTGTGTGTGTGTGTGTGTGGTGAGTGTGTAGATGTGTTGTGTGTGTGGTGTGTGTATGTTGTGTTCAAGTGTGTGTGTGTGTTTGAATGAATGCATGTATGCTTGCGAGCAATGGTTTACATACGTGAGCATTTGGGTGTGCAAGAGCGTGCTTCGATTTGTTTGCTTTACAAGATTCAGAGCTATATAAATACCATACATAATAATTATTATTAAGAATGTGTAAGTGAGCATTCGGGTGTGCAAGAGTGTGCAAGTCCATGTACATGTACAAGCAATGCATGCACCCATCACAATACAGCGACCTCAAAACGACAGTGAAGACTGTGCCGACCTTGTTCCATGCGTTTCTCAATCTCGGCGTAGCTGCCCACAGGGGTCTTCTTGAGGTTCTCCACGTAGAACATGCCCAGCTTGGGGTTCTGCCGCACCTGCAGGCCTCCTTTGGGGTTGTCCTTGGACAGCAGGTCCCTCACCTGCTCGTTGTAGATCTCCAGCATGGAGAAGGTCACCTCGTAACGCTGCCACCAAAAAAAAAGAAATAGATATATTTTGTTCAGTTTTTCATGTTTGTATATTCATGGAATATGATAGAAATTAAAGCCTCTCTTCCTAGTGGATCTCATTTTGATGTTTATGTCATAGCTATTTGTGTATGGAGAGTGATGGGCTCTGCCAGGTTCAACTTACCCTAAAGATACAGCCTGAAAAGTTGACTGCAGTGCCTCAACAACTTCCCAGGCAGTTAAGAGAGGGAGTGAGAGAGAGAGAGAGTGAGAGTGAGAGTTAGAGTGAGAGAGAGAGAGAGAGAGAGAGAGAGAGAGAGAGAGAGAGAGAGAGAGAGAGAGAGAGACAGCAGACAGCAGAGATAGAGAGACAGAAAGAAAAAAAGATGAAGGCATTATATGGGAGCAGACTGTTGACTGACAAGTCCCTCATGTCCTCCCAGTGACCTTCTAAGACTGACGTTGTGAAGTGGTGGTGGTCATGATGATGATGATGATGATGATGGCCCACTATTTCAACTCTAAACCAGCTACGTTAAAATATATCAGTATTCTTCAACGATTTGTAGGCAGAGCATCCTGCATATATTAACTCGGAACAGGCACCCCTGAACACCACAAATGTGACCCAGCAGAAGTGCAGGGCCCCTCTGGCTGGTGGCCATGCAGTGGCCTGACACTGGTGGGCTCTCTGTGGACTTCTGACCCTAAGGATGCAACATAACAAACCTGGGAATGGTTGGAGCAGAGATATCAAAATTGAGCAGCATGGGATCAACAGGACAGAAACAGAGAAGATGATGCCACAACAAACAAAAAAATGAGTACCACCAAGCCATCAATGTTTTCCCTTTACTCACACACTCAAGGCAACAAGAAGAAAGAAACGTAGCAAGGACTCACCGTGTTGCCCCCACCACTGTTCTTCATGGTTTTGAACAACTCGTCACAGGTGATGGGACGATGCCTCTGGAAAGGAAGGGAAAAAGGAAACGACATGAATGGACAATGCAGTAAGGGAGAGGAAGGAGAGAACAAAAACAGTCATTTCTGTCATGATCTCTTGTTACATACACATGCATGCCTGCAAACACACACACCTGCACATGCATGCATGCATCTACTGTGCACACATGCGCAAATGCACGCAGAACATCTTGCATACATGATAAAACCTGTTCCACTTTTTGGAAGAATAGGCTGTTGTGTGCCAGTGGGAACAGATGACAAAACTGACAAAACTGCATACATATGGGGACAGGATGTATAAAGCACATGAGTGTTTATTTCATTATCCTTCAAATAAAAGAATAAAATAAAAAAAAACCCTCAGTGACAGGTCTAAAAGGCAAAAACAAACAATAAAGATTAGGGCAGTGACAATGACTATCAACGATTCAACCACAAATAAAAAAAACCTCAGTGACAGGTCTAAAAGGCAAAATCAAACAAAAATTAGGGCAGTGACAATGACTATCAACGATTCAATCACATTCCCCCCCCCCCAAAACACACACACCAACAAGCACCCCCAACACACACATACTCCCACCTTCCCACTCACCCACCCACCCACACACGCACACACTTCCCACCCACACACAAAAAGTGACAAAACTACAATGCAGGAACAAAGACAACGATCAATGAAGATGAAGACAATGACAAAGACAATGATCATTCCAATACTCACTTGTTCTGTCCATAGCCCACCACAGAGTAGGACTTTCCTGACCCAGTCTGGCCATAGGCAAAGAGGGAGCAGTTGTAGCCTGAAAACACAACACATGATCATGCTAGTATACCCACACATTATCTGCTAGTCCCTTCCACAGTTTTAGTCAATGCATCAGTGCTCTTGCAAGTCTATTGCATTGTATTGCAAGGTATTGTATATAATAGTATTGCATTGTTTTGAAGTACAGTGCATCCCGACCTTTAATTCACCAGATGATGCTGCCAATACTAGAACCCATGACTTTATGGACCCAAAGGATTGAAGACAAATGCTCTTAACCACTCATGGTAAAAAGGTAAAGGTAAAGGTGTCCCATAACTTATGGTTGTAGGAGAGCAAGGCATCAGAGACCTCAGCTTCTCAAGAGCCCAGCATATTGAGGCGGCGCCCATCTCTCTCCATCGCTGTTTTACTTTTCCTGACCCTGAAGAGGGCAGTTATCCATTTACAGCTGGGTAAACTGGGGGACTGCACTGAAGCAAAGGCATGCAAACAGTCACCCATCCACTTGTTTTACCATGCTCAATGCTGCTTAACCTTAGCTTGGGGAAAGTGAGCGCCCTGACCACTGTGCTATCCCGTCCTCAACTCAAGGCAGGAAACACCCATTTCACAGCTTTCACTTGCTCTCGCAAGTGTGTGTATGTGAACACAAAAAGTGTGGAATGAATCTCAAATACATACGTATACAAGTCTGCACTGACACAAATGGACTGGTGGGAGAGAGTGGATTGGTGCCTAGAGGCATTGCACCTGCCTAGAAAGTGGGAAGTGCGGGTTCAATCCCAAATTTTTGTGCCCAAAACTTTTCCCCATCCACTAGACCTTGAGTGGTGGTCTGGGTGCCAGTCTCTTGGAAGAGACGATAAACTAAAGTTCCATGTGCAACACAAATTCAGCACACATAAAAAGAAGCCATGGCAACAAGAGAGTTGCCCCTGGCAATATTTTGCAGAAAATAGCCACTATCAAAGGAAAACAAATACACACAGGAAGGTTGTTTTCATTTAACCACTAGACTGCCTTACCCCGGAAATTTTCCGGGGCTAAACGTGCACCCTATACGCCAACAACCCAGAAAATTTCCGGGGTGTCGAACTGAAGTAAACAAGCCTGCTTCCTTGACTACAGTTAAAGGGAAAGAACTCCAAAATTAATGGAGGTCACTCTCCTGTTGCTTGGCAACATCCAGCTGCAAAAACCGTGGCAAAAACAATCATTTTTTTGCTCGTATTTTGTGTTTTAAAGCATGACTGCTTGGGAAGTTCTTGTTCAAAATTGCGGACACTTCTTGTTGAAGGCATCAATAACTTTACACAGCTGTAAAAGTGGCAAATAAAACTGTAGATTTACCTAACAGTGATGAAAACGATCGTGTATGATTCAGCTGATCATGCATTTAAAAAAAAGAATGAGATTTGGCCTAGACTTATGTTTGACGTTATTGAGATCGGGGGGGGGTACTCAGAATGACAGTGGTGATAAAGAAATCGTATTCATGGTAGATTTTTTACATTTTAAATATATTTTTGCAGTAAAATATTGTGCTAACTAATTTGAGTTTGCCTCGAAGTAATCTATGATATATATACTGTCATTGGGTAGACTATCAGGAATATTCATGAAGTAGTTTCTGAGTAAGAGGGATATGAACATAGCAGTGGTACATAAGAATTTTATTCCCCGGCATATAGCGTGCACTTGCACTGGGCAGTGAAGAGGTTAATTTAAATGGGTAGCGCTGCTCCTGTGGCAACAACACTTTCCCCAAAGGGGGAAGCCCAAATTTCACACAGAGAAATCTGCAGTGACTGAAAAATAGTACGCAATACAATTCAGTAGAGTACACTAGTGATACAAAGGCAATATCAGCCGGCCAAGTCTCCACCAAATACCAGCCAGTACCTACTGTACTGTAGTATTGATCTCCAATATGCCGCCACCAGGCCAACAACACACAAGGAAATCAACTTCACAGACTCCTCCACACCAGCAAACACACAAAATTCCATCAAAATGACACAAGGAGAAACACAAAGCAATAGGAATAAAAGTATGGGGGGGGGGGGGGAAGAATATGGTAGAATAAAACAAAAGAAGCAGCAGTATGTTCTGGGAAGAAGAAGAGGGAAAGGGAGGTAAGAGAGTTGAAGGGGGGAAAGAAAAGAGTCACAGATAGAGGATAGCAGCAGAAGAAAAAAAAATTGATGAATAATTTATCTTAAGTCAGAATGCGGCTACCTTAACAGTGGGTAAACGGTTGTGCATCTCCCTCTCTCTCTCTCTCTACATATACATATATATATATATATATATATATTATACATATATATGCAAACTCTCATCACTGGTGAACCTCGGAGCTCTAGCTAGGAACGGACCCCCCCCCCCCCCCCCCCCCCAAAAAAGAAAGAATATGCGTGTGTTTGTATGTGCATGCATGTCTGCATGAATGTGTGTAGAAAGCATGTGTGAATGTGCATGAATAGAATTGTGCACATGCTTAACAGAGAGAGAGAGAGAGAGAGAGAGAGAGAGGGTCTGTGTGTGTGTGTGCGTGCATGCATGTGTGTGTGTGCTTGTGCATGCCTGCGCATGTGTGCAATCATGCGCATGTCCCTCAACCGCTTTTCCTCATTTGTTTAGTATACTTTCCCTCTTGAGTGTGTACGCACACGCAGCAATACACAAAGACCTCTTAAATCAATTACTCCCCCATCACCACCACAAACAAAAAACCACCACATTCAAAAACACAAACAAAACAATACAAATACCCCCCCCCCTCCCCCTTTTCTGACCACACAGCGCTGACACAAATACAGCACAAGGCAAGACGAAAAGATCTATCACAATGAAGAACTCTGCATAGGTTTCTATTCATGTCACGTCGGCATTGATTTTTTTTAGAGCATTGTCTCTGTGCCGATGTTTTCATCATTGTGGTGGCAACCAAGCATTAATGACATCACTAAGAAAAAATAAAAAAAGTAACCAAAAAAAAATAAAAAAAGAGATAAAGGAAAACCCTCTGCTGCCACTGTCGTTGTTGTTGTCGACTTGAATGGTTCTGACGTGCCAGTAAAGTATATCTTGGTGTTTTTAGTGATTGTCATTTCCAGCCATGGGAGAGGGAACAATAATGTTCAGTGTAAAAGATAAGATAAAATAGAAATGAAAGTAAGTAAAAATAAAAGAAAATAAAAAATAAAAAACCAAATCAAATTAAGTAATATAGAGTAAAATTATTTAAACCAATTTTAATGAATTTCTATTTTTTAAAAAAGCCACTAAAAGTAAGTATAATTTGAACAAAATAAAAGGAAATAGAAAAGCTCGGCTCAATGTTTTCAAGAACAATGTTAGAAAGTGCATATAAAAGGAAGTAACATATGAAACAAAATAAATCAATACACTTTAACACCAGACAAGAAAAAAATAATAAAAAGTGATCTTTCATGTCATTTCTTCTACCAGTTTACAGCAGCTAATTGTTTCCACTTTCAGCCTTTTATCAGACTCTGACCACAAAAAATCCACAAATCTAAGAGTAAAAAGAAACAGAAATAACAAAAATATCTCATACAATGCGGTTCAAAGTATGGAATCTATTCATCTCTTTGTTTCTGCTTGTCCCTTTTAATTCCTGTCATCTCCTTCTTGTTCTTTTTTCCCCTTCTTGGCCCATTCACCTGCCCTTTTTTCCAGGAAGACATCAAAGATAACAATTCTCTCCCATGCCAAAGTTGGATGCGCTGGGCCTGACTTGTCAGGTGCTTAGCAGCAGCTTAATGCATTTCTGCACATAGTTGCTGCCTGAGCTCAATTGTTGCTGTCTGAGCATTTTAAGATGATGATGATGATGATGATGATGAAGAAGCAGAAGAAGAAGAAGAAGAAGAAGCAGGAGGAGGAGGAGGAGAATCTACCAAAAACCCTCCCCCACTCACACACAAGCACATGCATGTATCTCCCTCTCTCTCCTCTCCTCTCTCTCTCTCTCTCTCTCTCTCTCTCACAACACACACACACACACCACATCACACACACATATACACACACACACACACACACACACACACACACACACACACACACACACACACAACAACCAGCTAAGAACAGCTTTTGTGTTCTTTAGTCTAGAACTGAGCACTTAAGCCACTGCCACTATTTGCCAATCAATAACGACGGACAGATCTTGGGAAGGAATACACTATCAGGTTTTGCATAACTACTGCTGCAAGTATTTACTCTGTTAGGTTGGGTTGTTTTTTCAAGCTGTATTTATTCTGTTAGGTTGGGTTGTTTTTTCAAAAGCTATGTAAAAAATAGGATGTCTTTTGTTTCCCTAACAAGCACACCTCACACATACACACCCACACACTGCCAGTATGTGGAAACGCACTTACCCCCTTCCCCCCAACAAAAAAACACCACAGAAACAACAACAAACAAAACACAAAAAACCCCAAAGTAACCCCCATAATCCCCCCCCCCCCACAACTCCCTCCCCCCCTCAACAACAACCACAAGAAGACCTAACAACACAAACCAACAACCACACACAAGAAACTTTAAACACACACACACACACACAAAACCGCTTGGCAACTACCAGAGAATACACACACAACACACACACACACACACACACACACACACACACACACACACACACACACACACACACACAACACTCAGACCTCACTCCAAAACAACTAAACGAAAATGTGTATACACGTACGGCTGGCTACAGCAAGCCTAGGAGCCAACCCCACACACAACCAAGCATGCATGGGAGCTAGCTGTAAATAAAGGGGCTACGGGTAGCCTACCTTCGAAAGCATTGTTGAGCACGCCCTGTCCCAGGTCCTCAAAGACGTGGCGCTGACTGGCGTAACGGGACCCTGGGGAAGGCTCTAGAATGCCGTCAGTCTGCGTTTCAAATCCATCATGCGACCTGAAACGCCGCAACAATCGCCATCAACACACACACATACACACCCATGCACGCATGTAGGCAGGTACTGCACGCACACACACATGCATGTGCGCAAGCATACATGCACGCACGCACGCACACATACATACTCACACACAGATACACACTTCTTCCCAGTTTGATAAAAAAATTTAACTGAATGTTCGGACGAGACTATAAACCGAGGCCCCGTGTGCAAACGCACGCAGAACATCTTGCGCACACATTAAATCCTGTTCCGCTTTTCGAAAGAGTAGGCCATTGCGTGCTGGTGGGAACAGATGACAAAATTTACAAAACCGCATACACACGGGGACTGGATGTAAAAAAGCACATGAGTGCTTATTCCATTACCCTCGATATAAAAGAATAAATAAAAGAATAAAAAATAAAATAAACACACCCACACACCCATACACACGCACACACACCCACACGCACGCACACACACATGCATGCAGACACACACGCATGCACGCATGCACACACACACATGCATGCACACACCCATGCACACATGCACACACAGGAACACACACACTCTCACACAGGAACACACACACAGACACACTCTCTCATACACACACAATAAAAATGTTATAAATGCAGAGATTGTCTTCAGCCATGATAAGCTCTTAGCAGAACAGTTTATTATGTTTGGTGTCAAATAAGTCTTGTTCTGACTTAATTAATGGCAATAAAGTTTTTGATTCTTGATTCTTCAGACTCTCACACGGACACTCTCCGAGTCTCTCTCACACACACTCTCACACACTACACCATGGCTAGGTGGTCTAGAGGTAACACTCCTGCCTAAAAAATGAGAGAAGTTGGTTTGATCCCCCTTTTGAGCCTAAGTTTCAAACACCCCCACCACCCCAACCCACCCCATCCACAAAACCTTGAGCAGAGGTCTGGGTGCTAGTTACATAAATGAGGCAGTAAATCAAGGTTCCATCCCCAGTTTGCATTCAGCACATGTAAAAAAACAACAAATCAAAAACCCTGTGGCAACAAGAACGTTGTCCCTTTCAATATTTACTATAAAAAAAACCTCAACGGATACCATCCATACATAAAACCTTTCATATGGGATGTTTGGCCCAGGCCGAAAGCTTTGTTAGTTATCTGTTATGCAGTAAAATATCATTAATGCTGAAGATTGTCTTCAAGTTCAGCCATGACCACCTCTTAGCATAATAGCCTGATTCAGCGCTATATAAATTCCCTACATTATTATTATTATTATTAGCATAATAGCCTGCACTCTAAAGGCCAAAAAAAAAAAATCCTCTGAAGTCAGAGTATGGCTGTCCATGAGGTGCAGTACTTGAAAACAGTCATACACACAAACTTCTCATTCATTTATAATCATGTTTACTTTTACACACTCACAATGACTCCTATACAGAGAGACTCATGAGTGCATATTTGGAGTACTAACCCCCAAGGTGTTAAGCTGGGGAATGCACCACCACCACCACAACAACCACCTATGGGATACAAGCTGAAATGTGGCTGATAATGCATACTAAAATATAGTACTAAGGCAAAAGAGGACAAAAGCAAAAAAGGAACTTACCAGTAGGAATAATCGAAGGAAAACTGAAAACAAAACGTGCAGCAGATATTTACAATTCTATGGTCAGCTGTATGTATACGATATATATTATATATTATATTATATATATATATAATATTATATATTACATTTAAAAATGTGGATGATGTAAAAGTTTATATATATATATATATTTATTTTATATATATATAATATATGTATATATATAAAAATATATATTAGTCATTTTTTTTATATTTATTTTTATATTATATATTATGTATATATATATATATATGTTATTTATATAAAAACTATACATCATCCCACAATTTTTGTTATTTTTAATATAAATATACCCCCAAAGTTTGCTCTCTCCACCCCCCCCCCCCCCCCCCCCCCCCCCCCCCCGCATGCACGCACCATGTGCACAACACACCACACACACACAACACCACAGGAGAGGAATAAACTATGGTTGGAAAACACTGAAAAAGACCACTGTTCACAAATTCATGTAAAAGCATGAATTCAATATTCCACTTTTCTTGTTTTAACCTCTCATGTGCTACTATTCACACATCAAACCACCCATGCATGCACGTCCATGCATGTGCACACACTCACACACACTTTCTCATTGCATACTAATAAGCACTATAAAAAAAAAGTCCAAAAATATTTAAAATCTCTTTTGCTTTTTTGTTTTTTTAAAACTCCAAATGATCACTTCATGCTTTTAGATTTTACCAACTACATAAAATTGCAACACAAAACATATGGCTTAAGGCAAAATTAATTTTGTAAAACTGCGCTTACCTTCTTTGGTTCCTCTTCTGCAAAAGACAAAAAACCAGAACAATATTAGACAATGTATCCTTAAGATGATGATGATGATGTTGATGATGATGATGATGATCATGGATCATCATCATCATCATCAACATCATCATCATCATCATCATCATCATCAAGTGTCAAAACCTGGTTTGAAAGAATCAGTATTTACGTAATGTACTATGTTCTCATAAGAGTATGTGCAGAGAGAGCATTTTAAAAATCAAAAGTGAGAAATGAATACAAATCAGTGTGTATGTGTCTGGGTGCTTTCTGGCAAATGCTATTGATGTATACCTGTGCAAATATCTATCTAAGCATATACATATAAATTCAAGTGGAAACTGGCAAGAGATGAAAACAAAGGATGACAAACTACATACATGTATCCATCTATAATACCACAATGGACTTTCACATGCATTTGATTCCGAGTGGAAATATGCAAGAGATTAAAGCAAAGCAGGACAAACTACATGTACATACATCTGCTATATTACAATACCACACAGGACTATCCAATCAGTTTCACATACATATTTGAATCTAAGTGGAAAGAGGAAAGCGATTAAAACAAAGCATGATAAACTACATCTGCTATAAAACCACACAGGACTTTCACAAACGCTGGAAATCTCCAAGCCTGTCACACCCTTCAACAACTAATTTTGATTCCCTTTCTCCCAGACTTCAAAAGAGCCATTTCTACCCGCGCTATTTCAGCAGTCCTGATGGGGCCAGGACATCTCCTCCTTCCCTCACTCTAGCGGTAATTGGACATAAATATATATGGCCTCAGTCCTCTTGATCATAAATAACTCCACCTGTGTTAAACCTTTCACCCCTGACCACCTTCTGTGTTTCACAAAAGTTTTATAAATAGTTAACTTTCACCAAGTTTTACTGCCTCCTCCTCTGCAAGCTACTAAAGTGGAATTCGACAGAGGCTACAGTCGAGTGGTCAAGACTGTGATTTTGACCCCATGGGTCCATGAAGTCCTAGGTTAGGATTTCAGCAGTAGCCACTGATGCATCTCCGAGGTCAATCTTAAAGTGCAGACCTGTCAGAGACTTTATTTTTTTCATGTATATATACATGCAGAAAATCAAACACGCACGTTAAAGATCCCATAATTTATGTCAGCAGTCAGTAGGTTATAGAAACAAACATACACAGCATACATCATGTACACACACAAAAATGCGCTGCTCTGAAGTTGGAATGCGTCAGCTGAGGCGCAGGCCAGTAGGCAGTCCTCCCTTAGAGATCTTTACAAGCATAGGAGAGGACCAAGCACTACACACCCCACCCAGTAAGGGAGCGAATGCAGAGAAGAGAAGAAAAGTGTCTCTTTCATTCTGGGGATGGAACAGCCTAGTGGCTCAAGCATCAAACTCATGACCTGAAAGTAACCGAGAGCCTGGGTTTGAACCTCTGCTGACAAATCCATTTGCCCCTGAAGGCAACACTGTTTCTGACTCTTGTTTCTGTATCAATTCTTTGGATGAGATCATAAACTAAGGCCCTGTGTGCTAATGCATACAACATATGTTTTTGTCATCCATGCCACAGGCCATAACATGTTTCAATGTGTGTGCAAGATGTTATACTCCTTTCCCCATTTATCCACTAAAGACTTGTATGCTAAAGACTTCTCCCCTCTTCCTCTCATGTCAGTCATTCTTTGCCTCCCCCCCCCCCCCCCCCCCCTCTCTTTGTAACATGAGACCCTGTTGCCTCCCCAGTAGCCCCTCCTCCCTTTTTATAGACTTCTTTGTCAACCACTTCTCTCACAGTACACATAGCCGTGTGTTTTTGTGTGTATACTATGCATTTTGTATCATACATGCATATAATATGCATGCACACACACTGTCTAGTCTCTCTAAGTGTACCCGCAGACACACCCACCCACACATGCCATCTCCCTTAACCTGTCTCTTCCCCCCCCCCCCCCCCCCCCCCACACACTCCTCCCAAAATCTGTTTATCTGTAGCAGGTACATGGGGATTTGATTCCCGATAAAGGAGGCAAGTCATAAAGCGCTGACCCAGATCACCCCAGGACACCACCACTTCAACTGACACAGGCAAACATAAGGAAGTGGGGGATAAGTAGATGGGCTTATACTTTATTCCTCCATCAGAGCTCTAACGTTCACTGATGGCGAGATTTTGCGTACAACTGTTTGCCTGCTGTTAAGGTAGCCACATTGTGATTTCAGGGATGATGTTTAAATACCACAAATTTGTCAATTGTGTCTATGTGTTTAAAAACAAATTTGCCATTCGTTCAACTACTTCTTCTTCTTCCTTTTTTGTCATGTTTCTCCCAGGGGAGGTTTGACATTGATGAGCCTTCTCCATCTCTCTGTTTTAAGCTTCCTCGGTATTTATGCCCCTTTCTCTAAGATCATCTGCAATACAGGCAGCCCAGGTTTTGTTAGGTCTTCCCTTTGGTCTCTTTCCATCCACTACGAAGTTCATTGCTCTTTTTATGATGTGGTGGTCTGCTTTCCGTTGAACGTGCCCAAACCAGCGCAGTCTATTGGTACTAGCTACAGACTTCAGATCATCAACTTTGCACATTCTCCATAGTTCTTCATTCATGATCCTGTCTTCCCATTTGATCTTTGTCATGTAGCATAGCATTCGGTTTTCACAGCTCTTCAACAAACGTTTGACGGTTTTTGTGAAAACCCACGTCTCCGAACCATACAGGAGAACAGGTCTGATGCAGGCCTTGTATATTAGACAGCGTCTCTCCAGTAGGATTTTCTGATTTCCGAGCAGACTACTAGCTTGAAATGGACTAATCTTCTGAAAGGCAGAATGGATCTTAACATGTGCACAAGATGTACTGCACATGTTTGTACACAGGACCTGAATTTATTGTTTCATCCAAAGGATCAAAGAGACACGGGAGAGTGGAGTCAGTACTGATGTTAACTCCAGAGGAAAACCCCCTGGAATGGGCGTCTCTGTGGTGGCTCAAACTCATGCCTCTAGATCACAAACTCAATGCTCTAACCACTAGGCTACCCTTCCCCCTCACTTAAATACTTTTAACTCAGACCAAAGGAGGAGAGGCACAGAGTAAATGAGGAGACAAAGCGTCGGAGCTTAAGAGGGGGAATGAATAATCAACAATTTCTTGAAACCAAATAAAGCAAAATCTCTTGTGAAGTCAATAGCAGTGATTTTGATTGTTATGTGGCTTTCAACAAGGAGCAAATATTTGTGTTTTCTTTTTTCTTCAAGCACTCAATGTCTGCAATTTGGGGAGGGGGGGGGGGGGAGTGGTGTTCCTTGACTAAAGCTCCAGGGTTCACCAATGGTGAGATTTTGCGTATGTGACCATTTTTGCCCACCATGAAAGTA
>CM054143.1:51296162-51316162 GCA_028751875.1 Rapana venosa | reverse complement strand
CAGTTCTGATTTATAGCCAGAAACTAAGACAATAATACAGCATACCCACAGCTTTGTTTTCCTTTTCATTTTGTTTTCTTGCTTGAATTTTACATTCACAGGGGATGTAGTGGAGTGGGTGGATGGACCACTTGTCACAAAAAGTCGTAGAGATAATAAGCACAACTTCTTTACCTTCTTTTCCTTTTTTGTGTGTGTGTTTTTGAGGGTTTCTTGGTCAGTTTTTTTGTTGCTTGAAGAGATTAGTCACCTCTTCTTTGCATTCCTTTATTGGGTGGGCTGCATAGTGCCTGGTCTTCTCCTGTGCTTGTAATCCTGCAGAGGGTGTGTGCCTGCTGGCCTCAGCCAACACTCCACTCCTCCACTGTTACATTTTCTATTTGCCCCACCTTTCTCCCATGAAATATAGTGAATTAAAGTTTTGTTGTTTTTTCCATTGTTGTTGTGTTTTGATTTTTTTTTTACAAACTGATAATGCTTTGGAGAGTGTACTGCAAAACAGAAACAAGCAGATGAACAAGATTTCTGGTAAATTTAAGTTCATAGTGATTGGTTCTTGAAATATTCAGGCACAACATCAAATCACATTAAACTATGCAATGTGTGTGTATGTGTATGTACGTGTGTGTGTGCGTGCGCGCTGGGGTGTGTGTGCATGTGTGTGCCCATGTGTGATTACAACCTTACCTACCTACCCAGGACCCAACCCCCCTTGATAATTTAGCTATTGCACAGAAATGGTACTGAAAGTGAAAGAGTCAAGTCCAAAATCTGACAGGTACATTAGCAAGTATTGGTGTCCCACAATTTAGAGGCCAAAGACGGCTGATACCATAGGCAGACTGTAGATAATAAGTAATCAGTGGTCTTGGATAATACCCCATGACTAAAGTCTCAGACCAGGTGAGACACACTTGTGAACGTGCACCTGCCACTTAAACAAGGCAGTCACATACACCGCAATAATGGGCACTGATAATACCTTTCCTAGAAAACAGCTGAGCGCATGTGCACACACACAAACACACACACAGAGGGTCTGTTGCTCAACAACTCACAAATTATCAAGCTGTATAAAGATAATTTGTGAGAGGTTGTGAACAGACTGTTATTTTACATTATGTGCTGAATATATGTTGTACGTGGGACCTGGATTCATCATCATCTCATCTGAAAGACCAGATCACCACTCAAGGTCTAATAGGTGGGGGGAAAGTTCAGGCATGAACAGGGATCGAACCTACGCTTCTCACTTTCAAGGCAGGTGCATTACCTCTAGATTACAAAATCACTTGTACTTCAGTATCCTGGACTGTTTCTGTCATTCTTGACACAAGCAAATATCATCACATACCATGCCCAAAAGAATGTAGAATGACTGTGCATTCAGCATACTGTCAGAATTCTTCACTGTGCTTTCCACAATGTAGACCACCATGACAGCAACCTGCCAAGTCCATATTGTAATGCAAGAAAAAAGTTTCTAAAGGTCTAAATCTCTTTAGCAAGAAAAATGTCTATCCCATTCTGTAATGAAAATTGAAAATATTTTCTCACACAAAAAAGAAGAGAGAACTGCATGCATTAACATTTTAAAATACTCTGAATACAACAAACATTCCCTTCTTATGCAAGCATGACCTTTTGTCAATTAAAAAAAAATTATTTAAAAAAAAATTCCCAGCTGCTATTTGATGCTGAGCAAAACAGTCTAGTGTGCATGCATTTGCGCCTGCCTACAAAGGTATTACCCAGCATACACACACACACTCACACACAAAAACCCCTCTCTCCTCTCGCATGCTCCTACCCTCCCCCCAAAATGAAAACTATTCCATTCCATACCATCTTGTTTCTTTAATGTTCCACGCTGTTTTTCATTCTTACTCAACACATTACATGCATTCATGCATGCCCATTTCCCACAAACTGCGAACGCGTCTCTGAAAGTATGTCACGCACAACACACAAGAAACAAAAAAGCTTCTTAGCCCGCATGCTCACCCCTGCTGTATAACAACAGATTAAGGGAGGGAGGGAAGGACAGCCAGGCATGGGTGTGACCAATCACGGTGGCAGAACAGAACAAAGAACCATGCCGCATGGGCAGCAGCGCCTGGTAATGCCAGCTTAAACTCGGTGAACCCTCAATCATTTGGAAATAATGTATTCTCTCTGCAATGCCAATGTTAGATGCCACGCCAGAATCAGCTGTGGTGGTGCATGACCATAACCTTTTCGCTAGTTTGAATGAAATGAAAGTTCTCTCTCTCTCTCTCTCTCACATACACACACACACATACAGAGTTTGATCCCCATTTGTGTCTGAACTGTTCCCCCATCTTCTAGACCATGAATGGTGGTCCAAGTGGTAGTCTTTTACTTTTAGATGAGATAATAACCCAAAGTTCCATAGACTCAGAAGGTGGGGTCTGAAGTCAGAATGCAGCTATCTAAATGGTGGGTGGAAAAATGGTCACGTATAAATGTAAAAAAATTCTTCATTGGTAAACCTCATAGCTCTAGATGAGGAACAAAACATTAAAAAAAAAAAAAGGTAAGAAACTCCAGGGCAAAAATCATGCATGCACATCTTCTGCATGCGTTCGCACACAGGGCCTTGGTTTATTGTCTCATCTGAAGGACTGACTTTCAGTTTGAATTTCTTGTCAAACTGGAAAGAAAGGGCAAGGCTGGGAATCAAACCCACAACCTCCCAGTTTACATGTCAGGCAGGTGAACGTCTCAACCGTCCTGCCACCTTCATTCTTTGGAAGACCTTATAATCAAGTTTTAAAGATCAGGAACAAACTGATATTATAATTACTAGGGACAGACAAAAAGGGGTTGGATTTCTCCTTTGTGACATTAAGCACACCCATGAATGATTTGTTTCCAGTAAGAAAAACCCATTAAGCCTTCTTCGTTAGATAATCTCGGTTGACTGGACGTACACTGTACAGAATTATGTCTTGTGCTGTGGGCAATTACTCAAGAAATGAGCTTGTCAAGTGCTCGTTGTGTGACTGTTTATGTATGTACATGTATGTAGGGAGATTTTCCAGCTGAGGCATGAGAGCTTCAAGGCTGGAGAATTGTTCCTTCTGTGGGATGGTTTTGTCTTGTAATGTTTATTTGTTATATTTCATGTGTGTGTGTGTGTGTGTGTGTGGTTGTGTGTGTGTGTGGTTGTGTGTGTGTGTGTGTGTGTGTTGTGTGTGTGTGTGTGTGGTGTGTGGTGTGTGTGTGTTGGGTGTGTGTGTGTGTGGTGTGTTTGGGTGTGTGGGTGTGGTGTGTGGTGTTGTGTGGAGGGTGTGTGGTGTGGGTGGGTGGGTGTGTGTGGGTGTGTGTGGGTGTGCATGTGTGTGCATGTGTGGGGTGTGTGTGTGTGTTGTGCATGTGCTTATATGTGTGTGCACATACATGCATGCATGTGCACATGCACGTCTGGGTGTACATACAATGATACATGCATATATATTTATGTGTGCATGGATGGGTGTGCATGTGTGTGCCTACACCTCTGTACTCAAACATGCTCTATCCTCTCTCTCCCCTCCTCGCTAATGCACTCATGCACACATGCACACACACACACACACACACAAATGAACCAGCACACTAAGGGAGAAAAAGAAAAAAGAAAACCATGAAAGAGTATCCATCCAAGATTGTAAATTTATACCAGACGCCGACTCCGCTTACCTATCACATAACCCTACCTGTCTGGTCATTTGAAACAATTTATGGGACAAGCTACATGAAAAATAAAATGCACACACACACACACACACACACACACACCTAATAGGCTATAGTATATACAGAAAAAACCTGTATACGACAGGTATGCTACACAGGTAAAAAGACTAGAGTAACTAGGCTGGCTGCTTACCAATGTCCCACCTATTGTTGTTCCTGGATTCCAAACACACATTCACTACATACAGACTGATATTATATATAGTACATGATTGTGTCCACGCACATACCAAATACACATGTATACCAAATTAGCAAAATGAATACAAAATAGACTTATTCATTATAGTCGAATACCAAACTCTTACTCAAAACATGGCTGATTATAAATTCTAAAAAAGCAGAAACACTTGGACCAAACCCAAATTTCTCCAGATCTCCCTGAATACTTCCAGATAGGTCTCTGACTTCTTTCAATCAAGAAAGGCTGTACAAACTGTTTCATTCCTTACCTCCCTGGGGCAGGGGGAGAATGTCTAAAATATCTATCTATCTATCTATGTATCTATCTATGTATCTATCTATGTATAATATATATATATATATATAAAAGTAAAACTTAACAAAGACTCTACCCCATTCATTTAACACAAAGCGCTCAGCCAAACTGAGTTTGAATCACCCTCAACCCTCCACCCCCCCCCCCCCCATCCCCTCCCCCCACCCTGAAGGCTTTCGACTGAAGTGTCCCATGTCCCATTATTGGGACAGACTTCTGTGGATCTGGAATTCTTTAAAGTGTCTACTTCTGCTGATTGTAGATAAGGCACACAGGAGGAATGTTAACCCTCGAGTCCATGTCCCCTTCAGCACTCTATTCTTCTTTCAAAGGAGCGTAGCTTCTATTACCCTAGCAGCACTTGAACAATAGAAAACATTGATTTTTTTTGTTTTGTGGGAAACTCAATTTTCTTCCCTGTAGTGTTTTATGTTGGTCCCCTTAGTAACTGTGGCACACCAAAGTCGGATGCGCTGGGCCCGACTTGTCAGACACTTAACAGCAGCGCAACACATGTTCGCTATATATATGTGTCAGGCAACAATAGTTGCTGTCTGAGCGTTTGATGATGAGGAAGAAGAAGTCAAGTCTCTGTGTGCAGCATTTTCTCTACCTCATCCTTCAGATAAGATGATAAGCCAAAGTCCTGTGTGCAATTCCTTTCGTCCTTACGAAAGGATGCATGCCAACAAAAAGCTTGACCAAGCAAAAATCTATCATAAAAGCCCCCTACACTCACACTGCCAAACAAATTGGAACAGGAAAATAAGGGGGATGCCATACAATGGCAGTGTGTTTTTCTCCCATAAGAGTAGTCTGAATTTCACAGTGACATCCACCCTATAACTAGTATAAGTATAATTGCTCAATAATACCCCTTACTATCTCAAAACAAAGGAAACTTGTATCTGAAAAGCAAATTTTCCCATCAACACATTCTGACACAGTTACTCTGGACACAGGAGTACAGTGGGGCCGACAAAACCCACAATACAAATCCATTATGTTTCTCTTTGACTCTGGACAAATTCGTGAAAGCTTTGTCAATTATTGATATAGGCTAGTAAATGCCAAGGCCTCTATTAAAATAAATGCCTTAAAATTTTATATAATTTGAGAGTCTTCAGCTATGACAAGCTCTTAGCCTAACAACCTGCACTCTCGTTTAAAGGAGAACTTCCTAAAGGAAACAAAAATCTTCTGAAGATGGAGTGCGGCTGCCTCCTACATTGCAAGGTACTTGAAAAGAGTCATGAATACACATGTATAAACTTCTCATCCAGTGTGTCTTAACATTTTTACAGTGATCAGCAGAAAAGGACAGCACTCACTGTCACCCCCTATTGTAAACTCTTCATCCTCCCACCCTCTCTTGCAAAAAATCCCAGAAAAACATCAAATCTTTACATCTATTCATTCATCCACATCCAAACCCTAACCACAAACATAAAACAAGTTACCCTTTACCTCCACCTACAAGTCAAAGATCAACTTGCTTCCCCCTTCCCCCCCACAAGAACTCCTTCACCCCCCAATATGAAACTCTGAACATTCCTAAACATTGCATGACCCACTAACAGAGAACATACCCCCCAGAAACTCAGAACATTGTGAAAGACTGAGAATTTCAAGTCAACCAGAACACCCATTATTGCCCAAACCCTACTGTATACAAGCATTCCTTCACATGCACAAGTACTGCCAACCACCACAATGGTAAGAAAACTGTCGCTCCATTCTACTACTTTTCCACACCACTAGGTCATTTTTGGGTTTCTGGCTTTGATCCTTGAGCTGTCTACAGAGGTCAGGGTCTGTGACCCACTGCCAATGGCCTGAGGTGACGTGACCCTCAAACTACGTCAACATTGACACTGTGTATGAAGAAGAAAAGTATCCTTTTTTCATGCTCCAGTTCATCACTGCAGAAGCTTTCCTCTGTTTTGTTAGAACTTTTGGGGTGTTCAGGATCTGGAGACTTTACCTTTGTTTTAAACTGTTTCTTGTTGGGGCTTTGTTGTGGTTTTCTTTCTCAAGTGTTCTTTTTGTTTTTAAAATTTAAAGACTTTCTTTAATCATGTTTTCTTTGTTGAAGACAGTTATTATTTTCTCTATCTGAAACTTTCTTTTCTTTGTTGAAGAATATTTCACAGGCGGGGTAAAATACCACCACAACGGTTCCTTTCATCATTTCACACAATATAGCACACAAGCAGACTTTTCTCCTTTTTCACCTTTCTTTGGAAGCGATAGGGAGAGTAAAAAAAAGAATGTGGGGTAAAATTTGGGGGTGGAGTGGAGTGGGGAATGAGGGTATGGGGGTAAAGGTGGGGTGGAGGGCTCTTTGATCAAGTAGGGATGGTATATAGCTGGAAATGAGATAGCTACCAGACTGTCACATTCAGTGATTCACTGTGTCACACTCACAGTCAGTAAACCCACAACTTTACATGCAGGTTGAAATCCTGTCCTTCAGTTCAGATTCTATCAGCAACTGAACAGCTGCCATAAATGTCCACTCACAATGGCTTTCAGTACCCACACCATAAAACAACAAGTCCTAGCAGGGTGCAAATAGCTCAGTGGTTTGAGCATTAAGACTCACTGTCAGAGCATTCTGAAGGCACAATCTCTACTGAGCTGTCTGCGGGGATTTGTTCCCCCCCTGGAGTTAGCCTTGGTTTTGATGCATGCCATTCCGTGACAAGTCCTTCGGATGAGATTATAAACAGCGATCCAGTGTGATAATGCATAATCATGCAAGACATATTCATAATCTTGTGCACAAAGCCACACATTTAAAAAAACCCAACACATCCATCTTTTGCAGAAGAATAGACTAGCAATGGCTAGTGATATGAATGACATGATCATACCCAGAAACATGCCAATTAAAGCCTAAATGTAGACTAGACCACTGGGGCAGCACCATACCCTCACCAATGATGACCACAACTAACAGTACACTGAGAACTGCCACCTTTTGTCTCTCTCTCTCTCTCTCCTCTCTCTCTCTCTCTCTCTCTCTCTCACATACACACACACTCCTCTACACCACAACACACACACACACACACACACACACACACACACACACACACACACACACACACCTGGAACCCATTTACAACTGTTCACAGAGGAATGCAACTCAGGATTCCAGTTCATATTCTAGAACATATCCACAAGTGGTGCCCATTTAAACAAGATATCAACTGTGTTAGCTGAAGATGTGGACCATCTACAGCAGTTATGGGGACTGACTGAGGCACTTGACAGGACTCTACAGCAGATTGATGACAGGTGCATGCCAGGAAGACCAAGGAAAAAAGCAGCTCAGCTGGAATGATTAATACTAGTGGTCCCGGATTCAATATGGATTCTGCAAGAGATAAGGTCTTCTCTCAATGCTTTGACTGTTTGGGATTTTGGGGGGTTTTGTTTTGTTTTTTGTGTTGTTTTGCTATAGGCAATTCCTTCTTTTGCTCCTTATAGAGCATTATAGATTTTCTTTTTGTTTTTTCATGTTAAAATTTTTTTTTCAGGGGTGGGGTGTGGGGTTAGACTTGTTCCTACTGTTCTTTGTTACAGAAATTGTCTTCAGTTTCAGCAGTTCTTTCTCTCTCTATGTCTCTGTCTCACTCTGTCTCCCCGTCTCTCTCTTTAGGAGGGGGAAGAGGGAGCTGGGGAAGAGGCTGTTCTTACTGAATGTTTCTATTCCGTCCTTTGTCACACACATTTCTTCTCCATTCCACTTCCAAACACTTCATTCCTCTTCATTAATTGTTGTTGATAGTTTCTCTTTTTCCTTCGGACACTAAAGAGACTTCTTCTTTGGCTAAGGAAAAAATGCTACATTCTTCACCCAATCTTCCATCTTCAAAAACAGTTTTGGGGGGTATCTTTCATATAATTAAATCTAAATTCCCCTACCAGCCCCATCCTCCCACCCTCTCTCTGTGTTCCTCCCTCTCTCCCACCTTGATTTCTCCCATCGATTCTTTAACAACACTATATCCTCACCCCAAACAGACCCTCCTGTTGTCTATCTAAACAAAACAGGTAAAGTTACATTTCTATGCCTTGTAAATACTACATGTGAACTTGGGCAGCCTCAACCTCTTTCCCCAAGGTTATATCAGTCATTCTGGACTGCAAGCCAACATTCTAGCCATTGTTCAGAGAGCCAATCAAAATAAACAAACATCTTAGCCTGGCATAATGCTCAACAGCATTTAAACAAACGATGCAGAAAATTGAACTGCACATGAACTATTTCACATTCATCTGAAAGATCACGTATCAATCTATTCTCAACGCTAGGGTTTTACTTTTAGTATGGCCTTGCTCAAAAGCTTTGACAGTTATTCATGTCAGAAAACATATATCTGAAAAAGAGAGAAAGACAGACAGGTATACACATACAGGTAAAGAGAGAGAGAGAGGGACGAGAGAGAGAGAGACAGAGACACACATACACACAAATGGAGATACAGAATGACAGAGAGAAAAAGACAGAGAGAGAGAGACAGAGAGCGAGAGAGAGAGACAGACAGAGACAGAGAGACAGACAAACAGAGACAGAGAGAGAGAGAGAGAGAGAGAGAGAGAGAGAGACAGAGAGAGGCTATAATTGATTCTGATCTCGATTTCTTTTTCTGGAAAATAGCACAAGTTGGGAGTTAAAAAAACAACAACAAACAAACAACAACAAACAAACAACAACAAAAAACAGGGACCTCCACCCTCCAAGAAACAAACAAAAAGAAAAATGAACAAAACACCACAGCAACAAAAACAATAGAGTTTACTTAAAGGATGATGCAACCTGTTATCATTTATAAACAAGGCAGCATAAACAGACAAGAAGGAGTGTTATTACACCACACTCACAGTCTCTCCAGAGTAAAGAAAGCCAAAAAAATGTTTTCAAGAATTACTCACTGGGTGTTTCTGGGTTTTGAATCATGGTCATATTCCCTTGCATTTGAATGATTAAGGTGGCCTTTCTGTCTTTTTCTCTGAAAAACAAAAAAGAAAGAAAACAACATTTAGAACAATTAACACAGTACACCATCAGCAGAAACTCTTTCCAACTATGTACATGTATGAAGCTTTCAAATGAAAATGTTTCTAATTTGTTGTTGGTAGTAATTTTGTATAATCCCCAGCTTAACACCCTGAGTGTCACCCAGAATATGTACTCTGTCTCACTCATCCCACCTGGGAATCACTGTGAGACTGAAATTGTTTTTAAAACAATACATAATGTTAAAGAAATGTGCACATAATGACCTTTTTCAACTTGTACCTCACCATGTATTAGAATACCATATTCTGGCATAAGGAAAAAAAAATGTTTATGAGACATTATTTATAAATACACTGTTTTATAATATTTCTTTTTTTTCCCCATTCCTCAGCTACAACTCCCAAGGTTCATCAATGGTGAGATTTTTGAGTATGCGACCGTTTTTGCTCACTGTTCAAGTAGCTACATTCTGAGTTCAGGGACTGATTTCAGTTTCATATTGCTAAAAAATATTTCTATAATATTATATTGATGGATGCTATAGCCGAGTGGTTAAGACTGTTTGACTTTTAAATGGGTCCATGAAGTTGTGGGTTCGAATCTTGGTGGCATCTGGTGAATTAAGGGTGGGGATTTTTACCTCACGGGCTTGAGATTGGTTCTGAATCCATCCCCTGTGACTCTTTAACTATAACTAAGCCAAGGTCTTTTTTGTTGAGAGGGAAAGGAAGGGGGGATGAATTCTGAGGAGTTGGTTCTGGGGAGGGGGGGGGGGGGGGTTATTGGTGAAGATTGTATAATTTTGTTTCATATTGTACAACACAATTGTCTTGACACAAAGCAATAGCGTTAAGATCCAGTTCATTTTCTTTAATATTTGGAATGTTCTTTCCAAGCTACCAAGTACTATAGAGTATACCTCGCACTGTACACCATATTATTGACTAGTAATGTACTAGTATACATGTGTGGTGTCTTTTTGCATATCAAAATCAAAAGTATTGAAAATTCTACAGCACATACCTGGAATCAAGCATTGAAATACAAGATATTGTATATATCAATGAAATATCCTATCCTGTGCAGGAAAGAGTGGATAACTTGATCAGTTGTCTTGTTTATATACAAAGTTGTTACCTAAAAAATTAATAATAATAATATACAAATCTACAAGGTTCCTAACTGTTTCCTTATTATACCATGTCTTCAATTAAGTGAAAAACAATTAACTTTTTTTCTGTAGATCCCAAACAACAGTTTCATATCTGTATTTATTTATTAAGAAAAAAACAAACAACATACCTTTGATTGAAAGGGCGAACCCTGACAGCCACTTTCACCCTGAAAACATCAAAAAGAAAAACTTACAGGTTAGGAACAATTTTCTCACAAACAACAATCACACACACGTGCTCTCGTGTGCAAGCACGAACACATACACACACACACACACACACACACAGAGTGACACATGCACAGTGACAATGACATGCAGAGTGAGTGACACACACACACACACACACGAGGGTCTCTGAGTCTCTCTCTCTCTTTCTCAGTCCCACTCCCTCTCTCTCAAAAGCCACACACACACACACACACACACATACATGCACACAACACACATTTAATGATAATTTTTATATGTGTGGCGGGCACACACACACACACACACACACACACACACACACACACACACACTCGCGCGCGAACACACACATCTAGATACTAACTATATTATATACTATAGACTCCAAAAATATTATTAGAGTGTGACACACGATTTTGTGCACCAGTTCCATATAATAATAATCTACAAACTGGTCATTAGTTACTAGTCTAAACTTTCCCATCCCCTCTCTCTCTTGATGTATTCATAATTATATCTCCATGTCTTTCAATTGCACGCAGCAGCTGATGGTCATTCTCACTCAATTTGACATGTAGAATGAAAGCTAGAGTTTCCCACAGAAAAGACAAGAATCCGACAAAACACAGGAAATATTTTCATTTACACTTAAAGAAAACATTATACTCACGATTCTCCAGACATGTTGCCTTCTCATAAACCAGTTGTTACAATAATAAAGCAGAAAATTATGTCCAACCACTCTCGTCTGTCAAATGTTTTGGAACGTCTGCTCACTCTGCGAGTGAACTGAATTTGGTGGCAGCAATGCGCACTTCGCGCGAGACCACAGCTTTAGGCGAACCGACTGTATAGTCTATTTCTAAAATCGATAGCAATTTTGAGTTGAGTTCTCCTGTGCATCAAAACCCTAATCCACGATTTTTATCACCTTCTTCTGCTTTTAAGTAGAGTAAAAACATCTTCAAGATATATACAGCCAAGTACAGGTAAACTGGTTTCTGTTTTACATATCTTGCTAATAATAGAACAAAAGAGATTAGTATAATATAAAACGGACTATATATCGTTGCTACTGCGATGACGTACGCATCAACAACATGGAGCGTTAGCAACCATAGACAGCTCCGCACTCTGCCTCCGATGGATTTCGTAGATCAGCCAAATTGGGTCAATAATGCTCAGTTCATCATTAACTGATTGAGGATGTTTCATACGTTTTTCAAAAAATAAAATTTTAGTTTCTCTCTCAATCTTTCAACAAGCACAATCATTCGATCGACTAAAATAAGAAATGACACATCGAAAACACCGAAAACACATGAGTTATGAGAAAGCTATAGGCCTCCTATATTGTTATCATCCATGCGTGATGTGGGCTAACGTTGTTCGCTTGTCAGCCAGGCATGACTCTATCGATCTATCGGCAGATCTAGAGTCTGCTAAACCTGTATGTTTGGTAACAAATAATGCCCGCCCATTTTGTGTTCACGGGATAAAGGGCTGGAGTGCAATAAAGATGTTGTGTGTCATCGATGGGTTTAATTCTCTATCGATTACAAAAAACGAGCATAATAGCACCATGCCGTTTAGATGCGTGATGTGAAAGTGATCAGCTGTAACTAGTGATCGGAACAATGGATATGGTGTTGAGCAACACTTGAAAACACAAAGGGGATCGAGATGGAAATACTTGGGGAGCTGGTATTGAGCAAGGCTAAGGTCAACATACATTAACATTTTCCAATTTGCGTATTTCTTCTTCTTCTTCTTCTTCTTCTTCTTCTTCTTCTTCTTCTTCTTCTTCTTCTTCTTCACCATCGTCGTCGTCATCGTCATCATTATCATCATCATCCTCCTCATCATCATCATCACCACCGCCATCATCATCATCTTAAGCACAGCACCACCGCCCTCATCATCAGCAGCAGCAGCGCAGCAGCAGCAGCACCACCACCACCACCATCATCATCATCATCAGCAGCAGCAGCAGCAGCAGCAGCAGCAGCAGCACACCACCACCACCACCACCACCACCATCTCATCATCATCATCATCATCATCATCATCATCATCATCATCATCATCTTAAGCAGCAGCAGAAGCACCACCACCATCACCATTATTGTCAGGATTATTTTCAGCAGAGTTGGTTTTAAACCTTGTTTTAATCTGTATAGAGATGCACACTTTTAATCTGAGATTTAAAGAATCAACAAGCAAGGTGATAGCCCAATACCGCCTCGCTGGTCGGCAGGGCTATAGGCCTAAACAATAAGATTGGATTTTATTGGAGCAGTTGTAGCAGAAGAAGACTGACTGACTGACTGAATGAATGAATGAACCTTTCTCATGAATGACTCTTTTTATTGATGGGAAAGAATAAGCGCACAGGATGGTTCTTTTATTGTTGGTTAACTTCCAGCCCTCAGTCAAAGAAAATTGATAATAATAAAAAGTAAACAAACAAACAAACAAAGATCTGAAAGGGAATCAATCACGCAGTAATACTGATACAAAAAAAAGCCATGTTATCAGAGAAAACAGTTAAAATATTAAATCAATAAAGTAAAAATAATGAATACATTTGTTTAGTAGTAGTAGTAGTAGAAGTAGCAGCAGCAGCAGCAGCAGCATTAGCCGTAGCAGTAGTAATAGCAGCAGCAGCAGCAGCAATAGCAGCCGCAGCAGCAGTAAAGTAAGTAGTAGTAGTGGTAGTAGTAGCAGCAGCAGCAGCAGTAGTAGCCGTAGCAGTAGCAATAGCAGCAGCAGCAGCAGTAGTAGTAGCATCAGCAGCAGCAGCAGGGCACTGAATTACTACTGCATGCATGCACACATCAGTTCAAGACATTTCCGTGTCTGTCATCACACACACACACACACACACACACACACACACACACACACACACACACACACACACACACACACACACACACACACACACACACACACACACACACGCACGCACGCACGCACGCACGCACGCACGCACGCACGCACGCACGCACGCACAGTCTGAGCTGTCCTTTGAACTTTATTTCTTTTCGATCTACACGCACCGCGCGCGGGCGCGCGCGCGCACGCACGCACACACACACACACACACACACACACACACACACACACACACACACACACACACACACCACACACACACAACACACACACACACACACACACACACACACACACACACACACACACACACACACACAGAGCATTGGAACTTTTTTTCTTCACTTCCGGCTTCCTTTCACACCCTGTCTTTCCTTTTCCTCAATTAGACATAAAAGGGTTAACCATCAAATTGTGTTCCCATTATCATTATCATCCCATCACTGTCAAGGGAGAGCATGCTGCTGCTGCTGCTGATGATGATGATGACTGTGATGACGACGATGATAATGATGATGACGACGACGACGACGACGACGACGATGATGAGGAGGAGGAGGATCCAGTCCTGTTGTTTACAGCCCCGCGGACCACAGAGGCCATATCAGGGCTGTCACCCGGTCAAATTTTAAATCTCAGATTAAAACTGTGCAGCTATATACAGATTAAAACAGGAGGGTATAAAACCAACTCTACTGTCCTTCCTTGTATCAACGCCCTGGTCAACCATAAATTGTCAGCCCAGGACCGGCACCTCATTGTGGGATGATGATGATGATGATGATGTTGGTGATGGTGATGGTGATGATGATCTTTATATTCAAGGACTAGATATGTAGAGAAGCAACACCAAACAAACATAAACGCATGCACACAGGTGTCGAGTTTAGGCACCTTCCCTGAAGTCAGAATGTGGCTACCTTTGTGGTGAGTATAAAACCGGTTACATACGCAAAATATTACCATCCGTGAACCTTGGAGCTCTAGCCAAGGCGCACACACACACACACACAGCAGCAGCAGCAGCAGCAGCAGCAGCAGCAGCAGCAACAACAACAACAGCAGCTTTTATTAGTGTAGTATGTTTTTTATTCAGTGGCATCCAGCTTCTTTTTGTTGGCTTTTCTCCACGTACAGATGGAAGGGAGAATACGCTGTAAAAAAAATTCATCAACAAAACCATGCACATTGTCTCCCTTCTTCTATACTGCACTATCTATCTATCTATCTGTCCCGTAGTCTGACGACCGTGGGGGCACCCTCAAAGACTCAGCAACCAGTTCCCTCCATTCCTCTCTCTGTTCTGCCTTTCTCAGGGTTTTGTTGAGTTCTAGGCCTGTCCATTCACTGATGTTATCCTCCCAGCTCTTCCTTGGTCTGCCTCTTCTTCTTCCTCCTTGGACAGTGCCTTGCAAAACTGTCTTTGTAATTCCTTGGGATCTTGTGACATGCCCATACCACTTAAGTTTACGCTTTTTCACGATCGTTAGAAGGTTCTCATAGGGTCCAATGGTTTGCTGGATTCTGTTATGCACGCTTTCGTTGCTTATGTGGTCTTTGTAGGAGATGCCAAAGAGTCTCCGAAAGCATCTCATCTCCACTGCCTGTACTCTTCTCTCCAAATCTGCAGTCAGGGTCCATGATTCACAGGCATACAGAAATATGGATATGACAAGGGAGCGCATTAGTCTGATCTTGGAGATAAGTGAGATATTCTTGTCTCTCCAGATGGTGTTTAGTTTTGACAAAGCTGTTATTGTCTGTGCAGTCCTGCATACTACTTCTGGCTTGGATCCCTGGTCGGATACAATGGCTCCCAGGTACTTGAAGCTTTGAACTGTTTCCAGCTTCTGGTCATTAACCCTGATATCAGTGCTAATGCTGTTGGTGTTATTAGTCATCAGTTTGGTCTTCTCTGCACTGATTTCCATGCCGTATGTTTTGGAGGCCTTATCCAAGTGTTCTGTTAGGCTGGCAAGCTCTTTTTCTGATCCTGCTATTCCATCAATGTCATCTGCGAAGCGGAGGTTTGTGATCGTTCTGCCACCAATGCTGACTGATCCTTCATGATGTTCCAGTGCATCAGCCATGATTCTCTCAAGGAAGATGTTGAAAAGAGTGGGTGAGAGTAGACAGCCCTGCCTTACTCCAACTGTTGTTCGAAACCATTCTCCAATGTTGTTGTTGTAGTACACTGCACTGGTGGCCTCGCTGTACAGCTGCTTGATGACTCTGATCAGGTTTGCATTGATGCTGTACAAATTCATGGTTGCCCACAAAGCTGCATGCCACACCCTGTCAAATGCCTTCTTAAAATCGATAAATACGTGGTAAAGGTCTTGTTGATGTTGAAGGTACCGCTCACATAGTATTCTGAGGTTGAATATCTGTTCTGTTGTGCTGCGCCCTGCTCTGAAACCTGCTTGTTCCTCAGCAATGATGGTCTCTGCTTGTGGCTTCAGTCTATTCAATATTATCTGCAGCATGACCTTGCTTGGGTGACATATGAGGCTGATTGTGCGGTAATTATGGCATTGTTGTAGATTTCCTTTCTTGGGGAGGGTGATGATGAGTGACTGCGTCCATGGTGTTGGCCATTTTCCTGTCTGCCAGATCTTGTTGCAGATTCTTAGTAGGGCGCTGATCATGGCTTCCCCTCCAGCTTGGACCAACTCAGCTGGAATGTTGTCAGCCCCTGCTGACTTCCCCTTTTTCAGCGATCTGACTGCTGTTTCCACTTCTTCTCGGAGGATAGGGTGACTGTCTGTGTCTTTGCTTTCGGGTACATTAAGGACTTCTGGATCTCCTGCGGTTCTATAGTTATACAGGTCGGAGCAGTATTCTGTCCATCTGTTCAGAATATCCTGGTCGTCAGTGAGACACTTCCCATTTTTGTCTTGGATTGTTAAACCTTTTCTCTGTTTCGTGCTAGTCAGGTCTTTCACCAGCTGATATGCTTTCTTGCTATTGTTTTTCTTGATGTTCTCTTCAATGTCTTGGCACTGTTCACCGATCCAATTCTCTTTTGCCTCCGTCATGGACTTCCTGATTCTTTTGTTGACTGCCCTATATTGTTCTGCTCTTTCTTTTGTTTCATTTTTCTTTTTCTTCAGCTCTCTACGCTTGTCGCATAGTTGTAGGATGCTAGGTGTGACCCATGGTTTTTTGACTGGTCGGCGTTTGCCAAGAGCTCGTTTGCTGTTTCAGTCACCGCTGTATTGAAACTATTCGTCAGTGTATCTATGTCTGAGTCTATCACAGTGAGTGCTGCAAACTTTCCACCTATCCTTGCTTGAAAAATTTCTAATACCTCTGGGTCCTTCAGCTTCTCGAGGTCAAATTTGATCCTGATGTTGTTCCGCTTGTGGATTTTCTTTAGACGTAGTCGGAAAGTCATCATCACAAGATCATGATCACTCCCTATACTGCACATTGTCTTGAATTTGTATATATTGTGAATTATGCAGATCTTATGCGACCAATTTTTGTTCCGATATTAAACAAAAGGTCAATTTTCTTCTTTTCTTTTATTACAATTAATGTATCCTCCATAAAAATGGATACAGACAAAAAAGTTATTGAGTTTTGCAAAATTCATTAGAGAGGACAAGATAGATACATTTTTCGTACATAATAATCATGATAATATTAAATCGTATTTCTACACACTTTCTGCTATAATTTTTAAAAATACTGTTCTAGTCATAAGCTGTCTCTATAAATTTACAAATCAAATGTGAATTAAAAATTACCCTTCTTCTCTAACCTGGAGCACCAGAGAGAGAGAGAGAGAGAGAGAGAGAGAGATGCGCGCGGGTAATAACGGAAGGGAGACAAAGCAACGTTTTACTGACAATATCTTTTACTGAATACTCTCCCTTTCATCACAGCATCGCAACAGGCAGGCCAGAGAACATTAAAAACAAAAATCCTCTGCAGGAAACTTTGCAGCAGGGAGGACTATTGATTTCAAACATGTGAACATTTCTGACGTCGGAATAGGGCTACCTTAATGAGGGGCAAAAACGGTGCTTACGCAAAAAATTCACCATGGAGCTTGAGCCCAGAAACGGGGATTGGTGTGTGTGTGTGTGTGCGTGTGCGTGCGTGCGTGCGTGTGCGTGTGTGTGTGTGTGTGTGTGCGTGCGTGCGTGCGTGTGTGTGCGTGCGTGCGTGCGTGCGTGCGTGCGTGTGTGTGTGTGTGTGTGTGTGTGTGTAGCTTACATGACCGTGTGCCCATTCTCTAAGAATCATGTTTCATGTGTTGATGGAATCTATCCCAGTTCTGTCGCTGCCCCAGGCATCGTTATGAGATACGATTTTCAGTCCTGCTTCCCCCCTCCCCCCTCCCTCCTCGACAGTATGTGTGTAACTAATAAAACAACAGGGTGTTCTTCAAGGAATCGATACTCATCGGAAATACTGGGTGAGTACCCAAAATTGGAATATAAAATTAATTTAATTCTTTTGTTTACAAAGTCCTGTTGTCTTGTCACAGAATTACGGGCCATTTCACTCCGAGATGAATACCTTAACGTGAATAATCTTCCACCCAGAAGTACCTTGGAGTATCTTGAATCGTCTACAGTAGCAGAGGATGACCCATTCAGAAAGAAGAAAGCATTGCGTAACTATAAACAGTTTTATTTGTGTATGAGTATTTTGGTGGTCACGACTCAAAAGGATGCAGGAGGCTGTTGTAAACTTGAGACATATTCCTCTATTATCTTCTGACTGGATTATTGAACAATGGTGAAGTCACCCACCCATCCTTGGATATGATAATGATATTGATATGATGAAATGAATAATTATGCTTTTACCTATGAAATGAATGGGACACAATTATAGTAAATAAATCCCTTTGTAGAGGGAGAGGGAGCTTTAACATTGTGTGTCTTCTGGTTGAGTGTCCAGAGAGATAGCGTGAGTGTGCTGGAGGTGGCTGCTGCCAGTATAATTATGTGTAAAAGTGCGTGTGACTGTCAGCATGACAGTATGCCTGATAAGCTGATTAAACTGAGAATTTGACATACGCTACAGCCGAGTGGTTAAGACTGTTTTTGGCTTGGGTCCCATGCGTCCCTGAACTCATGGGTTCAAATCTTGGCAGTGGCGTCTGGTGAATTAGGGGGTAGACATGTTTTACTGTCTCCCAGGTCAACTTTAAGTGCGGATGTGCCAGTGCCTTATACCCCATTCGTGTATATACACATGCAGAAGATCAAAATATGCACGTTCAAGATCCCATAATTTATGCCAACGTTCGGTGGGTTACGGTGTACAAAAAATAAAGAAAGAGCTGCTCTGAAGTTGGAATGTGTCGGCTGAGTGAGGACAGTGGGCAGACCTCCTGCAGAGTGACAAGCACAGAGTAAGACCAGGCACTACACACACCACTTGAAGATGGGTGGCGCTGCTCTTGTGGCGACGCGCTCTCCTCGGGGGAGAGCAGCCCGAATTTCATGCAGACTAGTATGAAATTTGGACAGATCAAGTGCTGTCCTATGACTGGGGTTGACGTGCCATGGATCTCCAAGTCATTCTGTCTTGGGCCTATTGTATGCACTCAGCCAGCCTACTGCTGCCTACTGTCCAGTCTTCTACATCATCTGTCCATTGACGTCTTGGTCTTCCTCTGCCTCTCTTTCCTTCCATTCTCTCTGATAGCTGTTTTTGGGTAAAGAATCATGTCTCATTATATGGCCGAATTATGGCCGTTTAAGAATTTTGGGTGTTTTCAATAGGTTTTTGTTATTGTTGGAACTTCTAGTAAATTGAGGATTTGTTTGTTTTGTGTTTTGTCTTTGCAAGTGATTTTTGCCATCCTGATAATTATAGATCCGCATTATCTATCTATCTATCTATCTATCTATCTATCTATCTATCTATCTATCTATCTATCTATCTATCTATCTATCTATCTGTCTGTCTGTCTGTCCTGTCTTCTGTCGTTATCTATCTTCTATCTATCTATCTATCATCTGTTTGTCTGTCTGTCTGTCTGTCTGTTTCCTTGCTTTTCCCTTGTTCTCTCTTTCGTTATTTTATCTTTCTCTCTGTTTCTTTAAAAGATGAACAATCACTCTCTCTGTCACTGTTTCTATCTTTGTCTGTCTACCTCTGTATGGTCTCTCTGTGTGTCTTTACCTGTCTCTATTTGAATGTTTTAAATCGGTTCATTACCTTCTTTTCTGGTAATAACTCACGAGTCAGTTTATTAATCATACTGTTTGACTGCCTAGTATTTTCTTAAATGCTTATTTTATCGATCATTTCTTTTTCAATTGTTGAACTATTTTAAGAATTGGTCTTAGTATTTCTTAATCAATATTCTTGTTAATTTTGACAGCGATGCAAAGCAGCTGAAGGGTAAACTTATTCCTTTCCTTCAATGGAAAAGATTTGTTTGTGTTCGTTCGATTGTCCATTTTGTGTCAGTC